>JACEFZ010007484.1:97500-120000 GCA_014155875.1 Cepaea nemoralis
GTAATAGCAGAAAGGAGAAGAGCAATATGCAGAAATGAACCATACACAAATAAAATATCAACAGTGCAGACACATTGACAGATAAGATAACAATGCGAGAACTTGTCCCAGCTGTCTCGCGCACACAACAGCTGATCTAACGTTGCTTGACCTCACACTCTGGCCAAAGTATCTTTACCCTATAATCTCATCCCTGTGGGGATTTTAGGCCAAGGTCGGTAGTTTTACTTGTGTGCATTGTCTATTGCGGGCACGTTCAGCATTGTCCTAAGTGCAACCATGTAACTATTGTATGCAAAAGTCTGTGAGTGTGCGTATTTCCTGCCAGACAGTACCAGACTTATCTGTTCATTTCAATTCAGATGATAAAGCAATCGGAAGATTCTCTGCCTTGGATTATTATTCTGTCTGATTTCGACATCTGCTCCGGGAATTGTTAGTTGCAGTTGTTTTGTTTTCTTTAATTCTAAGTAAGGACATCATATTTGTGTTCGTGTTCTGCGGAATAGACAGACTGTTGTACAGACAGGTGAGCAAGCGCCGCGGTCAATAGGTTATGAACGCGATTCGCAATACCGCATACCGCGTTCGAAATAAAACTGCAGGTCACTTGGAAGCAAATCGCCTTGCGCTGGTTTTAATGCAATGATATGAGCGTTGGTGGTTCAGAAAACAATGGTAATGTAGTTAATGTAAAATTGCCTGCAATGCTAGGATTGGCTGCGACTGCCTGTAAATCACACGCAACTAACTAACTAATAGACAGGTAACTTTCTGTAAAGATAAGGTGGATTAAACGTCTAATCAAATCATTTTCTGCACATACATGATGGACTAAACGTCTATATCAAGTCACTGTTTGTTAAGACGGACTAGCTGGATGTCTCGCCAGATAACGTCTAGTCAAATCACTTTCTGTACAAACAGGTGAACTAGACGTCTTTCTCAAGTCACCCTCTTTTTAGTCGGACCGAATAATGTCTAGTTAACCACTTCTTGTACAGAATATGTGGACTAAACGTCTAGTCATATCATTTTCTGTACAGTGGGCTTAATGTTAAGTCAAATAACAGTCTATACAAAGAGGTAGACTAAATGACTGGTCTTATCATTTTCTATACACACACATTCAGAGAGCAGACGTACAGTCAGCCGGTTGATGAGTTCCATGGCAGACTGAGTTGTAACACTCAATGCGTTAGCGCTAAGGTGGGTGCAGCCTGACAAGGGGTTGATACCGCCTATCTGAGCGAGGCTGTGCTGGGGATTCCTCCCGACCCGTTAAGGTGGGGCCAGCCTTGACAACGGCTTGCTGCCGTCTATCTGAGCGAGGCTGGGGATGTCCTCCCGACCGTCTATCTGAGCGAGGCTGTGCTGGGGATGTTCCTACCGACCGTCTATCTGAGCGAGGCTGTGCTGGGGATGTTCCTACCGACCGTCTATCTGAACGAGGCTGTGCTAGGGATGTCCTCCCGACCGTCTATCTGAGCGAGGCTGTGCTGGGGATGTCCTCCCAACCAATTGAGAAAGTACCATGTCCACGGGTATGTGTTGTAGAGCGCTGTAATTCCTTTCCAAGTTGAGCTTAGTTGAGTTAAGTTGAGTGAAGTTGAGTTAAGAACCTACAGCATTGCACTCGGGGAATTCCCATACGCACTCGGTCCTCATCTTCAACAGCCAGTGGAGAGTTCCAATACTAATGGTGCCCGTTACAATCTGATGTCCATCTTGTTTCACCTCTGTGTGATGACTGTCTACCAGATCCCCTGACCACCCCCTGCAGCCGCATTCTCTCTAGATCACGAAAGTCTGTCTGTCCTTCTACATTATTCACGTGCTCCCAGACGGACTTCACCAAATCTGCCTCATCAGGCATGAAATCACCATTTAATGACGGGGCACCAGCTAATCTGTCTGCTTGTTCATTGCCAGCGACCCCTGAATTGATGCATGCAATTTAGCATCATGCCAGTCTTCATCTTTGCCAGCATGCTTTGTGAATCAGTTACAATCATAACATGTGTATACAATTTGTTTTCTAACCAGTGGAAAACTACAGTAACCGCCTCCACCTCCAGGCCCAGACTTGAGCTTGTGGTGTCATATACCAAGCTAAGAAATAAGGAAGAAGATTTTGGATGATGAAAACTTCACATCCGTGGAGAGGTTGAGCAGAATGTCACAAGTTCGTGATTCAGAACAGCTCACATTGACTGGCCGGTATAGGGTGATCTCCGTGGCCGAGTAGTTACATCGTCTGCCTCGCGCTCTAAAGGTAGTGGACTGCAGAATTCGGTTCACGAGTGACCATTTCTCGGAGACTCCAGGAGTTTGTTTCTGGCGCTACGGTGTTCGTGCACTGTGCGACGCTTTCGCCAGGCCGCCCTGAGACCGAGCCAGCTATGATAAAACCCGGTGCCATAACGCCGAGCCTCCTGCCTGTTAAAAAGTTTAGACTGTTATTACTTGTT
Source organism: Cepaea nemoralis (assembly GCA_014155875.1). NCBI lineage: Eukaryota > Metazoa > Mollusca > Gastropoda > Stylommatophora > Helicidae > Cepaea > Cepaea nemoralis. Next base: position 99,972 of record JACEFZ010007484.1, read on the forward strand.
CCACGGGGTTGATATACCAGGGGAAGTCAATAAGTATGTCACAGATGGCAGTAGAAAAATAACTAAATATGATAACAACTTGAAACCAGTTTATTCGTATACATATATTGCCCCTTTATTTCTCAACATAATTTCCACCAGCATTGATGCACTTGTCTCATCGTTTTATCAGTCCCCCCAAACCGGCTGCATAAAACTGAGTGCTCTGTTTTCTATACCACGTGTTCACTTCACATTCAACTTCGGCGAATTCGCGACATGTCTCCGCCAAGGTGTGTTTTCAGTGGACCGAAATGGTGGAAATCGCTAGGGGCTAAGTCTATCGTTACTCGCCTGTCACCTCTAATCATCTCCTCCACCCGCTGCACGGATGCTTCTGTTGCAATCTCATCAGGACGACCAGATCAGATTTCATAAACAATTTTAGCGCGTACTTGAGAAATTTTTTTACCCAGCTATGCACCGCTTTACGAGACAGACATTCATCAGCATAAACAGGAAGCATTTCCTTATGAATGTCCTTTGCAGGCAGTCCTTTTGTCCACGAAAACCGCACAAAAGCACATTGCTCTTTGGTTGTACACGCCATAAGTACAGTCGCCATTTTGTTTATGCGCTGCACATGCGCACGAGACACCAAGCGCCACCTGACGAACATGAATATTAAGTTCGATGTTGCTGTCACTTAATGACGCCTGTAGAAAACACCAACTACATTTACTTGCCATCTCACAGAAATGTGTGACTTACTTATTGACTCTTCCTCGTATTTCATTGCTAGCTGACTTAACCAATTAGTCTCCGAGAGAGGATGATGTTCCTCAGCGAGTTTTCATCGATGTTCACATCTTGAATGTCAGTGTTTTGTTTTAATTCTTGCTATTCTATTCTAAAAGTTGTTCTGTGACATGTAAATACGCAGTCGACGATTAATGTTTTCAGGACTTAGTCAGATGTGACTGAGCTACCGTATGACAGTAGACAGGTTTCTGTTAGCGCCGAATGTTGGGTGGCTCTCACCAAACCCACCACCCCACATTGTGCCAACGGCTTCGGATGGATGAGCGCAAATGGGAGGGTACAAGCCTTATCCCAGGGAGAGGATATCCAACCTAAAGACTAAATGTCATGGCAGGGCAGATTAGGCCCTACGCCTTGGTGGACAATTAGTCTAGAATCAAAGCTCCGACAGACGAACTCTTAGAACATTGCTTTGCTGATCCGGCAGCGTCTGAAGCTTGTCTTGTTCCAGATGTACTGATGTTACCTTTCCTCTGGAGTAAACTAGGCTGGCCGAGAGAGGGAGCATGCTGCATGGGCAACACATTATCTATACAATTCAGCCCAGGCTTTGTGCTATGGAGAGCTATAACTCCATCCCTGGTGCCCGCATGGGTTGTAGATATTATGCTTCTTTTGAAGCACAAACTATCATCTGTCAAAATGCAAGGTGCCGGTAATAGTAATAGTAGTAGTAGTACTTATGAAATGGTCCATTGTTCACACTGATTTCTTGCTACAGAAAAGCTACATGTAACGTGTATGCGTGTGCTTGTGTCATGCCAGCTAGTGGGTAGGACGTTAAGTCGACACTAGCATACGTGCGATTGGACGAGGGTTCAATACCTTTTTGCTACGCGAGGCCAAGATTAACCACCTATTTCTCCGCACACTCAGGCTTTTAAAATGTGCTAGTTCTAAGACTTCACATAACCACTGCAGGTTTCTATTCCAATTCCAATTTTCGAAAAAAAAAAAATCCAAATTCGGTCTCGTCCAACCTGCCTCCTCAGCGTCGGTTATTGTTGAGATCCGTGGTTGTGTGGACTGTTAGTCCTAGTCCCCACTGGTTTTATTGGTTCCGCTCTGTTCGTCGGATATATTTATTTTGTGCTATCTGGTTGTTTTCTTTGTCTTGTGTTGGTCCTGATAAAGACCGGTCCTTGGTCGGGCCTACTGGGGCCCGGATTCTTTCGTTTGTTGGCTTCTTTTCTCTATTAGCACTGCTACGTGCTTGTCGCTTCTTGTGTTATTCTCATCGGGGCTGGTCCCGGTCATGTCCAGTCCACATAAGGACTCGATGTAGCAAGCTACTACATTGTTACCTAATATAGTTTCCCCTATGTGCTTCAAATGGAAGCAGAAGAAGAGGCCGGCCTTGTTAGCGATGGACAAAGGGAATAACAGAGTCCATGAGAATCTCGATATGTGAAGCCCATAAACTGGCAATCTTCCGCTGTTTATACTTCACCTCGACACCGCAAAGTACCAGAGGAACATGATGAGATGAGACCACATTAGTAATGTTATATTCTCATGTCTAAATATGTATTGTGGCTATCTTGCTGACTAAGTGATTATTTCAATATTTGCCACTGTACAAAGTTCTACAGTTAAGTTTTGTTCACGAAGGCGTCATGCCTTATACTGATGTTTCGCTGAGTTCCACGCCTAGTTTTCCATTTTCTTGACCCTACTTTGGTCTAATTACGTGTCTTTGGCTAACGGTTGATAGCAAAGACATGAAATGTAATCTAAAGTTGAAATACAAAGTATAGATGCAGTCTGATCCCAGCAAATAATGTGTGTGTGTGTGTGTGTGTGTGTGTGTGTGTGTGTGTGTGTGTGTGTGTGTGTACAGGACATCGCTGTCAACATCAGCATCGTTCAGCTGATTGTTGATTTCTTGGCAATATTACGCTCAGTAGTTTGCCATTGCTTTCTGAGCGACCGGCTCACCTACCCCGTAAGTTACCGACGCGGTTAGAACCGCTAGCGATTCTCGCCGTCGTCACGTTACTCACGAGAGTATTAGGGATTACGGATAATATATATATATATATATATATATATATATATATATATATATATATATATATATATATATATAAGTTATCTGTTGGGGTATCGTCATTGCACTCCGGACAGGTCCATAGGTGCTCAGATCCTCCCCCCAGCATATGCATCAGCGTCCGGTAGTTAATTGTGCCAGTTCTGTGTTGGGTGACGAGGCACCACGTTTTCCCGATGCACCTCTCGTGTCTGGCCGTGCCGATTCTTACTCCCAAGTCTGTCATCCTGGACAGCGATGTGGATTCACTGACGTCAAAGCCCTCTGTTCTCGACATCTCTTTAACGATGTTAATAACATCGGCACGATCCATGGGCTGGCCATCTACAGGGGGTGCATAGCCAGCCAATTTATCAGCTCATTCATTTCCCTCGACTCCCGCATGTCCCGGAACGAAGATGAAGGTGACCTTACGGACAACGGACTTCCTCAGCGACTCAGTCCACTGTCTACGTACAGACCTAGCTTCGACCTTCTGAATCATGCTCATTGAATCACTTAGTACACACACGTTGGTATAAAGCTGTGACTCCAGCCATACAAAAGCCTGTGTAACTGCCATCACCTCCATCGTCATGCTGCTCGAGGTCATAGAGTGGGCACCACTGGATTCTTGAACGGTTCGGCCCGCCGAACGGCTGTAAATGTGTGTGTATATATATATATATATATATATATATATATATATATATATATATATATATATATATATATATATATATCTGTGTGTGTGTGTGTGTGTGTGTGTGTGTGTGTGTGTGTCTGTGTGTTTGTTTGTGTGTTTGCAGGCGATTGTGTTGTATGCATCTATGCGATTATTTATTTGTTTCGTGTTTTCATTAGTTATTCCTTTTGCTTTATCCTTCGTTCTTTTCGTTGATTCATCTTTCATTAAACCTTCTCTTAGCTCATTAAATTGTCTACTCATGTATTAATTGACTGGCTGTTTCAAGCATGTATACAAATAAGCGTCACTCTTTTCCTTCACGGAATTACATTTTTGAGATATTCACCCATGCATATACTTATTGATTCCAGTTTTCTCTCATAGTTTTACTGACTGAATAATTATCTTTTTGTGTACCTATTGATTAATGATTGAAATATGAACAGACAAATTAGTTGGAAGCATCGGAGTGTGATTCCTGCGGCAATTTTGCGAATACATTGGACTTTCAGAGAATCTAATGACTATTTCCGGAAAGAGTCTAATGAAAGTTAACCACTATACACGATAAGAAGGAGGAAATCTGTTCTTTGATAATATAATAGGAGAGGCTTATTGAAAAACATCCTCACGGTTAGGAATATCAGAGGAAGGCGAAACAGCGGCAGACCGAGATAAATGATATTGGATGGACTGAGGCGGTGGCACGGAGAAATATCTTCAGCAGATGTAATCAAGAACTTGAAAGACCCAGATCTATGGAGAGACATGAACTCCTACGCCAGTTGGCAGGGTACATGATAGCAATTGACTGATTGATTCATTAGTTCATTTTGTCACTAAGTTTCATGCAGATTAGGAGCAATATTAAACTCTCGTAATGTGAGTTCTTCATCACTTCCGTGGTGACTCTTCCGTGGTGACTCTTCCGTGGTGGCTTATGTATAGATGTGTGTATGTCCCGTGCGTACAAACAGCACACGCATATGGTTGATTGTAACGGTCTCACAAAGTATGATGAGAAAGGTGAAGACAGGCATGCTTCTGACAGAGTGGCAGCCTTCAATTCAACAAACAAATATAGAGAGCATTTGTTAAATATGTTTTACCCAGGGAATGCTGGTGTGGCGCAACAATACACACGGGCGTCCCATCTCACTACCCAGAGACCAGGGGAAATTTTATTACTAGAAGTCCACGTGAAAAAATCCCGGTCCTCGCCGGGGCTTGAACCCGGGACCTCCCGCACTAGGGGCGGACACCATACCTCGAAACCACGCAGCCCCCCCCCCCCCCCCGAGTCAGTTTCATGCTGATTACAAATAATAGAAAATACATTTAGAACAAAATGTGTTATGAGGCAGTATCTTGCCATGGACCTGTGTATGATAGCGCCATCACATTGTGTAGGTCAATGGGCGGTCAATCTGTCCCTCACTTTAGCACGAGACGGGTCCAGGCGCCGAACCGACGTCCGGCCATGAAGATGTTACTTTCAGCTGAGTCTAGTGTAGATCTCAGCACTGTTCTAACAGCTGTGTGAATGTCTCATCTCATCATGTCCCTCTTGTACCTTGCAGTGTCGAGGTGAAGTATACACAGCGGGAGAGTGCCCATTTATGGTCTTCATATCTCGATATTCCCAGTGGACTCTGTTATTTCCTCTGTCCATCGTTTTTGTGGCCGGCATTTTCTTCTGCTTCCATTTGGTCTATACATCATTGCTTGTTGTAGTATACTGTTAGTTGGTAATCTAGTTACATGCCAAGCTGTTTTCTGATTAAATCTAGCGCTGCTATAACCCCCACTTTAGTCCCTATTTCTTCATTCCTGATTTTCTCTCTTCTTGATACATTGAGTATTCTTCTCAGGAATCTCATTTCTGTTGTTGTGATTTTTTCTTTTCTCTTTTTCTGTCATTGTCCAGGTTTGGCATTGGTAGCACAGAGTTGGTAGGAAGATTGTGTTGTAAAGTGCTTTCTTGGTAACTATTGATACGTGTTTGTTCGTTATAATGGTGCCATTTACCCAATGAGTTGGTGTGCCTTATTGCATCTGTTTTTGATCTCGTCTTCTGATTTCCAATTTGATGATATTATACTTCCTAAATACTTGAAGCTCCTTAATTGTTTCATGGGGTGTTCTTTTAGATGAATCTTTGTTGGTTTTTTCTTCTTTGGTTATAGTCATTACCTTTGTTTTACTTGTGCTAATTTTCATATGGTGTTCCATAAACGCTTTGTTTAGACTATTTGTGTGGGCTTGTAATTCTTCCTCTGATGTTGCTATTAGTGTGTGAATGTCGTTAGTACCAAACTGTATTGACTGTTGTCCTCCCTTCGTGTCTGTCGGTGGTCGTAATGGAGACAACATGCTGCACAAGTGACATGGCGGGCGCTCACTCATTCCTTCTACAACTGCGCACTTTAGTTCCAATGATAAACACTTCTTCCCGTGAGTCTCTGTGGCCAAGTAGTTACGCTGATTGTCTAGCGCTCCGAAAGTTGTGGGTTCGATTCCGGGCTACGTCGATCTTTTCAAGGGTACAGTTTTCTCGGAGATTCCAGGGGATTGTCGCTGAAGCTACGGGGTTCGTGCTTTGTGCAACACTTTCAACAGGCCGCCCTGTGGAACGAGACCGCGCCAAATTGGATAAAACCCGGTGCAATGAAGACGATCCTCTTGTCATTTTAACCTGTTATAAATACACTTCTTCTGTCTGCTTGTCTTGACACCGTTCTAAGTGCTCCATGAAATATATCTGTTTGTAAATAAGGCTCTCATTTTGTTGTTGTATTGTTTTTCTCGCTTGGGACACCCAGGAAAGCTTTGCAGTACAGCTGTTAGCCTGCAGACTTGACGAACATGTCTTCGAAACTCTACCCAGGCGGGGATTCTTCTCACATTGACCTGGGGTTCCTGTATCGGCCCAGTCTAAATTGGGTACTTGGAAATGTAATGGAAAGTAAAATCGGCCGGCGGGATATTGCCTACGTCACACATCGAATACAGATTGGTCCATACAGTTATGGGGCTTACACTGCATACCCCTTTACTTACTGCACTTTGACATCGATATTCTAATTCTTTCATTGTCTTTACGATAGTAGATCGTTTCCTTGACCATCATTTAAGTTTCCCAGAATATTCTGATTATTCCATCCTTGGATTTTTTGTGGGTATAAGTCAAAAACATTTCAGACTTTAAACTTCAGTGAAACTTTTGTATACCAATCCCGGGGAACAACCCAGACTTTAACTATAGTCCCAGGCCGCGGGAATTACCCAGACTTAAAGGGTATTCCCAGTCTGCGGGGAATTACCCAGTGTTAAAGGGTTTCCCAGTCTGCGGGGAATTACCCAGTGTTATGGGGTATTTCCAGTCTGCGGGGAATTACCCAGACTTTAAGGATATTCCCAGTCTGCATGGAATTACCCAGCGTTAAAGGATATTTCCTGTCTGCAGGGAATTACCCAGTGTTAAGTGGTATTCCCAGTCTCTGGGGAATTACCCAAGCTTTAAGGATATTCTCAGTCTGCAGGGAATTACCAAGTGTTAAAGGGTAGTCCCAGTCGGCAGGAATTACCCTGGCTTTAAGAATATTCCCAGTCTGCGGGGAATTACCCAGACTTTAAGGGTATCCCAGTGTGCGGGGAATTACCCAGTGTTAAAGACTATTCTTAGTTTGCGAGAAATTACCCAGTGTTAAAGGGTATTCCCAGTCTGCGGGGAATTACTCAGACTTTAAGGGTATTTCCAGTCTGCGGGAATTACCCAGTATTAATGGATATTCCCAGTCTTCGGGAATTACCCAGACTTTAAGGGTATTACGAGTCTGCAGGGAATTACCCAGACTTTAAAGGTGGCAGAAAGGGTCGCGGGTTATATTCTAACCAACTGTATAATGAGGTGAGGTCGTCTGTTTAGTTCCTTAAGAATTTGCTTGTATTCCGAAGATGACCCATTTACCATTTTCCGGGGCTGTGTAGTTCCTAGACAGTACATATTATTAAAATCAATCCTGTCAATGCCAGGGATCGACCCCGAACCACTGGTGTGGTCAGAAAACACCCTATCCACTAAGCCGCCGCTGCTCTTACCCAGGGTGTCACTTGAAACTCAAGGACCTTGTTTAAGGTTTTGAGGAGTACCGGGTACGCGTGGCTCGAGTCATATTTGTGTAGACAAACCAGCCCTTCGGTGGGGGATGTACGTATGGCTAGCGACAAATTTGGTTAGATAAACCAGCCCTTCGGTGGGGGATGTACGTATGGCTAGCGACAAATTTGGTTAGATAAACCAGCCCTTCGGTGGGGGATGTACGTGTGACTAGCGACAAATTTGGCTAGACAAACCAGCCCTTCGGTGGGGGATGTACGTGTGACTAGCGACAAATTTGGCTAGACAAACCAGCCCTTCGGTGGGGGATGTACGTGTGACTAGCGACAAATTTGGCTAGACAAACCAGCCCTTCGTTGGGGGATGTACGTGTGACTAGCGACAAATTTGGCTAGACAAACCAGCCCTTCGGTGGGGGATGTACGTGTGACTAGCGACAAATTTGGTTAGACAAACCAGCCCTTCGGTGGGGGATGTACGTGTGACTAGCGACAAATTTGGCTAGACAAACCAGCCTTTCGGTGGGGGATGTACGTGTGACTAGCGACAAATTTGGTTAGCCAAACCAGCCCTTCGGTGGGCGATGTACGTGTGACTAGCGACAAATTTGGCTAGACAAACCAGCCCTTCGGTGGGGGATGTACGTGTGACTAGCGACAAATTTGGTTAGACAAACCAGCCCTTCGGTGGGGGATGTACGTGTGACTAGCGACAAATTTGGCTAGACAAACCAGCCCTTCGGTGGGGGATTGTACGTGTGACTAGCGACAAATTTGGCTAGACAAACCAGCCCTTCGGTGGGGGATGTACGTGTGACTAGCGACAAATTTGGCTAGACAAACCAGCCCTTCGGTGGGGGATGTACGTGTGACTAGCGACAAATTTGGTTAGCCAAACCAGCCCTTCGGTGGGCGATGTACGTGTGACTAGCGACAAATTTGGCTAGACAAACCAGCCCTTCGGTGGGGGATGTACGTGTGACTAGCGACAAATTTGGTTAGACAAACCAGCCCTTCGGTGGGGGATGTACGTGTGACTAGCGACAAATTTGGCTAGACAAACCAGCCCTTCGGTGGGGGATGTACGTGTGACTAGCGACAAATTTGGTTAGACAAACCAGCCCTTCGGTGGGGGATGTACGTGTGACTAGCGACAAATTTGGCTAGACAAACCAGCCCTTCGGTGGGGGGTGTCGGTAAGACCACGCTGGTCCCTTATACTTCCAGGACATTTCCTGATACTTATTTTAGGTTAGGTCGACCTGGGAGGCTGGGTCGAGTCCAGGGAGGAAAACATTATGATTCGGCCGCTGTTGAAGATTGAACCGGACTACTGTCCTGTCAGGCTAGCACACTATCTACTATGCCATGCGACTGTCAAGAGATATAGCGGCTGGCGTAGGCGTTCATGTCTCTCCACTTATCCCGACTTTAGTGTTCTGGATCAACTCTGCTGCTGATATTCCTCCGCGCCAACATCTCAATCCATTCAGCATCATTTCTCTTGGTCGGCCTCTGCCTCTCTTCTCCTCGATCTTTCCAGTCGTCACGATGTTCTCCAATACCTCTCTTCTCATCATATCACAGATAAGGTAAACGTGTGAAAAATGAACGCCTGTTAATTAAGTTACTGTTACCTTGTTTCTTTTCTACATTTTTCTTACATTTCATGATTTCAGATTGACTTGTTAGACGGAGTAGTCAAGGTCCCGAGGAGTGAAGCGCTGCGTTAGTGCAGCAGAGAGCAGACATGCAACACGACACGCTCTGGGAGGAGACCAACATCTCATAGGAAGTATTACGTGCGGGAAGAACACGGCTGTAGCGGCTGTTTAGTTCAATGAGATTAGAATTTCTCTAAGTCAAATTACATCACTGGAGTCCTTAACAACAGAGGACTTTACTTTGGAAAACACGAAAAAACAGAAACTTATCGTTTGATTACGTGGCAGACGATATTTAGAATGGAAACAGCAGGCGTGAAAGCCAGGGAACTAACAGCGGGCGTTGTAGAGGATACAACATTACAAGACCCGAGAAATCAAAATACAGAGGTCGTGAAGCAAAATAGTGACAAGGACAGCGCGTACTCAAGAGGAAAGAGTCAAGATAAAGCAGCTGATAACTTTATACAGAAGACACACTATGAAAGTGGATATACAGTGAGAGATAATAGTGACACAGAGACTGGAAATAAAGAGAATAGTGGGGGAGATGTTGCTGGTTGGAAGGCCGGAGCGGCTGATACTGAGTATAAGAATGGTGACCTTGAGGCTGCTGTCAAAAGCAATGTCAAGGACACTGTTGCGTGGAAAGTTCCTGATGGAGGGTGAGTCTGTCTGTCGCCTATAGTTGTCTCTTATCAAATAAATATAATTTCTTTTTTTATTTCTTGTTGTTGTTAATCTTCTGCTTCTTACAACAACAACAACAACAACAAAACACTACTACTACTACTACTACTACTACTACTACTACTACTACTACTACTACTACTACTACTACTACTACTACTACTACTACTACTACTACTACTACTACTACTACTACTACTACTACTACTACTACTACTAATACTACTAATTAAAAGAGGAAGTTGAAGAAAAATAAGAAGACGCCACCGCCGACGACGATGACAACGACGAAGAAGAAAGAAAAGAAGAAGAAAGAAACGAAGAAGAAGAAAGAAAAGAAGAAGACAGAAGAAAACGAAGAAGAAGAAGTAGAAGAAGAAGATGATGATGATGATGATGATGATGATGATGATGATGATAATAAGACGAAGAAGAAGAAGAAGAAGAAGAAGAAGAAGAAGAAGAAGAAGAAGAAGAAGAAGAAGAAGAAGAAGAAGAAGAAGAAGAAGAAGCAACAACAACAACAACAACAACAACAACAAGATGATGATGATGATAATAATAATAATAATAATAATAATAATAATAATAATAATAATAATAACAAAAGAAGGAGATGAAGAAGAAAAAGATTCTGAGTGATTATGTTCAGTTGTTTTACTGTATTGCTTTTGCTTGGCGTTTTATTGTTATCCGCTCGCCTCATTCTTCGAGGGTAAGTTGATAAGTAGGTCACAAATGGCTGTAGAAAAATGACTAATTTGAAACCAGTTTATTTTTATACATACATTGTCCCTTTATTTCTCAACATAATTTCCACCAACATTGATGCACTTATCCCATCGTTTTATCAGTCGTCCCAAACCGGCTGCATAGAACTGTGTGCTCTGTTTTCTAAACCACGTTTTCACTTCACATTCAACTTCGGAGTCACTCGCGAAATGTCTCTCGCCAAGGCGGGATTTTAGTGGACTTAGCCCCTGGCGATTTCCCGTAAAGGGGTGTATAGTTGGGCATAAAACGTTACGACGGTGAGTCAATAAGTAAGTCACACAGTTCTGTGGGATGGCAGGTAAAAGAAAACAAGGCATGTAATTCTATGCAGCCGGTTTGAGAGGACCGATAAAACGATGGAATAAGTGCATCAATGTTGGTGGAAATTATGTTGAGAAATAAAGGGACAATGTATGTATAAAAATAAACTGGTCTCAATGTGTTATCATATTTAGTTATTTTTCTACAGCCATTTGTGACTTAATTATTGACTTCCCCTCGTATGATAGTTGTGACGGCTTTCCGAGCTACTTCTGCAGTTTCTATTAGTTATTGTTGCTGACTTTTGTGTCCTGTTTCTGCTGTTGCAAGCAAAACCAAACATGAGGTGTTCTACTCCTGTCCTCCTACAGCTGGGGGTGGGTGATCGTCCTCAGTGCCCTGGTGATCAGTCTCATCGTGGACGGGTTGACGTACACTTTCGGGGTTTTCCTGGGCGAGTTCGAGCGGGTCTTTCAGGAGCCCAAGAGCACGATTTCTTTGGCTAGCTCCCTGCAAGTGGGGCTGTATCTGTTCATAGGTGAGTGAACTTTGATTGACAGCTATACGATGTGTTACAGGTGAGAATCTGCAGGTTCTGTGTATCATCATCATCAACATCGAAGTAGTAGTAGTAGTAGTAGTAGTAGTAGTAGTAGTAGTAGTAGTAGTAGTGGTATGGTAGTTGTAATAGTATAGTAGTAGTAGAATGGACGAAGGAACTGGGAGATGAGTGGTCTCGAGGTATGGTGTCCGCCTCGAGTGCTGGAGGTCCCGGGTTCAGGCCCCGGTGAGGACCGGGATTTTTTCACGTGGACTTCTAATAAAAATTTCCCCTGGTCTCTGGGTAGTGAGATCGGACACCCGTGTGTGTTGTTGCGCACGTAAAAAATCCCTTGGCAGTTGAAAATCGAAAAAAAGTAGTCTAACGGCGCTGCCCGGGCAAAATTTCGAACTAAACATCTAGCCAAAGTATTTCAGGATCCTCGCCGGTGCTACGGAGTTCGTGCACTGAGCTGAGTTTCTCCAGACTCAGGTTTGAGTTAGCAGAAGAACGGAGCACTTATTGGTTGCACCCGTGTGTCGTGATGTTGATCCGTCGACTAAACTAAAACTAAACGAAGGAACTTGATTTTCAAAGGGTTAAGAATTGACACTCAGGCCTATGGTTGTCTTCATCTTCGTCATCGCCATCGTTGTCGTCGTCGTATTCATCTTCTTCGTCATTATCAAGAGCGAAATTCAGATTTAAATTCAGTTGATGAAATCTTGATGATGTATCACCCGCCTCCTATCCCCAGGTCCGGTGGTGAGTGCATTGACCAATCGTTTCGGTTGCCGAGCTGTGATCATCGCGGGCAGTTTTGTAGCTGGGCTGGCTTTCATCCTGAGTTCCTGGAGCACGGATGTCACCATGCTGATCTTGACGTACGGTGTTATAGGTGGTAGGTTGTTGTAGCTTGTGATGTTGTAGAGACTGATGTCCGCATCTCTTGGGATGTGTTGGATATGTGAATGGTAGGTTGTTGTATCTTATGACGTTGTATGATGTAGTGTCACCGGTGATGTGATGAATATGTGGATGATAAAAATATGGGATTAGCACAATACGTCTAACACTCCTCAAGGCATATAAACATGAATCTGTTCTTGCCTGGTGTTATTATCTTTTGGGAGAACTAATGCTGAAGTGCTCACACTCAGACTGGTCAACCGACAATGGGCACGCTTCATGGACAGTGTCATGTACGCCACAAACCTGAAGGACGCTCCCCAAAGGACATTCTCTATGGACAGCTAAACACGGCAACAGAAATATAGAAGTCCACAAACTAATGGTGAAGTGTTCTCTGTGTTTGTCCAGCAAGATTGATGATGACCATTCATTTCATCCAGTGGGGATGAAAGTTTGGAGCCGTGAATTCTAATCAATCAATCAATCATGTGCCATGCCGGAAAGCGTGGGCGGTCATGACTCGCCATTTCACTCGATCACCAGTGTCGTGGATCAGCTCAGTGTTCCTGTCTCTTCCATGCCATGTGGCCAAGCCATCCAGGTATTTTCTTCTCTGTCTTCCTCTTGGTCTGTTCCCCTCGATCTTGCCAGTTGTCACTAAGTTCTCCAATCCATTTCTTCTCATAACATGTCCAAAAGATTTTGACTGTCTACGTCTAATTTCTCTAATCAGTTTACGATGTTCATTTGTCTCCTGTAGTACTTGGTCATTGGTTTTTCTGTCTGTCCATGGTATTCTTTGCATTTTCCTCAGAAATCCACATTATCTGCAGCCATCAGATGCTTTTCAGCTTGACTGCTACATTGTACCAAGTTTCACATCCATACAAAAGAACAGGCTCTATGTATCCCTCAACACTCTTTTGCTCGTTTCAATTGACATCTTTTTATTGGTCAGAATGTTTTTCATCTTGCTAAAGGCTACTTTCGCCATGGCGATTCTTGTTCTAATCTCTTCAAGGCATCTCCCATCAGATGTTATAACTGTTCCAAGATAATTGTACCGATTCACTTGTTGAAGAATATTTCCATTTACTTGTATATTACATTGTGGCACTTCTTCCTTCCTACTGACGACCATAACCTGAGTCTTTTTACAATTCTAATATGGCTGGTAATTCCTATTTTGGCTCGAAATGTGCTTTGACAATGTGGACAAAGAATGCTTGACGTTCAAGGAGGAGGATTTCCTGCGGTCGTTTTTCTGTCCAGTCTATTTGTTGCTTTTTCGCAGCTCTTGCAGTCCTGTTTGCTTCACAAGTGACTACACCCTTGGTTAATGATGTACGCCACGAATTTCGGTATTTGGCAGCAGTCTTCCAAGTGTCGTGATGCATTGTAAAAGCTTTTAGTGAGCTCTTCTGAGTGTCTTTAAAGCGTTACCTCTGACCACGTTGGGAGCGTTTACCACAGCGCAGCTCACCGTGTGCTCATATACACACTGGTCAACGGACTATGCACACGCTTTTTGGACAGTGTATATTATCATGACCTGGTCATGTATGCCACAAACCAGAAGGATGCACATCAAAAGACATTCTCTATGGACAGCTATCACACGGCAATATAAAAATGGACGTCCACAACTATGATTCAAAGATACGGGCAAGAAAGACATGAAATTGTTGAGTTTAGACACCTCAACCTAGGAGAACAACAAAAAATGAAGACAATGAATCATCTTGAACTCAGTGAAAGAAGCAAATGATAACAGAACCAGGGAGAAGAAATCCAGACTATACGACTGGAGATGTCCCGCTCATAGGGTGCATCTCCAGTGGATCTGTGAGTGGGCTGGGGGAGATGGGAGATTATGTGGGTGGGTGCGGAATTTGTGTTTGGGTAGGTGCGGGATATGTGAGATGGCGGGGAGATGTGTGTGTGCGTGGGGGATGTGTGGTTGAGGGATGTGTGATTGAGGGATGTGTGTTTACCTGGGTGATTGGATGTGTGTGGATGGAGAAGGATATATGGGTGGGTGATTGTTGGTGGGTAATGGGACGGGTGGAGGATATGTGAGTGGGTGGGGAGATGTGTGTGGGTGGGTGATGTGTGGGTTAGGAAATGTATGTATGCTTGGGGTGTGGGTGGATGGGATGTGTGGTTGGTGGGAGTGTGTGTGGGTGGGGAGATGAGTAGGTATGGGGATGTGGTGGATGAGTGGGAGAATGTATGTGTGCCTGGGGTGTGTGTGGTTGGGTGGGGGATGTGTGGGTGAATGGGGTATATGTGGGTGGGTGGTGGATGTGTGTCATAACATGGTAATATGCATTGTTTATGTTTACAAACTTCATTTGACAATGTTTTTCCTATGCACTATTGATGAACGAAAGATGAGTGATTGGAAGGGCCGAATGTAAGACGGGCCTGCGTGCCCAATTTGTTACCCTTTGAAAATAAAGTCCGTTAGTTCGTTCGTTCATTCGTTCGTTCGTTCGTTCATTCGTTCGTTCGTTCGTTCGTTCGTTCCTTCGTTCATCAACCAATGGGCAACTTACTTGCCTTCTCTTAGTGACCGTTGTCAGTTCAACATATCCGCGGCCAACCTCTAGATCTAGAGGCCACTCCACAATCCGCCACTCAGTGGACGCTCTGGTAACCTGCCAATATTGTTGTTAAGTATGTCAAGGGTATTAAGCACGTGCCACCACGGTGCAGGCGAACACGGTGACGTCATAAGGACAGTGTAACGATCACCACCCCACTTTTGACATGCACAAAAGAAGAGCAGCATTCTGTTTTTCCATTTTTTTTCTTTATCAGTGAAGGGGTGAAACCTATAAAAATTCATCGGAGAATGAAGGTCCAGTATGACGATACATGCCTGTCAGTTCAGCTAATGTATGAGTGGAGTAGGAAGTTTTAAAACTGCGTGACTTGTGTGACAAACTGTTCACGACCGGGTCAGGCCCACCGAGGAGTGACCAGGAGATTTTATTTCTACAGGAATCCAACCACTTTATCGGCGCTGGAGGACATGCATTGAAAGGAGTGGTGACTACATCGAAAAATTATACTTATGTTCTTTACTTGTTTATAATATATTCACACACACAAAATGTAAGGTTTTCATTTGAAGCCCCCTCGTGTGTGAGTGTGAGTGTGTGTGTGTGTGGTGTGGTGTGTGTGTGTGTGGTGTGGTGTGTGTGTGTGTGTGTGTGTGTGTGTGTGTGTACATCAAATCTTCTATATTTAAGAACATACATCATACTTTATATATATATATATATATATACAGTTCTATACATTTATACACACACCTGATCTTCTATGCTCCCCAGGGATCGGCTTCGGCCTGATGTATCTGCCCGCCATTGTTGCTGTCAGCGTTTACTTCGAAGAACGACGAGCTTTTGCAACTGGGATCGCCGTGTGTGGGTCCGGGATCGGGACCTTTATCCTAGCCCCACTGACAGATTATCTTCTGTATGAGTACAACTGGAGCTGGACTCTTCTCTTACTTGGAGGATTAGTTCTGAATGGGATTGTGTTTGGGGCTCTTGTCCGACCACTAGAGCTTCAGATGGATGGCGCTGCTGGGAAAAAACCCAAGATCAGATCTGGAGTTGTAGAAGATGGCGGTTCAAGTTACAATGAGGCAAAGAAAACATTATCAGGGGCAGCTGCCAATGGAGTGTTATCTCAAGAAGAGGTCCCGCTGATTACGCTGACTGATGAGCAGGACAAGACGTTGGCCATCGCTGCAAGTGCCACAGGGCTGGGATCGTCCACACCAGCACCAATGTTGTTTTTCTCCTCAACTCCAAACATGCACAACAGTAGCGTATCGCCACTATCAGCGGTACGTTGTGTCCTCTAAATTGTACTTCATTCCTCTACTTCTATGAGTGACAATCAATGTAATTATTTTATTTCTTACTTTATGTCTCACATTGTGTTTTATAATATCAGTACGAGTATTACCCCTTCTGATCTGATCTTTCATTGATTCAAATAATACTACTTTACTATTCACCGCCGTAACATTTTGTCCTTAAGGCACAAAGAAGGATTTATTACTTTACTATTTACCGCAGTAACATTTTGCCATTAAGGTACAAACAAGGATATATTACTTAACTATTCACCGCCGTAACATTTTGTCATTAAGGTACAAACAAGGATATATTACTTTACTATTCATAGCCGTAACATTTTATCCTTAAGGCACAAAGAAGGATTTACTACTTTACTATTTACCGCAGTAACATTCCTGACATTTCCGAAATCACTACACAACAGCATCAATTTATTCCTCGTTTGTTGCAAATACTGTGCTCTTTCCTTCAATCACATACGATACAGGTGAATCTTGAGGAGCAATCTAAAATGCATGGTTACATACATATATTTCAAAGCTAGGTCACAACACGCAAGTATGTGTGTTGCCGGGGCCCATAAGGGAAGCAAAGAATAGCAACAATGCAGCCTACCATGCATGTCGTAAGAGGCGACTAAGGAGGCTTGATGGTTCCATCGCCCTGCTACTGAGTGAGTGCGTGGCGCGACACTGTGAGCTGTGAGTTTCGTGTGAAATGCTTTTGAATCTGCCCGAGGTGTTTTGGAACGTGACTGCATGTTCAGAGCGATGGCAGATGGCTATGTCCCAGAGTTGACCGGTTTTTGCCTTATGCAGAAATGCGTGGCTGCTGGGCTTCTGGTTGACTGCCACTGCCATCGACGATGAACTGTATTTCGTGGACTGTGTGGGTGAACATCTAGGGAACATTCAGATAGGAAAATGACTGCCGATTCCATCAGAGATGAACTGGGTGTTTTGTGGGGGACTATTGTGTTGACATTCTGGTGGCGGCATTATGCACAGTGTATCTGTGCGGGCTGTTGTTTGTCGAAACTCCTGTCTTTTCCACTTTTCACAGTGGGCAGTGGAGAGCATTCTGTGTGATATTCACTGGCACAGGAACGGAGCATAATGGGGACGACCCGTTGCTGTGAAGTTGGAACTGCGACTAACTAACTAACTAACTAACTAACGCAAGTAGTTGCTATGTTCCCTGACAAGGAACTCCGACATTGCGAATTTCACTTCTCAACTTTGTCCCAGTCTCCATGTCAGATCCCTACCGTGTCTTATCCTAACTTCTGAACTCACCCAACCACCTAATTTCGTGCCCCACCAATCAACCCGTTAATTCCATACTCAGGTGCCCTAAACACGACCCCCCCCCCCTTTCAACCCCAACCCTAATAGTCTCACGCATCATGATCTACTCAAGAGATGTAATAATTATGGATCGTAACACCGTATCACAATTTATTCATCTAGCAATGTGTTCATTCATTCGGCAGTATCCTATTTGTTATTATTTGAGTTATTTGTTTATATACACAACGCCAGCATTACAAGATCTTATCACCATCTCAGTGCTTTGATCTACCGCTGAAAATATCATTTTTGTAATAGAACTTCTGTGAGTCTTCCATACGAATGATGTGGCCTTTTACTTTTCTGCTATCAATTTTGCGATTAATTCTAATCATTGACACGTTTATCATGTCTCTCTTCAGTTGACAGATTTAGTTATTGTTGCTGTTGGTTTAATTGATTAACTCATTTATTCTCATTTTAAGGCTGGGGTAAAGGATAAAAAACACAAATCCCCTGAGAAAGCTGCAGTCATGGGTTCTCAAACGGGTGGAAGACCTCGGTCGAACACCCTTGATTCGCAGCTTCGTATAAGATCTCCCAAGTTGACATCACGAGCCGACAAGCACCAAGTAACTGTCCATCCACGACATCGAGCCCACCAGCCTCTAGGATTGGCCTTCATCAGCCTGTCCGACGCTGACCTAAACAGACTCAGGGAGGACTCTCAGCTGCCCTTGTCCAGGAAAGACATTCATCTGTCAGGGCCCTTGGCGAACACCGAGTCTGAAGATAAGGGTCAGGGGATCTACGTCCAGAACATGAAGTAAGTAACGATGTATTTAAATTATTGTTCTTCTTTCATTCACCCTCTTCTACTCTTGAGGGTAGAGTACCTTCTTGTTTTATTTCGTCTTCCCTGATTTTGTTTTCTAAAGTGATGGAGTATTCATTCGAGGTCTTAAAATGTGAGTCTTTGACTGCAGAAGGGAAGTGTCCTGAATGAAAACAAACCCGAGAAAGACGTTCTATAATAGCTCAATGAAACACTGGAATTTCAACCACATTTCCGGTTCAGTCGCTTTGTTAGAATCAAACACGCCGATTTCATAAAAAACGTGTTCAGATTACAACAAGGATACATATGAGTAACTTACATAATTATATTTTTAATATTTTCATATAGTTATGTCGCTGTGTTTGTTGTTTCAGTGCTGACGAATTCTTAAGCCGAAACGTCCATTTAGTTACTTGTGGTCTTTTCTAGTTCGGCTTACCGTCTACTTCCTTTGTTTTGGTGAATCATTCAATGTACAGCATGCGCTACGTGAGAGAGACGCCGCTCTTGTGTCACAGCACACGATGAGTTCAATCTCGTCTCGGTAGCTGACAGACTCTGGTCACACTACACGTCACTGCAGGCTCCGTGGCCAAGTGCTTACGCCGCCTTCCTAGAGCTCCGAAGGTTATAGGTTCGATTCCGGCCTACTTCAATCCGTTCACGAGTGCAGTTTTGTCAAGAGAGTCGTCGCTGGAGCTACGGAGTTTGCACTTTGTGCGACAATTTCGGCAGGCTGCCATGCTAAAAAAGTTCGAGCCGTGAGGGACAAAATCTGGTGCAATAAAGTCGACCATCTTGCCTGTGTAACGCTTCGCAAACGTTACAGTGATGTGGGGGATATAATGACAGAAGATGGACACACGTCATTCAAAACATCTTGGGCATGAACAGGTGTGAGGGAAGGGAACTGTCGAAGGACTGAGGCGAAAGAATTGGCAAAGGACTGGGGAGAGGGAACTGGCAAAGGTCTGACAATCTTCACGGCGAGCTGTAATGAGAGCGACGTTCTGTAGAGCATCGGCTTTGTAAACATTCACAACAGACGATTGAAAGGTTTTGCACCAGTGTGTAGTCCTGGCACGTATCTGCAAACTGATGTGGATATGAGTTTTTCTATACGTACTCACCCTTCATGACGACACACATCTTCTCTTGGCTAATCTAAAGCCCTGATGGTAGAACTCCGTTTGAGAGTTGAACCACGTCTTCAGTTTAGTTACCAAATACTGGTCGTTGGGAAAACAGCGTCCACGAAGCAGATCCTTATGTTGGGAAACATAGTCCACGAAGCAGATCCTTTATATTGGGAAAACATCGCCCATGAAGCAGATCATTTATGTTGGGAAAACATCGTCAACGAAGCAGATCCTTTATATTGGGAAAACATCGTCCATGAAGCAGATCCTTTATGTTCAGAAAACATCGTTCACGAAGCAGATCATTTATGTTGGGAAAACATCGTCAACGAAGCAGATCCTTTATATTGGGAAAACAGCGTCCACGAAGCAGATCCTTATGTTGGGAAACATAGTCCACGAAGCA
>JACEFZ010007484.1:125000-135911 GCA_014155875.1 Cepaea nemoralis
TCTGTAACTTCCTTAAAGTTGCTTTGCTCTCCCATCTTCGGTATATCCCAACAGCCGCATACATCTCTCATAATCTGTATCTCCCAACAGCCGCGTACATATCCCTGTGCTCTGTGCTGCTCTGTGAGCTGCTGGGCGTGGAAAACCTAACCAATGCCTTCGGATTCGTCATCTTGTTCAGGGGCGTGGCCTGCATCATGGGACCTCCAATCGCAGGTAGGCAAGTTACATATGACATTACACAGATACCTTCAACCCTTGTCCTTCACCCATCTACTATCTGAGGTGAGTTGAGTTAAGAACCGACATCACTGCAATCAGGGCATTCCCATACGTGCTCCGTCCTCTCGTTCAACAGCCAGTGAAGAGTCATACTACTAATCGTTCCCACCGCTATCTGATTGAAAGTTCTCCTGGTCTTCCCTCTCAGTTTTGAGATTCTTCCAGAACCCCTGCCGATCCCTCGCAATCTCATTCTTTCCACATATGGGTTCTCAATCTGTTCCTCCGCCTTCTCCACCTGGTCCCACAAGTGCACGACCACATCCCCCTTGTCCATAGGCAAAATACCACCAAGAGGTGCATTCCCTGCTAGCCTATCATCCTGTTCATTCCCCAGTAAACTCGCATGGCCAGGGCAAAATACAATAAAAAAATAGTTTATAAGCAAAAGAAAAAAAAAAGTAAACAACAACAACGATGGGTCAGTGGTGAGAAACAGACGTAGTGGTTGGGCTTTATTGCAAAGGCTAATGAACGAGTCTTGAAAAAGGAGGGTCTGGCATATGAGACTACGACCTTCAGCATGAGAATGGAAGTGGAGGCAATAACAGCGGCATTCCGGTGGCTAGAGGAGACCACTGCAACACACATTGTATTCACTACGGATTCAAAGAGTATGCTTAGCAAGGTGGAGAAAGGAATGTTTCGTGTGGAATGGCTCTCGTCGCTTCAGAGGTCACAGATCGTGGGAAATGTATACAATTCCCACGATCTGTGACCTCTGAAGCGACGAGAGCCATTCCACACGAAACATTCCTTTCTCCACCTTGCTAAGCATACTCTTTGAATCCGTAGTGAATACAATGTGTATTGCAGTGGTCTCCTCTAGCCACCGGAATGCCGCTGTTACTCCCTCCACTTCCATTCTCATGCTGAAGGTCGTAGTCTCATATGCCAGACCCTCCTTTTTCAAGACTCGTTCATTAGCCTTTGCAATAAAGCCCAACCACTACGTCTGTTTCTCACCACTGACCCATCGTTGTTGTTGTTTACTTTTTTTTTTCTTTTGCTTATAAACTATTTTTTATTGTTTTGGTTGTTGTTTAAAAAAGAATCAAATTCTTTGTTTGAATAACGAAGGCACAAACAATAGATTGCACGATTTATTGCCTGGCATGTTTCGCTGCATCTCGTCAGGTACATACTGCAGATTTCACACAACATAAAGTAAACTGATTAGATAAATCCTTCAAACTGATATATACACATGTTCGCACAGTAATGTTAATTGTCTACCACTGTAATTTTAAACTGACTAACATTTCTTTCTGTTTGTGCAAGGCTGTCTTATGTAGGTTAATAATTATGGCTTCTGCAAACTTTAACAAGCGACTATTTTGTGTGTTGAACAACACACGGAAGGCACTGTCTCTCTCAATCACATGAACACTCTTCAGCAGATGCCACGCGATCGATGAAGCGGAGATGTTCCGGTGTGTCGGCCTACCTAGGCTCACATCGCCTGTGTGTAACATCTTGTTAATCCAATTAGGAATGTGTTCAGCAACCCTGCTGTGTAACTGTCGCTCCGTCTGCCAATGTAGGTAGACTCGCACCTACCTGTGAATTGGTAAATACAATTAGATTTGGCGTACAAAGCGATAGGTTCTTTAACTTCTGGGGTGGAAATCGGTGTGGTTCTGAACCTAATAACTGGAGTTGCCGCACAGAATTTTCAGCCGACTGCTGTAATGAGCCGGTTCTGTAGATATTGCATTATGTCATCCCCTCGAAAAGTTAGATGAGTAATTCTCAAGCTTTTCAAGCAGAGAGCCATATCTACTATTGTCGGTAGTTAAGCGGGCCAGGACGTTATTAAATTATAAAAGTCGTGCAATATCACTCTTACCTTTCTTAACTTTCGTCAACAAAATTCTAAGACTTTAAATACAGTCAGTGTCAGTACTACACTGCGGTCATTTTTTGGTTTGAAATCAAGTCCATTTAACAATAAATTTTAAATCAGTTTCGAAAATCGGTATTAATCTAATTAATTTACAATTGTAACTGTTCTCCATAACCAGTTGCTTAAGTTCAGATGCCAATTTATCAATGTCTGGGCACAAATCTGTCGTGCACAAAGTCATAAGCGCAGCTAGGTTACTGTCGGTGAGTCTGGAACGTTGCTTTTTAAAAATTTTTTTTATAACGGTCATTGCGGAAAATGACTGCTTGCATCTGTAAGTTGAATCAAAACGACAAAAGTATCTCTGGGCGAATGAACGCAAGTGTTCAAATTTTTCGACAGGCAATAGTCGCCAGAATGAAATCATATGATCAGCTGAAGGTAAAGCAGGCAGCTCCAGAAATTTACATCTCAGTGCAGAATTGCATTTCAAATCAATTACTTAGTGCTGAATGTTTTGATGTAATTGACAGAGCTTGGCATAAGGAAAGTTTCATAACGTTTCGTTGCGACCTGAACAGGCGCATTCGATAATATCTGAGCATAACAACCACGAGCAGAGCAAATTATCGCATGGGGCGCTAGGAGTGAATTTATGAAATTATTGAAATATATTATATTAAATAACGAGGCCTCGCGTGCTACTTTCTGAAGCTGGCGGGCCACAAGTAGCCCGCGGGCCGTGGTTTGGGAATCTATGGGTTACATGGATAAACACCTTGAGATTAGGGACTGTGGTTTCGTCTGGTTTTGGTTTGGGCAGTGGCGCTTTATAAATCCTGTGGAGTACCCATTCAAGTTTAAGTCATTCTTCAGAGTTTCAGATTCCTCTGTAAGTGTGTCCTGGGTTCATATCTTCCTAGCACGGTCAAACAGGGTCCATACTAAGCCCCGTTTATACTGGACAGGTGTGAAATTCTGAAAATTTAAGTATTGGCCAGTCCATGTTTCTTTGCGGTACACCGATCTTTGAATTGTGCCGTCCGCTCTACGTCTCATTAGGATATCTAGAAACGGCAACGCTTCGTTGTGTTCGTGTTCCATAGATAAAGAGATGTTTATATGTGTCTCGTTCATTGTGGCCTGGAACGACGTTGCTTGTAGCTCGTCTGTGGTGATAATTAATATATCCTCCACATACCTACAGTAGAAGATTACGTTTTTAATGTCTGAGGATCTCTTTTCGTCTAAATGTGCCATGAAGATGTCCGCTAGAATAGTTTTAGTTGTTTGTCTTTAATGCGTTCACTTATTATTTTCACAGTCTCATCTAATGGAACGTTCGTGAATAGGGAGGCTATATCCATGGATGCCATGTGTTTATTATTTGTGTCCATAGTATCCAATAATTCCACCAGTTCGAATGTATCTCTGAATATTTTTGGAACGAAGGACTGTCGTACTGGCTTACAAATGTCAGCTAGCCATCTGGCCATTCGGTGTTGTGCAGAGTTAACCATGGACAGGATCGGTCTTAGCGGGATGCCGGGCTTGTGAAGTTTGGGTAGACCGTACATCTGAGAAGTTTGGGAGCCACGCGGTGTGAGCATTTTTGCAGTGGCCTCACTGATGAGTCCCGCATTCACAAGTGACTGGATCCCTTTCCTCATTATTGCATCCAGGTCCTCCGACTTGTTGACTTTTTGATCTGCCCTGAATTTAGATTCATCTGATAATATCTTTTCCATTTTACTCTGGCAGTCTGACATGTTTATCAATACTATACCACTTCCTTTATCTGGTGTCAGTATTACGAGGGTTTTGTTAGACTGTAACGCTTTTAAAGCAGTAAGGTGTTCGTTGATCAGCGGACCATGTGGCTTCCAAACTCCTCAGATGTACGGTCTACCCAAACTTCACAAGCCCGGAATCCTGCTAAGACCGATCCTGTCCATGGTTAACTCTGCACAACACCGGTTGGCAAGATGGCTAGCCGACATTTTAAAGCCAGTACGACAGTCCTTCGATCCAAAAAATACTCAGAGATACATTCGAACTGGTGGAATTATTTTATACTATGGACATAAATATTAAACACAAGGCATCCATGGATATCGCCTCCCTATTCACCAACGTTCCATTGGATGAGACAGTGAAAATAATAAGTGAACGCATTAAAGACAAACTACTAAAACTAGCTATACCAACACCTATTCTGGAGAGGCTATTACTACTATGTACCGCCAACATACAATTCCATTTTCTAACACACTCATACCGCCAAATTGACGGAGTGGCCATGGGGAGTCCTCTTGGTCCTCATCTAGCGGACATCTTCATGGCACATTTAGAAGAAAAGAGATTCTCAGACATTAAAAACTTGGTTTTCTAACGTCGGTATGTGGACGATTTACTAATTATCACCACAGACGAGCTACAAGCAACGTCGCTCCAGGCCATAATGAACACGACGCATAAGCACACATCTCTCTACCTATGGAACACGAACACAATGAAGAGTTGCCGTTCCTAGATATTCAAATGAGACGTATAGCGGACGGCACAATTCAAAGATCGGTGTACCGGAAATAAAAATGGACTGGCCAATACTTAAAATTTCAGAGTTTCACACCTGACCAGTACAAACGGACCTTAGTACGGACCCTATTTTACCGTGCCGGGAAAATATGCACCCAGGACACACTGACAGAGGAATTTGAAACTCCGAAGAATACCTTAAACCTGAATGGGTACTCCACGGGATTTATAAAGCGCCACTGCCAACAGCCCAAACCACAACCAGACGAAACCACAGTCCCTAAACTCAAGGTATTTATCTAGCTAACCTTTGGAGGGGATGACGTAATAGCAACGTCTACAGGACCGGCTCATTACAACAGTCGACCGAACAATTTGTACTGCAACTCCAGTTATTAGGTACAGAACCACACCGATTTCCACCCCAGCAGTTACAGAACCTATCACTTTGTACGCCCAATATAGTTGTATTTACAAATTTACATGTATGTGCGAGTCTACCTACATTGGCAGAACAGAGCGACAGTTACACTGCAGGGTTTCTGAACACATTCCTAACTGGATTAACAAGATATTACAAACAGGCGATGTGAGCCTAGGTAGGCCAAACGACGGGAACATCCCCGCTTCATCGATCGCGAGGCAACTGCTGGAGAGCGGCCATGTGATTTAGAGAGTCAGTGCCTTCCGTGTGTTGTTCAACACACAAAATAGTCGCTTGTTAAAATTTGCAGAAGCCATAATGATTAACCTACATGACCAGCCCTCTCCAAACAGAAAGACATGTTAGTCAGTTTAAAATTACCGTGGTAGACAATTGACATTACTGTGCGAACATTTGTATAATTCTGATTGAAGGATTTATCTAATCAGTTTACTTTATGTTGTGTGAAATCTGCAGTATGTACCTGACGAGATGCAGCAAAATATGCCAGGCAATAAATCGTGCAATCCATTGTTTGTAACTTCGTTATTCAAATTCACTACGCTAAAACATTGTTTTGTGATTCTTTATTGTTGTTGTTTTTAAATATAATTCTTTTTTGTTGCATAAAAAATCTAATTCTGTGATTGCTGTTGCTGTTGCTGTTGTTGTTGTTGTTTTTAAATCTAATTCTCTATTATTGTTTTTTCTAAACATCTAAATGTTGGGTTTTGAAGATGTTTATTTTTCTTAAATCTAATACTTTTGGTGTTTTTATTTTGTTTGTGTTTTTATCTTATTTGTCTGATGGTTATGTTCTAATCTCATTTGTCCCTGCAAAAACACATCGTGTGAGCGTGTATGTGTGTATGTGTGTATGTGTGTGTGTGTGTGTGTCTGTGTGTGTGTGTGTGTGTCTGTGTGTGAGTGTGTGAGTGTGTGAATGCATGCAAACATGTATATGTTTATCTGTCCATGTATATATGTTTGTGCGTGACATCGTGTGAGCGTGTGCGCTTCTGTGTATGTATACTGTGCGCGCGCGCCCTGCAGAAAGAGACCGAGCCATATGGGATAAAACCCGGTGCAATGAAGTCGATCCTCTTGTTTGTGAAACGTCCTTTTTAAAAAAAGTGAAAATTAAATACAAATAAGTCATTAACGTTACTGAGGTGCCCGTTTCTTCAAGTGCACATGAAGCTAGACTCATACTTGGATATACCACACGGCACTTAGTGCCGGCTGTTGTCGGTATCGTACCGTCCGTATTTACTGCCCACGACATTTCCTGGTACCTATTGTCGGCCCGAGAGTCCGAGTCAATGCTAAACATTTGAAGCCGCCCTGATGCAGGTCGACCACGTCTAGCAGCTCGGCCACGGCGACCCCCTCCCCCACCCCAGTTACTGATGACTGATTGACAACACGCATCTGTTATTGTATCACCTATTGGATTTTCCCAATTATGTCACCGTGGCTGTTTCTAAATATAACCAATGCAACAATCCCCGAAACAGCTTACCACAAACATAATTGTGATCTTTCTTATGTAATTCTTGAGTTATTATAATTTAGTTTAGTTTAGTCGACGGATCAACATCACGGAACACGCGTGTAACCCATAAATGCTCCGTTCTACTCCTAACTTAAAGCTGAGTCCGGAGCAACTCAGCTCAGTGTACGAACTCCGTTGCACCGGCGAGGATCCTAAAATACTTTGGGTAGATTTTTAACTCGAAATTTTTCTCCGGGCAGCGCAGTTAGGCTATTATTTTCGATTTCCATCTGCCAAAGGATTGTTACGTGCGCAACTATACACACGGGCGTCCGATCTCACTACCCAGAGACCAGGGGAAATTTTATTACTTGAAGGCAACGTGAAAAATTTCCTATTCTTACCGGGGTTTGAACCAAGGACCTCCAGCATTCGAGGCGGACACCATACTTCGCGACCACTCAGCCCCCTCTTGAGTTATTATATTATATACTACTCGTCTCGCTAAGTGAAGTACAGACTGTCCATCTATTCCTGCGTGATTTTCAGGTCTACAGAATATGAGGCCCTATCACATCACAGGCCCATGCAAGTTCAAGATACATTGTGCGGAAATGTATCCTTTCTGTGGCAAGATATGGCCGTGAGCCAAGGACAATTCCGTCATCACTGAATAAGACAACTGGAGCGTTTGAGTTGAAATGTCACAGCAACATTCTTCGAATATCCTAGACCTAAAGTAGGAAATATATGGACATTTTACAAGATCTGAACATCGAAGATCACTGGGTCATGAGCAGTATCATGTCTCAGAAACTGAAATAGTTGCTGCGTAATGATGGGTGGGACAAGAATACGCTGTGTATGGTATAACCGTTGCCTGCAATGTGAGTTATCGTCCCTCAAGAAGACCGGACAACCTCAATAAGACCGAGACATAGCAATCTCACAATGAGACCGAAACATAGCAACCTCACAATGAGACAGAGAGATAGCAACCTCACAATGAGACAGAGAGATAGCAACCTCACAATGAGACAGAGAGATAGCAACCTCACAATGAGACCGAGACATATCAACCTCACAATGAGACCGAAACAAAAGTTACGGTCTCGTGCCGACCCGACAACCACCCCACAGGTAAAAACAGGGCAACCAAGCCGGGGCGCTACAGAGGGGTGGAAACAGCTCCATGAAGCGATCATATCGGATCGGAAATGTTCCTACGTCGAACTTCTGCAGCCAAGCGCCAGCAATGAACGCTTATGGTGGAATAGTACACCTTATAAGGACCACGTCCTGCAGCGATAGTGAGGACAATGTGTAAGCTGTGGGGGTGAAAGCTTTAACAGAAGTTAACCCATAGCGCGCAGGAAGGTGGGGGAGGATCCGCAAGCTGTGAGCGGGGTAGGGAAGAAGGTAACACAGCAGCAACGACATCTTCTGACTGGGTCATAACGAGCCTCCAAGGCGGAGATGAAGACTGAGGCCAACTGCCGAGGATCTAAGATGGCTTTCCTGCGGTCAGTTAGGGTGCAGTGTCAACGCTAGTAGATGCATCGGGTGCCCAAATGTTTTCTCCCCCCTCCGAGGGGCACACAGACTTTGCGATATCGAAAAGAGAAATGCACAATCATAAACAGCTAGAACAGTGATTCTTACTTCATTTTTTTTTGCCCATGCACCCCTTCACCATATGTTAAGAATGTCACCCCCCCCCCCCCTTTAATCGCATTTCCTCTCTATAAATCCCTCCCCCCCCCCCCCCCCCCCACACACACACACTCAGTATATGTAAAAATGCAAGCTAAATTTTATAACACATACTAGAATAAGTCTAGACGTCTACATGAAACATGATTTGCGGGTCCACTTACGTTATAAAACGAATTTCAGAAGGGCGAGAAGTACAGAACCATACAGTATGAAGGGAAAAACAATTATCAAGTAATTGGTTCCTGTATTAACGCGATCTTGAAATAATCTTAATTCCCCCCCCCCCCTTCCCCCCCCCCCCACCCCGTAACGCTAAAATCCCCCCCCCCCCCCTCCCCGGGGTGCTGGCTCCGTGGTGGAGTTTGTCCCACCACCATCACAGTGACTTGGAGATAACGGTGACGGGAGGCCTGGTTCGCGAAAGAATTGGCGGTGATTGGTCAGCAACAAGAAGAATACAGGACATGGCAGACACCTGGGCATGAGAGTGTACGAGGCAGGAGAACTGGCCAGGGCTGGAGAGGCTTTTCGGCGCAACGTGATGAGAACGACGTTCTGTATTGACCTGCTACAGGACGATGATCTCAGAGCCGTGGTGGCGCAGCCCTAGCACGTCTGCCCGTCGACCCGCAGGTCACATGTTCCAGTCTCCAACCAAGCGGGGGATTTATTGCAAAACATGGACCTAGGATCCAGCTGACCCAGTCTGAGACAGGCACCAGGACATTGTCCGGGACGTGTAGGTGGCCGGTGGGGTATCACCGAGTGTCTATTGGTCTATACAACCATGGGACCACCACCGTATATTCAATACTTCCCAATGCCTTGAAAAGGCTACTTGACGTAACCCGACTGTACTATATTATAACACATTTTGCGAAGGAACCCGTCGTGGTGGAGTGGCTAGACACTCGCCAGTCGACCCAGTAGTCATGGCTTCCATCCGCACCCAGGTGGATTCTGATGTTTAATTCCCACACAGGCTCCCGGCTCGACCCAGCCTAAAATGCGTACCTAGAAATATCTGGTGAAGTAAAATCGGTCGGCCCAGTACCGGCGTGACACTGACCACATGACCCACCCAGTACCGGTGTGACACTGACCACATGACCCACCCAGTACCGGCGTGACACTGACCACATGACCCACCCAGTACCGGCGTGACACTGACCACATGACCCACCCAGTACCGGCGTGACACTGACCACATGACCCACCCAGTACCGGCGTGACACTGACCACATGACCCACCCAGTATCGGCTGGTCCATACAAATATCGGCGTAGCACCGTATGCCGAATGCGACTTCACGCATATAAACAAGGGTTCTTTACTGACTAAAAAAAAGTCGCTTAAAATGTCGACACGGTCGACTTAATTGCAACGGATTGTTATGCCATATGGCCCAGTCTCTTTCCGCAGCGCGGAAAGCGTCACACAAAGAACGAACTCCGTAGCTCCAGCGACGACCCACAGGAGTCTCTGAAATAAATGCACTCGTGAACCGAAGGACACGGCCCAGATTCGAACCTACAACCTTCAGACCTGAGGCAGACGGCTTGACCATAGTCTTTACCGATTAGATTTGAGGTCATGTTAGTACATTTTGATCTTTCCTACAGGAGCACTGATCGATGCCACGGGGATCTTCGACCCCTCGTTCTACATCGGGGGCGGTATGATTGTGCTGGGTGCTGTGTGTCATGCATTGCTGCTGATTCCTTTCTGCCGCAGACAGAAGCCACGATCTCAGTAGATGGATACACTCTCCTAGACCGCTCATGATAGAACCAGCTTTACAGAGTTTCAGCAGAGATTCATTTCTTCTTTTAAGGACACTGCATTGTCGTTAATTAATATGTTTATTGTTAGTTTGTTGTTTTTTTTTATTGGTTGTTGGTTTGGGTTTGGGTTGTTAGTTAGTTAAAGAGGGGGTTAGTTAGTCAACGATCCTCCTCATCGCACAAACGAACTATTTTGCATAAAGCCAGTCCCCCCTGACTCCCCCTTCAGGGGAACGACTACGACACATTTGGTGTTTACAACTTTCCCCCTGATATGTCATTACACTGTCGGATCGGGTTGGAAAACCTGGGCTTGTCGCTTGTCAAAGTTAGGGAACCTATTGGCCTCTCATTCCCCCGGCCTACAAAATGTGTTCCTTTTCACAAAGCAGAAAACCCTATCAGGAAACTACTTTTTCTGCGAAAAGAAAATACATTTTTTCTCCCACCATAATAAAAACATCATGAATAAAAAACCCCTGAATACATATTGCACGAGTTTTTTTGCCTTTTTTTTCGCTGGGTCTCGGCAGGTATATACTGCAGAGGTGTATATATCATGGTATGTGAAATAAAATAAAAACAACAACTGAATGGTACTTTGGCTCAAATGTCTCTGACATTGCACGAATGGTTTTAGCGTGCTATCCACGGAAGTCTTAAAGCTTGCAGGGAAATCCTTCTGTTTATCTAACAGCTGGGAAACGACTAATGATTCTTATATTTTTTTTCAATCGATTTTGTTTTGTAGAATTCACTCATTCATTCAGTAGCCCAAGGCCCTTTTTGGTTTTTTAAAAAAGTGGCCCTCCCCCCTTATAACCAA
>JACEFZ010007485.1:0-84306 GCA_014155875.1 Cepaea nemoralis
ACAGACGTGACGATTCCCTCGGTAAACCCAGCACCAGAGCGTTATGTGCCGGCTCTGCAATTATGGAAGCCACCCAGGATGGCGGAAAATGCTATGGACTGTCCCTGCCTTCACTTGAGGGATGACCGTGTAGTCTTCGACTGTTCCAACTTGACCAGCTGAGATGTGGACGGTACCACAAAAGTGAGAGTCTCCCAGGATTGCTAACCTGGTCAAAAATGCACGCTAAAAGTCGGATGTGTTGGCCTGAGGGTTTCGACCCGAGGGTGCCCTAACCAGACACACCGCAATCACATCTGAAAAATCACTCCGGATGAACGCAAAGAAGAAGAAGAAGAATCGCTTCTAGCCACATAATTATGCTTTATTCCGCATCTTATTTCAGGTTTTCCCATCTTCTGCGTATTGTTTTATTCGAGTGACATATTTAACAGTATTAAGTTAGCTTCATGCCCTTTACAGGACGCCGCAATCAACCCCTACAACTGTAGCTGTATGTGATTTATTAGGCAAGATTACTTTGAGTACCTTGCCAATGTTTTCTGAATGACCGACGCTCATACCAATGTTAAAAATCATCACAAGACGGTATGCGAGAGTGCTAATCGCCACAGTTCTTCACAGACTCCGGCGTAATTATTTGCTTGATGTTAACATTGATGTGATTCGGCTTTGCAGGTGGGGTCTCATAACAAACTGCTTCATTGAACTACTAAGGAGCCGCACTCTCTAGACGCCTGGTTGGCATCTGGTGGTTGTGAGTTTGAATTCGCATTAGAAAGGAATTTAAAATGTCATATTTTTTGATTGATTGAATGTTATTTTCAAAGTCTCACAAATACATTCAGCCCTTTCAGTCACTCATTGTTCATTTATCAACAGTACATGGTATGGTACATTCACATAGGGAAAAAAACATTGTCAAATGAATGTTGTAAACATAAACAATGCATATTACTATAATATGAGATAAGCAGACACACGCATATTTGTAAAAACACACATACCTGCATACATACTTACATCATTTGCACAAATTCACAGTTATGCACTCAATAATACACGAATACACACTCCCTCGCATATATATATATATATATATATATATATATATATATATATATATATATATATATATATATATATATATATATATATACAATCACATAAACACACACGAACCCACACATACACATCCAACCCCACACACCGACCCACACACCGACCCACACACCCACACATTCCCGGACACATCCACGGACAGAAAGACAGAGGGATGGACGGGCGGACTGACGGACAGAGAAACAGACAGTCAGAGAAGCAGACAGACGGACAGACACCAGACAGACAGACGGATGGACAGACAGTCAGTCGGGCGAACGGGCGGACAGATAGATGGACATACAGACAGGCGGAAGAACGGAGAAACAATAGGCTTACACATATGCATAATAACACACAAACAATGGTAAGCGAATGCATTGCTGTGACAATGTGTAAATCACAGATCAGTTATATGTGTAACAATCACTTACTAATAATTCCTGTAAATTGAAGGCCATTTAACAGACACATGAAGACGAAGACAGACGTCATCCGTGATGACATGATTTTGTGACTCAAACGGTTCTGGCTGAAGCTGGTATGCTAAAATGTACACAGTCTTTTACATGCTGGCATAGCAATAGGAAAAACGTATTTACATTCAAGTAACACAAGCACATGATTATGTAATAATTATCACTGCCTCTCTACAGAGCATATATCGATATGAAACAATTATGGACACGTGGAGAACATCAAAGCATCTTTAACCCAGTCAATGATGTCCGGGGTTTAACTTGGAGGCATTACCTCTTAGTGATATATAGTGGTGTTTGTCCATCTAGAATGATGATGACCTTTCATTTCATCCAGTGGGGTTGAAAGTTTGGAGCCGTTAGTTGGTTTAAGTTGGTTGAAGTTAGAAGAAGAATGACTTGCGCTATGACCTGGATTAAAGTAAGGAAGATTTGCGCAATTTGTCGGCCACTCTCTCGCCTGAGTCAATCTGAACCCAGTGGCAGAACAAGTCAAGACGACTGGAGACAAATACGGCTGCAGTGTATGACAAGGGCGCTGTACGTGCATTGCCGTGCTCGTTAGATTTCACAAAGCTTTGCAGGTAAACGTCGTCTAGCCCGTTGGATCATCAATGATGTCTTCCACACAGTCTGTGGAATCCTGACGTTACAAACTAGGTAGGCATACCCTATTTCACCGATTGGCTTGACGCCGAATCTGTTACCCTCGCCTGGTTTTGTCGGCATGTCACAGCCGTTGCCAGGATGTTGGAAGCTGTCGCATGCTGACAACTACTAGGAGCTACAGGCGTGAGCGTTATGTAAGGCTTGGACCAGTGGAAACTGGGCCCTGAAAAGGGCGTGACAGCCATCCTTACCTTAGTGAAATATATTTATCTTATCAATGCACAGTAGTGGCTGCGTTAGCAAAGCTGATTGGAAGCTGTAATGATAATGTCATTAGCACAGGGAACGAGGGGTCTGTGCCTGGGTTGGTAGCCTGCTAAGTGGTGAGAAAGGTTGCCCACCAATTTCTCCATCCACGCAAGCCTATAGAATGTGATGACTCTGTCACATCACAGACCAATACAAGGTTCCAAGTTATGTGCCTGTTATTTAAATGTTTTTTTGTATCTCACACTGACTGTGTGCAAGAAGAGCATCCACTAAATGTGCAGATCATGTTCATTGTCGGCAATATAAACTGTATCATGCACATCACATATTGTTGATGTTATGTCCACAAATGGGGAGACACAGAGATATACATGCAAAACTTTGCAGTGGATGACTGAGTGTATTGCCATGACATAGATATATACAAGCAATTTTACAGTAGATGACAGAGTGAAATGTCATACTCAGAGTTATACAATCAACGTTACAGTAGATAACTGTGTGAAATGTCATGAACTCTATAGATATACAAGCAACTTCACAGTAGATAATAGAGTGAAATGTCATGATCTCTGTAGATATACAATCAACATTACAATAGATAACTGTGTGAACTCTATCCAAGTCCGAAGTCCACTTGAGAAAAAAAACAGAACTTTCCACCTTGGTGCAACCCGCCCATATGGCGTTGGTTAGTGTTCTGGTGGTTCATATTGCGTTGTGAGTTTTGATTTGTTTTTGCGCATGGAAACGACGTATGCCATCCTGTCAGGTGTTTTTCATTCCTTCTCTTGCATCCAGCACCCTCTTTCTTTGTTCCATTGTCCTCCATTCATTCCCGTGCCGCCGACATCCTCGGAGCTGGTTTCACTGCCACTGGACGTGCCTGCCCTATGTTGATTTATTTAGTTTCCTACTTATTGGGTCTTTATTTATCTTGTTGTTTGGTTGGTTTGTTGATTATCGTATGTACACTTACACATATCCATATATAGGTAAGAATTTTTTTTTTTTGGATTAAATATCTATATATGTTCTATGAGCATATGTGTTTATCTGTTATCTATTTAGTCATCCTATGTTTGGCTGTACCTTCCTGCTCCTACCTCTTCTTATACCCATTGTTGTTGGAGTGTTTGGTATTTTTTAACCTAGTGTGTCACAGGTAACTCTTGGTCATGTTTTGATATTTTGTTATTTGTTTAGTTATCTCCCTCTCTGTTTACATTTTTTGTTTACATGTCTTTTTTTTGTTCTTGCTATGAATTGGGTTACCAGTTTTTGTAGTTCCTGGTCTCCTTCTGTTTGCAGGCATTCTTTCATGGTCATCATTCTGTCTCTTGTTTGAAAATATTCAGTTAGGTCCTTCCGTTCCTGGTCGTATATTTTGCACGATATTAAGTAGTGTTCTATAGTGCTATCTACCATGCATTCGACGCAGGCTGTGTCGTTTATTTTATCTTTCCAATATCCTAGTCTCATTCGCCACAGTTTCTTATATGTTGGTATTTTCGTATTGTTCTTCACTTGGCTTTTCATACTGGGCTCTTTTAGGTTGTTATATGCATGTCTTCCACTATCACTATGTCTCCATTGTTGTTTCCAGTTTTTGATAATGTGTTGTTTAATTATACTTTTTGCTTCCGTTACGCTTAGGCCAGTATTTACTGTATTCTGGCTGGTTGTACCGTGTTTTGCAGCTATGTCTGCTGTCTCATTGCCGACTATGCCTCTATGAGCCGGTATCCATGCTATTGTCACTTGGCAACCCATGTAATTTAAGTTTGTTATTGCCGCTAATATTTCTTCCTTTAGATCTGGTCTGTTTCCTTTATTATAGCTACCGAGTGTTTGTACTGCAGATAATGAGTCCGTTAGTATCGTTAGTCTTATTGGTGTTTTTGCTGTCGCTATTTCCAGTCCTTTCATGATTCCAACCAGCTCCGCCGTGTAGACCGATGTGTTGTCCGTCACTTTGAAGTTCTTTTTGAGTTTATAGGCGGGTACCGATAGCCCTGCCCCTACTTCCCCCTTTTCATTCTTTGATCCATCTGTGTAAATAACTAGGTTGTCCTTGCTTATTTCCCTTATGTATTCTTCTGCGACGTTTTTTGCTTCCATGTCCTCTGTTGATTTACCTATTTGGCTAGCTAGGATAGTGTCAGTTATTGGCAGGTTCAGTTCCCATCGGGGTATTTGTGGTCTGTGGACTTTTGTTTGTTTAAGTGTCGCAATCAATTCCACTTCCGCGTTTATCTCCTGTGCTGCTTTCCACCCTGCTGGTGTTTGGATTTTTAGTATGGGTATTCCTCCCCATTTACTTTTGTTTTCCTCAAATGCACTGAATGCTGGGTGCCTCTCATCCTGTACCGCCTTCAGCCAGTAGTTGTACACCAGTTGTTTTCTTCTCAGCTGAAGTGGTAGTATTCCTAGTGCTACTTCCATGGCTTCCCTAGATGTACCTTTGCCTGTTCCTATTATAATGCCTAGCGCCTGAGTCTGAATTGAGTCCAGTTTTCTTTTTCCGAGTTCCGATGCTGCATCGTACACTATGCTGCCATACTCTATTCTTCCTCTGATCAGTGACTTGTAAACCATTAGCATTGTTTTCGTGTGGGCTCCCCATCCGTTACCTTTTATTACTCTCAGCATATTTAGTGTCTTTTTTCCTTTTTCTACTGTGTGGTCTATGTGTTTGTTCCAGTCTAGTTTTTCATCTAATACCATTCCCAAGAATCTTGTATATTTTGTTCTCTTTATGGTCTTACCGTTGATCTTTATATTTGCGTCCATAGGTGATCGATTTCGTCTCGCGCTAAACATCATGGTGACAGTTTTGCCAGTGTTAATCTGGAAGCCCCACATTTCCATCCATCTAGCGATTCTGTTCATTTGCATTTGTAACCTGATTCGTGTGCTTTTCAAATTTCTTCCACTTCTCCATATTGCACAGTCGTCGGCGAACTGTGAGATCCCTATTCTATCGTCTAGTTTTTCCTCGTCTAGGTCATTTACAAGTATTGCGAATATCGTTGGTGATATCACTGATCCCTGTGGAATCCCGTTTCCCTGATCAAACGTTTCGGATTCTTCGTTTTGAATTCGGACTGAAAATTTTCTATTTTGTAGGAAGTTTTCGATGTATCTGTACGTTCTACCTACTATCCCTAATTTGTTAATTTTTACTAGTGCAGCGTGTCTCCAGCATTGGTCATATGCCTTGGCTAGGTCTAAGAACACAGCTATTGTTTTTTCTCCTTTTTGAAATCCCCTTTTCGCATGGTTTTCCAGTTTTATTATCTGGTCTACTGCACTCCGGTTGGCCCTGAATCCAGACTGCGTGTCGCTAATTAATCCATTTTTCTCCAGATGATGGTTGATTCTTTTCGTTATGACCGTTTCTAGTATTTTCCCGAGGTGTGAGGTTAGGGAGATCGGTCTATATGAGTCTACTCTCTGTGGGTTTTTGAATTGCTTTTTTATTGGTATGACTATCGCCTTTTTCCACTGTTCTGGTATCTTGCCGGAGTGCCATATTTTGTTATATAACGTTGTGGTTGTCATAATTGTTTTTATTGGTAGCCTCTTTAGTAGTGTGTAGTTTAGAATGTCCGCCCCAGCTGCCGTATCGTCCTTTTCTTTGATCGCTGAAGTTACCTCGTCTACCGTTATGTCCGCATCCATATAAAAGTCCTCTATTTCTTCGTGTTGTATTTTTCCTGTCTCTTCTATAAATTTTTCTCGTCTTATTCTCTCCTGCTCTCCCAGTGCCTTATTCGAGCTGACCTCGTAGAAGTACTTTCCAAATGCGTCTGCTTTTTCTTTTTCTGATATCGCAACTGTTGGGAACTTTATTGTTGTAGTCTTACTCTTTGTGTGGTTTCTTTTGATGGCGTTTATTTGTTTCCATACTTCTTTTGTAGGTGTGTCTGGTGACAGAGTCTGACAGTATTTCTTCCATGCTGTTTCTTTGGCTATTTTTATCGTTCTATTGGCTTCGTTTCTAGCTTTTTTGTATTCGTTGTAGTTTTCCTCTGACCTCATTCTTCTGTATCGATTGAGTGCCCTCTTTCTTTTGTCTAGCGCCTCCGTGCATTCGGGATTCCACCATCTCGCTGGCTGTTTGTGCCCCTTTGTTCCGGTTGACCGCGTTCTAGGCCCGCCATTCGTCAGGTGAGCTGGCATGTTTTTACTGGGTATGTGGTTTATCGCGGCTCGAAGAATGCTGCTGGTTATTCTTTCCGTGTATTCTTCTAAGCTTTCCTCTTTTGCCTGGTCTATCTCTAGCCCTTCTAGTTCTTCTCTATACTGGTCCCATCTCGCATTCTTAAAGTTGAAAGTAGGCTTATTGCTTTCCTGGCTCTTATGTGCTTTTGTGTTTATGTCAGTTATAATCGGTAAGTGGTCGCTGTTGGTATCCTCTTTTACCTCCCAGTTGCTCCTTATAAGGTCCGGTGTAACTATTGTTAGGTCAATAGCCGTGTCATATCTTTTTGGGTTCGGGTCTATTCGTGTTATCGACCCGTCATTGAGTACCGTCAGCTGGTTATCTTCTATAAACTCTGCCAGTTGGGTTCCTGCTTCATTGCTTGTTGTCGCACCCCACATTTGGTGATGGCAGTTAAAGTCGCCGACTATTATTGTTGCGGTTTTGATTCTTTTTTCTATTTCTGTCAAGTCTTCTTTTTCAATTGTTCCTTTTGGGCAGTAGATGTTGATGATGTTTAGGTTGTTTGGTTTGCTTGCTATTTCTACCGTTATGCCCTCAAAGTTGGTTGTTCTAAATGTCGTGCTTGTTATTACTTGTAGTTTATCCTGAACGAGTAGGGCCACCCCGCCCCCAGCTTTTTCCGTTCTGTCGTTTCTAAGGATGTTAAAACCACTGCATCTATAATTATCTTTTGGTTTGAGGAATGTTTCCTGCAGTGCGTAGATGCTGTTCTCTTTCCCCAGTTTCTCCATTATGCTGGGGAGGTTAGCTTTCACGCCCCTACAGTTCCATTGTACCAGTCTAATATTGTCTCCTGCCATGGTCTTTGTTAAAAGTTCTGTTAACGGTTTGTTGGTTGTTCTTTTCAGTTCTCTGATGTGTCGCTATCTTCCTCGCTTGTTCCATCCACGGCTTCTGCTATTATTTCTGGGAATTCCTCCATTGATATTCGGCCTTCGTGCGATCTTTTGCATACTTTGTGTAATATTTCGGTTATCTGATCTTTTGTCACGCGAATCTTGACCGCTTCATTTAGTCTTTTCAGTTCTGAATCCGTGTCTCCCCTCTGCCGTGCGTCCACCTTGACGAGGTAGAGGGGCTTGAGCGTTCCAATGACCCCAAGAGCTATGCCGACGGTAGCACAGCTACTGGTAGGGTCACCCATGTCGGACAGGTCAAGGGAGAGGGACCAGACGAAGTGACGCACAAACCTGCTGCCTTGTAGGTAGACTGGGGACAGTCAAAGGCTAGGGAAAGCATCCCGAACAAATGCTTGTCGAAATCGGATGTACTGAGCCACAGGCTTGACAAAGAAGTGCAACGTAACTTTATCATTTCATGATGCCACAGATGAAAATTAATCGTTATGGTGCTAATCCCGTGAAGTCCCATCAGGCGGTGATGCCCCTGCCTCGAGGGGGTCCACCCATGACTACTGGTGGTCACCTTCCCCTGTGCTGTGGAGTCAAGGCACAGAGGAGTAGGTTAAGAGTTATTGACCAAACACCCCGGACACTCAACATACTACAATGGAATGCAGAAGGAGTTTATAACAAGAAAGCCTCCCTAACACAGCGTCTTCATAAAGATAGAATAGATGTGGCATGCATTCAAGAGACACACCTCAACGCCAATCGCACATTTTCAGTCAAGGGATATCAGGCCACACGTTTCGACCGCGAAGGACACAAAGGAGGAGTTCTAATACTTACACGAAATACAATACCTTGCAGCGAAGTATCTGTGATCTCTGACAACCAAACGGAAATTATAGGTGTTGATATAATGATAAAGGACGTGAAAATAAGAATTTACAATCTGTATAGCCCGGCAGATAAGGATCTTACACTCTCAAACATGGAAATAACTGACACAAATTGCATTGTTGTCGGAGACTTTAATAGCCGTTCAGAAAGATGGGGATACCCAGATACTGACAAAAGAGGAGATGAAGTGGAGGACTGGGAAATAGACTCAAATCTCCATCTACTCAACAAAGCGGATGACACACCGAGCTTTTACTCCAGAAGATGGATTACCACTTCTACTCCAGACTTAGCTTTCTGCACAGGAGACATCCTCCACAAAATCGATCGCCATGTGCTTGACCAATTAGCAGGTAGTGACCACAGACCAATCAAGCTTGTAATAAATATGGAGTATGTTCCACAGGAGCAAAAGCCTTTGCCCCGAGCAGATTGGGACAGATTTGCCATACTAACAGACACATATTGTGAAAACATAAATACACGATATGGCAACATGAAGCAAATGGTGGAAAGTCTAAACAGAGCAATAATACAGGCGCCACTAGAGTCTATTCCAAGAGGAGCGAGGAAAAATTACAAACCATACTGGACTGAAGAACTACAAATTTGGAGGACAAAGTTGAAGATGCTAGGAAGACCGCAGAGAGAGAACAAACAACTGAAGCGAACATCTCTCTCAAAGCCATCTCAGCAAAATATAAAAGAACAGTAAATCAAACAACAAGAGATTGTTGGAGGAAAAAAACAGAAAACCTGAATTTTGACAGGGATGGAAAACAAACTATGGAAACTAGTGAAAGCCATGAACAATGAAGGACCTAGAAACAAACAAATAACAATTAAACAAGGAAATGCCTTGCTTACAGGAAAAAAGGCTGCAAATGCACTAATGGAACACTATGCCAGTGCAAACCACATTGATATTACAGCCGAACAGAAGAAATGCAATCAAAGATAAACAGATACATCATAGATATACAGAGACAGCAGCAGAATATATGATGGCAAATCTAACAATGGAAGAAATGGAACAGGCAATGAATATCCCTAAAAAAGAAGACATCACCAGGAAAGGATGGAATCACAAATGAAATGCTAATAGGACTAGGCACCTAAGGCAAAAAAGAAACTACTAGCAGTCCTAAATTACAGCTGGAAGAGGGGAATAGTCCCTCAGGCATGGAAGGAAGCTATACTAATACCAGTCCCAAAGAAAGGAAAAGACCTGGAAGAACCAAATGGCTATCGACCTATCAGTCTTCTTAGCTGTGTAGGAAAATTAATGGAACGCATTATCAATGGCAGGCTAACATGGCATCTGGAAGAAAACCAAACTCTTAACACCTCACCAAGCAGGATTCAGAAAGTACAGATCCACTGAAGATCAAATAACCTATATAGCTCAGGAAAATAGAGGATGCATTCCAAGAGAAAAAGCACACACTAGCGGTCTGGATAGATTTAGAAAAAGCATTTGATAAAGTATGGAAGGAAGGACTGAAAGTAAAACTAGCAAAAAATGCATGTCTGTGGGAAAAATGTACTAAATGGATCAGCCACTACCTTGAGAACAGAACTGCCAGGACAAAAGTACAAGGACAAACCAGCAAAATGATGCTGTTGGAGCAAGGTGTCCCCCAAGGAGGAGTTCTTTCACCAACATTATTCCTAGCATATATAAACGACATCACGGAAAATTTTCCAGCCAGAGTACACACATCATCCTTTGCAGATGACCTAGCCATATGGACATCTGAAGAATATATTAGTACAGCTAACAGCAGAATACAGCAAGCCCTATTAGCGCTAGAGGACTGGTCAAAATCATGGCTAGTGAAGATAAGTGAGGAGAAAACAACATGCACAGTGTTCTCCCTCTCAACTAAAACTCAGCAACCTAAGCTGGTATTGAATGGAAAAATATTGCGCCATGAAGAAAATCCAAACTATCTAGGAGTCACCTTTGATCGTCGCCTGACATGGAAGACACAGGTTGAGAAAAATCGAACAAGAGCAAGGCAGAGAATGGCAATCATGAAAAAGCTTGCTGGTACAACGTGGGGAGCAGATGAGAAAGTTCTCAAGAAGTTATATACTGGACGGGTGAGGCCAGTACTGGAATATGGCATTGCAGCTTGGGCAACAGCAGCTAAGTCAAACTTTAACAAAATAAGTAGAGTCCAAAACCAAGGAATGCGAATCATAACTGGAAGCCTGAAGACAACACCTATTAATGAATTAGAAAAGATAACTTGTTTACAACCAATGCAGGATAGAAGAGATAGCAGAGCCCAGCAACAAGCTGAAAAATTTAGAAGATTGACAGACCACCCTATGTATAAAAGGTTTAGTGGTTTTGGAAAGGGAAGACTGAAGCGTAGCAACTTTGTAGAAACTGCAAAACGAAGGATTAGGGCAGATCCTATACTTAACATATCAACAGTCAAGCCCATTTACAATGCACACAAGTTCCCAGCTTGGAGACAGCAGCAACTGCCTGAGATGATAGAAAACATTCCTGGTATTGAGAAAAAGAACACTCAGCATGAAACCGAAAGAAGAGAAATAACCCTAAACTACATAAAAGAACATTACCCAAGCAGCAATTGGACCCATGCATATACAGATGGATCAGCCAAAAATTCAGTAGAGAATGGAGGAGGAGGAATTCTCCTAAATTTAAAAAATGGAGTGAAAAAAACACATTCAGTGGCAACTGGAAAGTTTTCAAGTAACTTCAAAGCGGAGGTAGAGGCTCTGAAAACTGCAGCAGAAATGCTCTTTGATGGAGGAAAATAAAGACAAGCAAATAGCTATCTTTACAGATGCAAAGTCAGCTGTCTCAATACTGAAGAGCAATAAACAGCACAGAACTAGCTGACCTAAGAGCAGCACTCCATGGTCTATGCCAGAAATCCAAAAAAGTTGTAATACAGTGGATCCCATCACATTGCAGTATACCTGGAAATGAAGAGGCTGACAGACTGGCAAAAGAGGGCGGACGACTACCACAGCCTGACATAGACATAACCTATAATGAGGCAAAGAGGTTGATAAAAAGCACTTATAGAACCAAATGGGAATCAGAGCATCCAGGCCACCAGAAGGATGATGCATATTACAAACTCGAACCGAAGAGAACAAGTAGCAATCTTCAGACTCCGCACAGGACATAACAGGCTGAAATACCACTTGTTCAATAAACTAAAGATAGGAGATACCGATGAATGTAATTGTAGAACTGGAAAAATGACAGCAAAACACTTGCTGCAGGATTGCCCAACGTATGCAGAACAGAGAAAGATATTTTGGCCCACACCTGCTTCATTTGAGGACAAGCTCTATGGAGATGTCAACAAGCTCAAGTTGACCGCAGCTTACTTTAACTACATTCAGGTTGACATTTAAAGGTGCATGAAGACCCAGAGGCATGAAATGGAATATTGCTTGGATAGCAAATCCATTATGTGGAAAGTCCAAATCGAAAGCTCGCTGTGTGGGCTTCATAAAAGGTGGAAAAGTGTCCTAGTGGCACGAAATGGAATATTGCTTGGCTAGCAAATCCATTACATGGAAAGTCCGAATCGAAAGCTCACTGTGTGGATGTCATCTGCAGACTGCATACTTCTGGTTTCCGGAAGAACAGCCTATGGTGAACGGAAGGCCCAATATACGGAAGTGAGGCTAAGCAGCCATGTGCAGGACGTGACGATTCCTTGGGTGAGCCCAGTACCAGAGCGCTATGTATCGGCTCTGCAAGTATGGAAGCCTCCTTGGATGGCGGGGAATGACATGGTCTGCCCCTGCCTTCCCTTGAGGGCTGACCAGGATCTTTGGCTGTTCTATATGGGCCAGCTGGGATGGGGGATAACACCACAACAGTGAGTCAAA
This sequence comes from Cepaea nemoralis, assembly GCA_014155875.1. Lineage (NCBI taxonomy): Eukaryota > Metazoa > Mollusca > Gastropoda > Stylommatophora > Helicidae > Cepaea > Cepaea nemoralis. Next base: position 12,330 of record JACEFZ010007485.1, read on the forward strand.
CGTCCTAAGAAACCCCCGGGAAGGTTAACCCGGTCAACAAATGCCCGCAGAAGTCGGATGTGTCGGCCTAACGGCGCAAGAACGCAGCTCTGCTGTAAACAGGCACAACGCAATCACATCCGAAAAAAAAACTCCGGATGATCGCAGAAGAAGAAGAAGAAGAAGAATCCGTGTCTTTTTTCATTTTTCTAAGGTATGGTTGTTTCCTTGTAATAACTTCTGCTTGGTCGTGCTTGATGTTTTTTATGTCGACCAACACCTGTTCTGTGTTCGATACGTTGGCGTGTAGTCTTTCATTGATTTTGATCATGGTCTGGGTTAGTTGTTCTAGTTTTTCTTTTAATGCGAGGTTGTCGTTTTTCTGGGTTTTTAGCTCTGCCTTTGTGTCCTCTAATTCGTTAGCCATTTTTCTTGATCGGTCTTTCTCGGTTTCGAGTTCTTTTTTTATGGTTTGTATGGTTTTTTCCGCCGCCTCCACGCGTTTTAGCACTTGCTTCAGTTCGCTGTCCTCTTTCTCTTTTTGGTTGTTATGTTGTCCATCTTTTTCTTCCTTTTTATCAGCCAGCTTATTCTTTATGTTGGTCACCTCGCTTCTCAGGATTCGAACTTCTGACATAGTATCTGCGCCCTTTCCCTCCTTTTCCTGTCTCCACCTAGCAACTCTCATGGGGGTCTGTGTAAGTCTAGCCTCCCTCCACGCTGATTCTGTTATTTTGAGCTTGGGACAGCCCTTATATCTAGCGCTGTGGTTCCCTTGGCAGTTAGCGCACTGTCTGGCTGGGTTCGCGTCTCTGTAATTTTTATCTTTTTTGGCAGCTGGGCATTCCCTAATCCAATGGTCCTTGCTGCAATATCTGCATATGGGCGTCTTTTCCCTACAGTAGGAGGCCACGTGTCCTAGCCCCTGACATTTGGAGCACTGCGTGACCGGTGGTACGTAGTGCTCAATGTGTTTGATCTTTCCTTGGTATATTATCTGATTCGGCATCTCTGTGCCGACTACCTTAACCTTTATTATTGAGGTAGGGTCACCCCGCTTTGTGATAATTCTCTCCATGTGACCTATCTCTATGTTCTCATTTTCTGCATTGATTGTGTCCGTCACCCACCGAATGTCCGTAGTTGGATTAATCCCTTTTACTACAATAGTTGTCATGGGTTTGTGCACCTCTATTCTTATCTTCACTTCATGTGAGAGAGTTTTGATGACTGTTCCATTTTCCTTTTCCAACTCGTCCATCAGCTGTCTCACCGTTTCTGTATCGTATGTTTTGATTTTTATCGTTCCGTCCAGGCGCACGTCAATGTCATTTATGGCCCTGCTCCCAAGTATTTTCTCCAACATATGGCTGATTTTGTTTTTAGGTATATTTTTTAGTGACATTTGTTGTCCCTCAATTTGTGTTATTTTTACGTGTGGTCCTTTCTCGGCGGTCTTAGGTTCTTTATCAGTTGTTTTAACACCTTGTTGTTTTCCTTCTCTTTCCTTTCTGTCAGTTACTTCTGTTGGTTCCGGGTTGGTTTTTCCCTTGTTGTTTTTTGCTGATTGGTTGCGTGTCCACACCATTGTATTTGGTTAGCCTTTACTAGTCAGTTAAGTTTGGAATGTTTTTATTTGCTATCCTTTCTACCTTTTCTTGTTTGTTTGATGATTTATTATTTTGTTATTCCTATTATCTTGCTACTTATTTATGTCTTTGTTTTTACGTATTTATTAGGTCTCCTATGTTCTATCAAGTTTTCCTACTTTTAGTTGATTGATAAGCAATCCAGTGGCAGTGGAACTCACCAATCCAGAGAGCTGCTGCTGTTGATCGCTGTAGAACGCTGCCGTCAAGACACCACTGGCCGTCACCAAAGACCACTTTCAAGTATACTGCCAACCCCACACGGTTATGCCGAACGAAATACAGTGCCGATGCAGATAATACACGCAAGAGAAAGTACCCCGAGTCAACCACCGTTCATACAAGACACCTGAGGCGGGGGCTGAGTGAAATGCCATGATCTCTGTAGATATACAAGCAACTTTACAATAGGTGACTGAGTGAATTGCCATAACCAGAGATATACAAGCAACTTTACAAACGATGACTGAGTGATGTACCATGACCAGGGATATAAAAGCAAATTTACTGTTGATGACTGAGTGAAATGCCATGACAAAAGATACACAAGCAACTTTACAGTTGATGACTGAGTGATGTGCCATGACCAGGGATATAAAAGCAACTTTACTGTTGATGACTGAGTGATGTGCGATGACCAGGGATATAAAAGAAACTTTACTGTTGATGACTGAGTGATGTGCCATGACCAGGGATATAAAAGCAACTTTACTGTTGATGACTGAGTGATGTGCCATGACCAGGGATATAAAAGCAACTTTACTGTTGATGACTGAGTGATATGCCACGACAAGAGATACACAAGCAACTTTACAGTTGATGACTGAGTGATATGCCATGACAAAAGATACACAAACAACTTTACACACGATGACTGAGTGATATGCCATGACAAGAGATACACAAGCAACTTTACTGTTGATGACTGAGGGATATGATAAGATCAGCGATATGACCAGACCAATGTAACTGTTAATCCTGGAAAGGCATGTAGTGTTATTTGAACAACGCTACAGCGACAGCGGACATGTCCGCCACACTTATACATGGGCAGACACAGAAAGAAGCATTCACAACTGTGGAGCGCTATCGAGAACAATTCACCCAACTGTTCAAGAAACCTGATACGGGGGATAAAATGATACGCTCCAATCTTAAAACTATAAGACACCCAATGTTCAAGATGAGCAGCTTAGAAGCCACCAATGCCAAAAGAAGACGAGAGAATGGAACCTGCTTGCGATCTACAAAGAGGCGGCAAAACTTCCAGTTACCTAAAATGACGCGACCACTAGGAAGGGCGACGACAACCCACCACAGACAAGATCCAAGACTATCGAGAAGCAGAGTGAGGAGAAAAACACCATGGTCGAAAGGACCGACGTGCAGACGATCAGATGGGTTATCAAACGCATCAAAATGGAAATTACAGACTACCAGATACTGAAGCAGCTACAACAGTACAACAGCGGATTCTGTTCTACTCTAAGATTAATACAACTCTAGCGGTGGTGACAACAGAGGGGTTGAGATGCCGATCAAAGTGTCGATGAACAAGAAAGCCCAAACGATTCATTCCGAGAATCATACAGTGCTCAAGTACCAGAGGACCGGCCACAGGAGATCAACATGCGGCAGCAAGACAGAGATCTGCCGATACTGCGCCGAACACCATGCATTCAAGGAATGTCCGCTGGCCAAACAGGACAGAGATATCCGAAAACCCAACGACAATAGAAAGTGTGCTAACTGCCTTGGCAAACACGGACCAAGATACATGAGCTGCTCGTACTTCCAAAGACACAGAGACTTCATACAGACCGCCATAACTACAAACGCTCCATTCTAGGAAGCACGGCGGAGGTGAGAGACAGCCACAGGCATCTCACCAGCTGACAAATATCAGCTGCAATTCCAGAATGACGCGCTGAAAATTGAAACCAAGCTACTCCTGACGCCGACACAAATTAACAGAACCCAAGAGCAAGACACAGGCAGCAACACGAAACTTCTGGTCTACATTAAGGAAATGCAGCGCAGCATTTATCAAGATGCGAGACGCATGGCCCAGATGAAGATGAAGCATGAAGAAATTCTACAAGTCATCAAAACAGACAGAGTACTACTAAAACCTGAAAGGGAACCAACCCAAAACAAGCCAGCAGAAGCCACGCAAAAGACCACAGAGAAACCTTACACTGAAGCCAGCAACCCATTATCAATGACGAACAAAGTCAATAAAAGATCAGTCTTTCTCTGCGATAGAAATTACAAGGAAGAAATATTCGAGATATCCATCACATTCATGGGTGAGTGAGTGGCACCTTACAGTCTTGGCAGACCAAAGTATGTGGATTGGATTTGGCCAAAATTCCAACTCACAATGCCTGGGCAGAGCTTCAGGGAACATGTGGTGCCCAAAACGACAAGTTCCCTCTCTCGGCCTTGCCTTGTTTGATCCAGAGGAAAGGATAACCAGTCCGTCTGGAACAAGGTAGGCTGCAGACGCTATGCGGCTCAGCATCAAACCTTCGAGACCGCTCCCCCACGAGCAGGAGGCGAGCGATGGCCAGACCCTAAACCTTTGGGACTTGCTTAGAGGCGTTCAGCCAAATCCCGCAGGAAAGGGTCGTATACGCGCCCGGACCACTGGGCATGTACACCTGTCAATCGTAAGTGTCTGGACCTGTTCAAGCGTGTACTACCGTCAGACTCCCCACCTGACTCGTGCGGATCCCGCCACCCACGGAAATAGGCCCGCCGGAGATATTGCTCGTCTATTGCGAACAAATCTCCAAGACTGAATAAATAAAGAAACGATAAAAGTTGTGGTATTTCAATTGCTCTTGCGCTCCCACCTATGCTACACCCTTAATGTGTCTTCACAAAGTCGGACTAGAGTCACATTCATGGGTAGGCCACTGAAAAATGACACAAAAGCAAATAAACCAAAGGATGAGTCCTTATAAGGTCTGCACCCTACCAAAACAAACGAGCCAGAAGCAAACGCTGACAAAAGGAATTGCAGGAGGTGACGGACACAACGGAGAACCCGGCGGACAAACCCCCATCTGACGTCACAGGCATGAATTCTGCAAATTCAAAAAGTCATCTAACACTGACACAGAAGACAGCGAAACTAAACCCGCACCCTGAACTACCACAATTATAACCTACGTCACTTAGGCTGGTTGAACGAGGTGGAGAGTTCTTTTCCTTTCCAAATCGGACTGACGGACGGGCGGACGGAAAGAAGTGATTCATTAAATTAATAGTTTTATCCACCAGGCGAAACGACTCTGCAGAGAAACCACCGATCTGCCCACAGTTGGCGTCCCCCTGACAACTATTCCAGAGCGAACTCTACAGAAACATGCACATAGACTATCACTCCAAATCCAGACTGAAGTGCGAGGAATATTTGACAAGGAAGAACAGAACAATGTACAGCGCAGAACAGCCATCCTCAGCTTTCTTGATGACGAATACCCACAGGACCTCTGCATCCGAGTCTACACAGATGGGTCAGCACAAACTGCTGTTCGACATGGAGGAGTGGGAGTGTACATAGAATACCCAAATAATACTAGGGACACGGTCAGAGTTCCAACAGGAAAGTACTGACATAAATATGATGCTGAAATTGAGGCAATCCAGATAGCAGCAGAGAAATTACTAAATACCAGCAATGGTACACAACCTGTGGTGCTGTTGACAGATGCAAAATCAGTACTCGAGGCGCTTCTGTCTGGGAAATTGCCAGTACTAAAGACACTACTTTCTTAACTTAGCAGTCAGCATAAGATCACCATGCAGTGGATACCATCCCACCGTGGAGTACCCGGAAACGACAGAGCTGATCAAAGGGCTGTGTTGTTGTTTGTCCATCAAGAATGATGATGACCATTCATTTCATCCAGTGGGGTTGAAGGTATGGAGGCGTGGGTTCTAAGATGGCTGATAAGGCCTATTTTGGCTCGAAATGTTCTTTGACAATGTGGGCAAAGAATGCTTGACGTCTCTGGAGGAAGATTTCCTGCAGTGGTTTTTCTGTCCTGCCTTTTCTTCACAGCTCTTGCAGTCCTGGTTGCCTCACATATTACTGCACCTTTGCGTATTGATGCACGCCACGAATTTCGGTCTCTGGCTGCAGCCTCCCAGGTGTCGTGATGAATTCCAAAAGCATTCATTGAAATTTTCAGAGTGTCTTTAAAACGTTTCCTCTGGCCACCTTGGGAGCGTTTGCCACAACGCAGTTCGCTGTAAAAAATTCGTTTAGGGAGCCTGTGATCTGGCATGCGAGTCAAGTGACCAGCCCAACGAATCTGATTCTTCATCAGTAGAGTGTGGATACTGGGCATGGATGCCCTTTCTAGGACTTCAGTGTCTGGAATCTTGTCTTGCCATTTAATCTTCAGTAGCTTCCTTAGGCAGACTGTGTGGAAGTGGTTTAATTTCCTAGCGTGTCGCTGATAAACAGTCCAGGTTTCACAAGCATATAGCAGTGTGGATAATACAACTGCTTTGTAGACTTTTAGCTTTGTTTGCAGGCTTATTCCAGTTCTGTCCCATACATTCTTGTACAGTCTGCCAAAGGCCGCACTGGCCTTTGAGATTCTTGCATTCACTTCATCATCAATTGTGGCAGCTTGTGACACGGTGCTGCCAAGATAAGTGAATTTGTCCACAACACTTAGTCTATGATCATTCACTTTGATATTCGGCACAGTGTGATTACTTCCTGGAGCTGGCTGGTACATAACTACAGTCTTCTCCAAGTTGATATTGAGCCCAAAGTTGGCACAGGCATAGTGAGAAAGCTGAAACATTATGTTGCATGTCCGCCTCTGAGTTGGCGTATAGAGCGCAATCATCAGCAAACAAGAGCTCTCTGACCGGTGTCGCTGTTAATTTTGGTTTTAGCTCTCAGCCTTCTGAGATTGAATAACTTTCCATCCATACGGTAGTTGATGTCTATTCCAATGTCGTCGTTCTCGAAGGCATTCATCAACATGGCTGAAAACATGAGGCTGAACAGTGTTGATGCCAGGACACATCCTTGCTTCACTCCATTGGTGACAGGAAAGGGTTCAGACAGTTCACCATTTTCCTGTACTCTTGCCTGCATGCCGTCATGAAATAGCCGCACTATTTGGACAAACTTTCGTGGACAGCCATATTTTGCCATAATCTTCCACAGTCCTTCTCTGCTGACTGTATCAAAAGCCTTGGTAAGGTCAATGAAAGTGGAGAACATTTCGCAGTTCTGTTCCTGACATTTCTCTTGCAGCTGCCTTGCAGCGAAAATCATGTCAACAGTTCCACGTTCTTTTCTGAAGCCACATTGACTCTCAGGAAGAAGACCTTGATCGAGATGGGCTGTGAGGCGATTGAGAAGAATTCTGGCGAGTATCTTCCCTGCAATTGAAAGCAAGGAGATGCCTTCGGTGGTTGTCACAGGATTGGACGGTTTCCTTTACGTTTGTAAAGGTGGACTATTGACGAGTCCTTGAAATCTTGTGGCATGGTCTCGTTCATCCATATGTTTGTGAAGACTTGGTGAAGCTGCTCTGTTAGGACCGGCCCACCTGCCTTGTTATATCTCTGCTGGGATGGAGTCAGGACCAGGTGCCTTGCCGCTGGAGAGTTGCTGGATGGCTTTGTTTACTTCCACTATGGTTGGCAGGTCATCAAGTGTCCTCATTGGTGGGAACTTGAGGAAGGCAGTTGATGGTTTCATCATCGAAGAAGGAAGTTGCATTTAAGATTTTGCTGAAATGCTCTGCCCAGCGTTGAAGGATTTCTTTCTTATCGGTGACCAATGTTCCCCCATCTGCACTGAGGAGGGGAACTATGCCTGGTGATGTAGGACCATAGACCGCTTTCAGTGAGTCGTAGAAGTTTTTCATATCATGTCTGTCAGCAAAGCCCTGAATTTCATCAGCTTTGCTGCTCAGCCAGGAGTCCCGCATGTGCCGAAGTTTCTGCTGCACTACTTCTCTGAATGTTCTTGAAAGCATCTTTTTTTATGTTGACTTTGGGTCATTCAAATGCGCCTTGAGGAGAAGATGTTTCTCGGCCAGCAATTGGTTGATGTCTTCGGAATTTTCATCAAACCAGTCTTTATGCTTTCGGGGGGCTGGACCAGGATTTCCATACCCGTGTTGTAAATTATGTCCTTTAGGGCTCTCCATTCTGTTTCTGTATCCTGTTTAGTTGCAGCATTGGGTTTGAGGCGGTCTTCCAGCATATTTTCAAACGACTGCTGCATTTTCTTGCTGTTTAGGCGGTTAACATTTAGCTTTTTTTGCATTTTCGCCCCTTGAGGACGCCGTGGTGGCCTGATGTGAATGTTTATTTTCGAGACAATGAGACGATGGTCTGTCCAACTTTCGGCACCACACATGGATTTTGTCACTCGAACGTCTTGTCCGTCACACCTCCTGACGATGACATAGTCAATGAGTGCCAGTGTTTCGAGCGAGGGTGCATCCACGATGTCCTATTTCTCATGGGGAGACGGAAAGTTGTGTTCGTAATCAGGAGATCATGTTCGGCACATGTCTGAAGGAGGCGGAGTCCATTGCTATTACAATTTCCGACTCCATGCTTTCCAATAATGCCACTTCAAGAGGTGGTGTCCGTGCCTACTCTGGCATTGAAATCCCCAAGAAGTATAAGTTTGTCTCCTTTGGGAACAGATGTTAATACATTGTGTAGGTCCTCATAGAACGTGTTCTTGGCATCATCTTCGTTGGTCATAGTTGGTGCATAGACACTCACAAAGGTTGCATGCTTCCTTCCATTCAGCAGGGGCAAAGATCAATGGGCTAAGGAAGGAGCAAAGGAAGAACAGCCTGATGTGCCCATTACATACCACCAAGAGAAAAGAATGATCAAATCATTCAGAAGGCCACCAAAACCTGCTCAAGACGACTAACACGTTATGGATAGACCCGAAGAAGTCATTATTCTGCGCCTCAGAACAGGACCAATAGATTACGCAACCACATGTTTACAAAATTCAAGATAGATGACTTAGACATGTGCACATGTGGTTTAGCGTCGCAGACAGCAGAACACATACTCCAAGACTGCCTAAACTGCAACATACCCAGGTATGCCTTCAGGCCTGGAGAGACGACAGTCGAAGATAAACTCTATGGGCCACTGAGTGAACTAAAAAAAGGCAGTAAAATTCATACTGTAGAAATTGGAGCCCATGGATCAATCAGATCAACTATTAGGAGTGAATTGGCTGCGATCACTGGAGCTTTGTAAGAGATAACAAGTACTCGAGTCACTAAAGCAATATTGTCTTCATATATCGATATTCCCATGGACTCTGTTAATCCTTATGTCCATCGCTTACATGGTCAGCCTATTTTTCTAGTTCTATTTGGTCTGTAAATCATTGCTTGTTATGGTATACTGTCAGATGGTAGCCTGGTTGCATGGCCAAACCATTTCACATACTGTTTTCTAATGAAATCTAGATCTGTAATAAACCCCCCCCCCCCCCCCCCCCCCCCCCCATTTTAGTCCCTGATGTCTCCATTTCTAATTTTCTGTCTTCGTGATACGTTTAGTATTCTTCTCATTGTTGTAATCTTTCTTTTCTCTTCGGACATGTTTGGTTGGTGACAGTGTTACTTAGCGTCCCTTCCCCTAAGAGTTAAAGTTAACAAAGGTGGGTGTTAATGAGCACTTACTGTTTAAAGGTACGTGGAAGTTAATGAACACTAAATGTTTAAAGGTACATGGAAATTAATGAATCTTTGTTGTTGCATATCCCTTACAGGACGTTGCAGTCGACATCAGCATTTTCAGCTGCTGTTGATGTACTAGGCAAGATTACGCTCAGGAGTCTGCCATTGCTTTCTGAGCGACAGGTTCACATACTCCGTAAGTTACCAACTCGGCGAGAACCACTACAGATTCTCGCGCAGGTTACGTTACTCAAGAGAATATACGGGATTACGGAGAGAAAGACGTTAACGCCTAGACCAGAGAGCCGGCGGAACTCACTGTTTAAAGGTACATGGAAATTAATAAACACTTACTGTTTAAAGGTAACTTTGCATAAAAACAGCCTAGTCTGAGGTCTTAGTATTTCTTTTGGAGAAAATAACAATCAACCGTTGTTGTTTGAGCTTCAGAGACTTTTATTTGAGTATGATAAGGCTTGACGTATTACAGGGCGAGTAGTGAGGGCAGAATGTAATCTTGTGACTTTTATGTATTACATCAACATATTATTACTTTGTGGCTTTGATGGATTATATCAATATCTTATTAGTTACGATATTGAAACTTTTGTAAAACACGTTTTTATTAACTGTTGACTAAGTATTATAGGCTTCTTTATTCTTTGGGAGCTAACATGCTGGGAAGTTAAAACTCTGACACGGTCATAAACTCTGGGCTGTATTCTGGATTGACAGTTCAGTATATTTACTCAATGTGAAACAACGTGTGCCTGGCAAAGACGTTTTGAAATATTGATTTGATAAGCAAACATACTATCACCAAGAGGTTAGTCAGGACCAAATCTGGTAGTGAAGTTGTCTGATCATAGCTGTTATTCTGTGGAGGATATAAATGTTGTTAATTAACATCAACGCCTACGCTGGATGGCAAATCCCTAGATATTGATGGTATAATAACTGGCGTTTGTGGCTTAGGTGATTGTAAAACGTGAAGTTTTACAATTCCCCGTCACACCAAGTCGAAGTTTCGAAATCAGCCGCTGGCGAATTGGAAGCAGACCGCTTTGCGTTGATTTCTATGGCGTGAGCTGTCCGCTGTTCAGCAAGCTATTGCGAACTAGTGAAATAAATTTACCTGATGAATCACAAACAGCTATTACATATTGGAGTTGACTGCAATGCCCTGTAAATGACATTTAACTAATTTATATAATAGACTGAGCATACATGACATACTTTGTACTTGTTAATTACCCTACGCCAAGACAAAGACGAACAATAAGATGCCGAAAGAAGATAAGCTCCTAGGATGAGGAAGAAGGACAATATTAAAGAAAAAAGAACAAGAATCAAAAGAATAAGAGCAAGAAAATTCGATAGATGCGATAATGACCACTTTATACACTGATTATAGATGTATAATAATATGCGACTAGCACCATATACCACACACCACACGCCACATAGGTTAAAAACAGTTTAAAAGACAAGATGATTGTCTTCATTGCACCAGGTTTTTTTCCGACACAAGTCGTTTTCTTTTCGCAGGGCGGCCTGTCGGAAACGTCGCAGAAAGCACGAATTCCGTAGCTACAGCGATCACCTCAAGAATCTTCGAGACAATTACACTCGTGAACCGAGCGACGTAACCCGGTATCGAACCCAGGAGCGAGAGGCAGGCGGCGTGGGCACTTCGCCATGGAATAATGTTAAAACTGGTTCCTTTGGTTTGAACCGCTGCGAGTGTGTCACCCTCGCCTTGTGGCTTGTGGGGTTTTAACTGTGCTCAGTAAAATAACAGCAAAGTGTAATAGTGTACACTGGATCTGGCGGTTTTCAACATCGTCTTTAAAGGCAACACTTGGTCCAGTTGTTTCTAGGTCGCGCGTTGTAAACGAAAGGTAGTAAGCCGAACTGTTTATAGCTGTTTGGAACCGTTTGGTACTGTTTAGAACTGTTCAGAACTACTTAGAACTGATCCGAACTGTTTAGAAATCAATTTTACTCATCATGTAAGGCGAGAGGCGCGTGCGCTCATGGTTTGCTAACTCACGCTGACAGAGCGGCAGGCTTCAATTCAACAATAAAATATAGCTTCTGTATCTTTCCCCACGACATGCAGGTGTAGTGGGAAACGAGCAGCCGGATAGATTGGCTGGGTCTGCACCCCTTGGTGAGGTATTTGTGGATAAGACAGATGTTGTCGGGGTCCTGCAGAAGAGCAGTTAGATCACCTCGGCATGGAGAGAATGGAACTGCAAGGAGTGACCAGAGAGTCTGCCAGACAGTCGGGACGCCGGGGAAAGGCCAGGCTGACCATTACTGTTATAACTCTTCGATGGCTGTTGCAGATGGGGGTACAACACGTATGGGCATGTCTCGAGTGTTGTTATGTCGGTTCTTACCTCAACTCGCTCACCTAAACTTACACGATCATCAATATTAGATCAGTTCTGTATTCTCGCCCGTAATCTGTCATGTGGTCAAACTGTCCATTTGGGCACGGGATATTAAAGAGACTCTGTGCATCAAAGTGCGAGAGGATAATCAAGAGCTGGCGAGTCTTGTTCAGCTGATAGTAATTGGAGCGACGTATACAAAAAATACTTACTTTATAAGTATCATCATCATCATCATCATCATCATCTTCCACTCCTGCTGTCAAGCGTCGTGGGGAGGAATAATTCGCGTTCCAGCGCCCGGTATATATACTATATAAGTATGACATAGCTTAATCATGTATATTAAGTAAGTATACACAAAATTGTGGGAGTCTCCGTAGCGAAGTGTTAAAGCCGTCTGCCTCCAACTCCGAAGGTTGTTGGTTCGATTCCGGGCTATGTCTTTCGGTTCACGAGTGCATTTCTCTCGGAGAATCCCGGGGTTGTGGCTGGAGCTACGGAGTGCTTGCTTTGTGCGACGCTTTCTGTAGGTCGCTCTGCAGAAAGAGACATAGCCATATTGGATACATATGAAGTCGATCCTCTCGAATTGTAAGATTTTTTTGTTTTAAATTAAGGATAAAGCAAACAACAATAACACAAAGATCAGCATATTCAGTCAAGTATGCATCAGACCCTCTCTTGTTCATAACCTATATAGACAACATATGTAAAGAAACCAGCCAAACAGAGACCGCAAGAACACCGCATGACGAGAACACAGAAGAAGAACCACATTTATTTTATTTGTGCAGACCTTTCTGGGTAACTTTAAAGCAGACAATTATTCTGAATTAGCTTAAAATATGCTGTCGAGTTTCTGTAAGCTTGGATGCAACATGAGCATAAAATTGCACTACCTTCATAACCATGTACATTTGTATAACGAGAATCATGGCGACTTTAGTGAGGAGCAAGGTGAAAGATTTCACCAAGATATAAAAACAATGGACGAGAAATACCAGGGACTTTGGGATGCCCAGATGATAGCAGATTACTGGTGGACCCTTAAGCATGACTGTCCGAGCATATCACATTCTAGGAAGTACTCGATAAGAAGCTTTTTGTGTGTTGACTACAGATAATCAAAAAAATGCTAGTGATAAATATTGAATACATTGTTGGTGTTTTATATGAATGCCTTTAGCAAGATGAAAAACATTCTGACCAATAAAAAGATGTCAATTGAAACGAGAAAAAGATTGTTGAGGGGATACATAGAGCCTGTTCTTTTGTATGGATGTGAAACTTGGACAATGAGCAGTTAAGCTGAAAAACATCTAATGGCTGTAGAAATGTGGTTTCTGAGGAAAATGCAAAGAATACCATGGACAGATAGAAAAACCAATGACCAAGTACTACAAGAGACAAATGAACAGCGTAAACTGATTAGAGAAATTAGACGTAGACAGTCAAAATTTTTTGGACATGTTATGAGAAGAAATGGATTGGAGAACTTGGTGACAACTGGCAAGATCGAAGGGAACAGACCAAGAGGAAGACCGAGAGGAAAATACCTGGATGGCTTGGCCACATGGCATGGACGAGACAGGAACACTGAGCTGATCCACGACACTGGTGATCGAGTGAAATGGCGAGTCATGACCGCCCACGCTTTCCGGCATGGCACATGACTGATTGATTGAATAAATGCATAGTAATCAAATATAATATTAATGCTTATTACAGTCATAATGCCACTGATGGCTCCTAACTCTAGGCTTGTACTTAACAATTGCCCGACTAAGAAGGTCATTGTAAGTTATCTCAAAAACTGGGACGCAGAGGTGTTTCCAAGGCACCAGGGCCGGGTTATATACTGGCCAAGACCTATTGACGCGTCCTCGTCGAGCGTCCTGAGCAACAGGTCCCTTCGGGGTCCTGGCTAAGGTCAATAGGAACGCCGATTCCTCCGAAGTCGGAGAGTGTCTGCCTGTACGGCGAGGAACCACCAGTCTGCAAGACAATAAGCCAGACATGGGACAACGGATACTCATGCAAACCTCAGGTCCTGTATGACATCACACTGATGTTGGACAACAGGGTGTCTTCATCCGACATACAGGACTTCGCGTTGGAGCTCAAGCCAACGAACACAAGCAAGCAAGCAAGCATCTCAAAAACTACAGATGACAGAAAACATCTGATTACATTTTTGAAATCAGCAACACAAAATTACACAAGAACAGATATACAATTTAAGACATTAAACAGAAGATCAAGTGGTTTGGCCACGTCGTTAGAATGCAACATCAGCAACTACCATCACTGGCCTTACATCAAAGATCATCTGCGACGAGACCACGAGGACGTCCAAGAAGAAAATGGATTGACGACATCAGAGACATTTTACAACCACACGGAATGACACTATCCAGTGCCGTCCACCGGGCGCTGGATCGCAAATTATTCCTCCCCACGCCGCTTGACGGCAGAAGTGGAAGATGATGATGATGATGATGATGATGATGATGAAACTGTGTGTAGACCAGTTTAATGTGTGTTTTGTTTTAACTGAAGTTTAAAGGAAGTATTACGCTGCTTTATCGAATGTGGAGATTTGTTTTCTGCAGTATGCTGCTGACGAGATACAACGATACATGCCTGATATAAATCGCGCAATATGGTTCTTGTGGCTTCATGATTAAAAAGAAATATTTATCTAGACATCAGATGTTCTGTTCGTGGAATACTTCCCAAATGTCGAGATAAATGTTCTTATCTGTTATCGGTTGTGTATTATTTTATTGTTCTAGCTCGAAGATGAAGATTCCAGTGGAAACACTCGCCTACATACGTCTATGTTCTTGCATTTGTCGAGCTTGTAAGTCCTATTTTGTGTTTTTATTCGAACTCAACCCCATTACCAGTCTTTGGTCTTCCTGACCCAATGACGATAATTTGTTTATTCATTCAATCAATATTTGAAAATTGATAAAACCATGCTGATGTAGCACGTCACATGAAACTGTGACTGGTTATTTGTTGCTATGTGTGAACTTTGTGTGAACTTTCTATAAACGTCACACACAGTAATGAATGACCAAGTTATAATTTTTAACTTCTCAAACTGTAGGCATAAAATATGACACTTGTACTAATCAATCAATGTATAAAAATCCGCTTTTCATAATGTGGCCTCCATTATAATACATAAAAGTATTGACAACATCCATGTTTGTACATGTAAACGATGGGTTTTCAGCGCTTACGAAATATTGGTTATATGGTGCTAAACTTATGTTTTATAGATCAACGGACACCTGCTGGGTGATGGAGTCAACGACACCCTTTGACATGCTCCATTAAAGTCGACAGATTGTCTTTAAACTGGTTAACACTTGCCTTAACACGTTGAGGGTCTGGGTCTCATATAAACGAGCTTGAAGAAGATCAACCAGGCACAAATAACTCAGTTATCTGTGCTTTATACCGTCCCAGACAAAGTAAGTATTCATATGTCAATGTTATTAATTATTTTTTTTTAATTGTGTGTTGAACATAGGTTTTACTACAATCTAACACATTGCCGTCTTGACAGATAATAATTTATTATATTGTGCTTAACAAGGCATAATAACTACAACCCATGACAGTAGCAAATGTAACTGATCAGATCAATTCACGCTGTAAATGTCTAAAAAAAAAAAGTCGCTTTAAAGTCGATAGGGTCGATTTTATTGCGTCGGGTTTTATCCCACATGGCTCAGCCTCTTTCCGCAGAGCGGAAAGCGTCACACGAAGCACAAACTCCGTAGCTCCAGCGACGACCCTCAGGAGTATCGAAAATGCACTAGTGAACCGAAGGACTCGGCCCGGAATGGAACCCACAACCTTCGGAGTCCGAGGCAGACGGCTTGACCACTTCGCCACGGAGTCTCCCACTCTGTAAATGATTGTGACATTTTACAACATTTACATTTTACGCTGTCAATGTTTGTCTATAACGGGTGAATGTCAACACATGGTCATTTCAACCATCACATAACATCTTACTTCCCAGCACGCTCAGGGTGTGACCTATCTGCAATCATTTTCTACTATATTTTTAATCCATTTCTGATCTTTGCCCTCCATACTATAAGATCAGCAGCGACTTTCTCCCAAGGTGCAATATCAATGCCTATATCACTCATGTCCGGCTTACACACATCGTTGTATCGTAGTAGAGACCGACCCCGAGATCTCTTATCCATCTGTAATTCAACAAAACAAGATGGTCATTGGTCGTACCGTCACCCATCCTCGTTAAGTGTTTTATTCATGTAAATCTATGAAAACTGAACACGGAACAAACCGTCACACAGCTGGATCTTTCCATAGGTTCTAGAAAAACTGGGAATCAAAAGAATTGATAAAACAAATTTTAAAAAAACGAGGCAAGTGAACTATTTCAGCCACGTTGAACTTCACAATACTCTTATGAAAACCATAACGGAGGGTAAGATTGCATGAGACTAATTAAGCACATATATGAATACAGATAATAACTTCTACAGATAACATGATTAGTTTCAGAAACTGCTCTCTGAGGCCCACAATCATGTCAAACATTGGCTCTATAGTATTCGTGATGTGCTTGGTGATTTGCGCTCATGCGATACCACCACCTGGTAAGTAATTTACACATACATAAAATACTTGTTAAAATGCATGTATATCTGTATTGTTGTTCCCATTCCACATATACGCAATGACACAATATAAAATAACACAAAGTAATGCAGCTTTGCACAATACAATTACAGAAAACTTCGTCTACCCTCATCAGTAAACAAATATATACACAAAACACGACATATAAACACGAAGAAGACACTAAAGTGACTAATTTGAGGCATTAAGAACGTGATGAGAAGAATGTAAAGATAAGAAAAAGGCAGAACAATGAAGAGGAAATGACAAATTAAAGAAACAGAATGCACCACTTATCTCAGAATCTCAGGTGGTGATACTCAAACCGCATGTGGGCAGGAACTATATGGCGCGGAAGCCTGGACAATGAACAAGCGAATAGAAAGCCGAATAGAGGCTATAGAGATGTGGATGTGCAGAAGAATGTGCAACTGATCTATTGAATTATTGATATACGCAAGAAAAATGACATTTCTAATTGCAGTCTGTCTGGCTTTCTGTCAGTCTGTCCGTTCAATTGTCTATCTATCTATTTATCTCCGACGTTCTGTAAAGGATATGTTACTAATTTGGAAAATCCACAAGATGAACGAAATAGTGGAAGACCTCAAAACACATGGAGAACGCACTTAAAGATAGAGATGAACTAAACACGAGGAACATGCAGGGAGCTAAAGACAACAGATCTTGGTGTGGATTAGTTGAGCGCTCAAGCTCAATGAGGAAAAGGAGGTTAGCTTGGCCGAATGGATGCTTGCTTGCTTGCTTGTGTTCGTTGGCTTGAGCTCCAACTCGAAGTCCTGTATGTCGGATGAAGGCATCCTGTTGTTCAACATCAGTGTGATGTCATACAGGACCTGAGTTTTGCGTGAGTATCCGTTGTCCCATGTCTGGCTTATTGGTGTGCAGACTGGTGGTTCCTCGCCGTACAGGCAGACACTTTCCGACTTCGGAGGAATCGGCGATCCTACTGACTTTAGCCAGGACCCCGAAGGGACCTGTTGCCCAGGACGCTCGACGAGGACGCGTCAATAGGTCTTGGCCAGTATATAACCCGGCCCTGGTGCCTTGGAAACACCTCTGCGTCCCGGCCGAATGGATAAGAACGCATGTTCTTAAACATCCGGTGTGCTGATGCCGAGGGAAGGGGTTCAATCCCTATACCGGACAGTTGGACTGAAAATATTGACCTCTCGCCCTTAACTTGGCAACGAAAATTACAAGTACCTCAGAAGTCGGAGTGGATTCACCTGACGGCGTGGGACACTGTTAATATAGAAAGTTGTCTAGTGCTACTAGAAGTAGTGTGTGTGGACTATGGTTGAGTTCAAGCGAGCGAGCACAAACAAACAAAAAATGAGAAGAAAAGCTTAACAGAAGTACAGGATCCAGCAGACGCCTGAACGCTTGCTAGAGCCCTGTGTTTTATTGACCGATCGTACTGTGTGGCTGATGTGGTTACTACAAGGCAATCTAGAGTGAAATGGGTTCCTTGCCATTCATCTTTATTATAGAGGTCAGTATGGCTGAATGATTAAGTGCTCTCGCTCTTAAACTTCCGGTGTGATGATGCCGAGTTAGCAGGTTCAACCCCTACACCGGTCAGATGGACTAAAATGTTGACCTCTCGTCCTTAACTCGGGGACGTAAACTACAAGTACCTCAGAAGTCAGAGTGGGTTCGCCTGACGGCGATGGAGACTGGTAATAGGCAAAGTTAATCCACACTCACAAAGATGACTGTGCAGTGCAGTAGAAGTATTAGCAAATGTATGAACCACGCTTGAGTTCAAAGTGAACAGACGCAACACAAAACATAACAAAGTGAACAGACGCAACACAAAACATAACAAAGTGAACAGACGCAACACAAAACATAACAAAGTGAACAGACGCAACACAAAACATAACAAAGTGAACAGACGCAACACAAAACATAACAAAGTGAACAGACGCAACACAAAACATAACAAAGTGAACAGACGCAACACAAAACATAACAAAGTGAACAGACGCAACACAAAACATAACAAAGTGAACAGACGCAACACAAAACATAACAAAGTGAACAGACGCAACACAAAACATAACAAAGTGAACAGACGCAACACAAAACATAACAAAGTGAACAGACGCAACACAAAACAAACAAAGTGAACAGACGCAACACAAAACAAACAAAGTGAACAGACGCAACACAAAACATAACAAAGTGAACAGACGCAACACAAAACATAACAAAGTGAACAGACGCAACACAAAACAAACAAAGTGAACAGACGCAACACAAAACAAACAAAGTGAACAGACGCAACACAAAACAAACAAAGTGAACAGACGCAACACAAAACATAACAAAGTGAACAGACGCAACACAAAACAAACAAACAAAATCATTATTTGTGCATATTTCTATACAGTTAGTTGCATATCTTTTTACAGGATTTCGCAGTCACCCCCAGCATTTTTTTTATTGATGTGTGTTGTCTCTTGGCAAGTCTATGTTCAGCAGTTTGCCATTGCTTTCTGAACGAGCGGCACCCACACCATTTCATAACAAGCCAATGCAATGCGGTCTATAGCTTCTTAGTATATACTCTACTGGGAATATATTGCCATGTGGCCAAAATAGACGGCATGTTAACTGCCCTGCTAACTTAGAACACAACCATTAAATTGATGTCTCTTGTTTCGTAGCGAATTTGTGTTTAATTCATTCTTTTTTCTTGTCTCTGTTATATCTGCAATGATGTAATCTACATTCTCTTGCTGACCTCCGATACGCCTGGCCATCTGTCAACCAGCACCCAGAATTCGTAAGTACTTTCTGCATGGCGTGCGTTTGTGATGTTGTTATTGCTTGTTTTATATGTCTAGTGTTATTACTGTGTGGTTGTCTGTTGACTGTTGTCTGTCGTTCTGGATGTACTTCTGACTGTTTGTCTGTCTTTCATTCTCTTAGTCTGTAAGTTAGTCAGCCAGTCAGATATCTAGTCTGTCTGTCTGTCTGTCTGTCTGTCTGTCTGTCTGTCTGTCTGTCTGTCTGTCTGTCTGTCTGTCTGTCTGTCTGTCTGTCTGTCTGTCTGTCTGTCTGTCTGTCTGTCTTTATATATACAAGCACCTTACCGTCTGGACAGACGATAGTTTAAAATATTGTGCTTCAAAATAATAATTGAAACCCATAACGGTAGCAAATGTGACTGATCATATCATTCCGCTCTGTAAATGTTCGTCCACAATGGGTTATTTGAACACATTGTCAATTCCGCCATCACGCACCATCTGACGTCTCACACGCTCAATGTCTGTCATATCTCCTAATTATGTCTCTTAACAAGCTGTAGTTATGTTCTGTTTGATAATATTCCATAGATATTGAGACATTACCCACGTCATTTAATTCCAGATTTCGTATATTGTTATAATGATTCCGGGGTCCCATATGCTCTTTCAAGTTGTTGAATGTGTGAATGTCAGGCTAACATGTCAACATGTTTCGTCATATCATCATGACATCTATTAACTGATTCAGTGACCCACACAATATAGGTCTGGACCAGACATGGTACACAATCACATGTACAAGTATTATAATGTAAAGTTCCGTGCACTGAGCATTGAAATTGTGGGAGATACCACGAATAAAGCCAATCAGACGATGACCCTAGCATGGCGATATATAGTCCTTCTGTCCAAGTTAAAAGACGAAAATCTACTGCTCTTCAGAATCGAAAACAAATAAATAAATTATGGAGGGTACAGATAGAACTACACAAATTAGATTTTTAAGAGCTTAAAACTAAGAAAATTGAAATAGTTTGGCCTCTTGAAATGTCATAACAGTTTGAAGAGGACAATCATGAAGGGGTATATGCCCGGAAAGAGAGGAATAGGAAGGCAAAAGAGACGATGGGTACAGGTGTGGCAGATAATCTCCTGATGGGTGTATCTGACGAGGGACATCGTGCATATGACCGAGAAGTTTTAATGACGGTTGTTATGAGGGCGAAGTTCTGCAAAGGACATGCTACTAAATGAATGAATGTCCAAATAGGAGGTTACATTCGGATATATTATCCTTTGGCACTGTCGGTTAACCTTTGGTGTACTTCTAAAACTATCGACTCCTCCATGAGACATGTGTTGATCTAGTTAAACGTGTTTCATTGCGCCGTGTTGTGTTCTATGCCCTATCAACTCGTGAATCAGACTAGCATATGTGGCTTTGCACGCATCACATTCCAATAGAACTATCTACATTTGTCAATAAGGACGTCATCGATTATCCACAAGGCTGTGTTGCTATTTAGTTGTAGACTTCTGAAACCAGCAGTAAAACTTCATATGTGTAAGAGACTCGGCTGCGTACTTTGTTGCATCCAGTTCTCTCTCATTTGGATCAGAATAACAATGTGTAATGCCGATAAGCGTTGTAGCGCCATTTCACACCACCGCCAGAGATGTGGTCGATGAGCTCCGTGTTCTTGCATCGACCATGTCACGTGCCAAGATATTTACTTCTCTGCATTCCCCGTTTACATTCCTCTCAGCTTGTCAGTTGTCAACAAGTTCTCCAGTTTATTTCTTTTCAGAACGTGTCCAAAAATGTTAACTGTTTACGTCTTATTTCTCTAATAAATTTACGGTTTTCATCCGCTTCTTGTAGGACCTGCTCATTGGTTTTTCTCTGTCTTCATAAACATTTCCACTGTCATTAGATGTTTTTCAGCTTGTCTACTCATTGTCCACGTTTCACATCCATTCAAAAGTACAGGTTCTATGTAGCACTTCAAATCTCTTATACTCATTAGTTATACTCATTACAGCAATAGCAATACCTCCCATAGTCCATCTATTTCGGGCCCCACGCGACGAATAACATACATTTTCTTCACATTTAGCTGATGTTGACACAGGGATTCTGAATCTCGTGGACACCATTATCGGGGAGTTTGATAACAGGGATCAGATCAGTGTAGGATGTAATCAGCATACACATATACAAGCCAGAATTATACCTATTCGACTAGATTTTCCAGCGTTTTTGGAGGTAAGTAGATTCTTGTTTCAAGTTTACAATCAACAGAGTAAGTTTTCAATGAATATCGACAAAAGGGTCTGCTGCCGCCGAACTTATAAAGAAATGCGATACCATTACGACTGAGAAGCTCGATGGATGAATGAACAGCACATAGATATGGGCGAGCGTTTCCAGCAAAGTCTTTATCAACGTGATAACAAGAACGAAACACATAACAATATATAAGCGAACATCACAAAAAGGTACTTATATATATTAGCAATTTAAATGCATATTATTACAGACAGAAAACAATTATATTTTAAATGTTATACCACGATATACTAAGTATTATCTTATCATATACGAAGTATTATATCATAAGATATTGTGTTATCGCATCACACATTGTGTTATATCATCATATATTGTGTTATATCATCATATATTGTGTTATCTCATCATATATTGTGTTATCTCATCATATATTGTGTTATCTCATAATATATTGTGTTATCTCATCATATATTGTGTTATCTCATCATATATTGTGTTATATCATCATATATTGTGTTATCTTATCATATATTGTGGTATCTCTTAATCGTATACTAATTGTTATCTCAGTAAATACTAAGATCTATCTCATGAAATACTAAGTTTTACCTCATCATATAGAAAGTGTTATCTCACGATGTACTTTAATTTAATCATGAATTAAATGTTATCTCATCATGTACTGTGAATTCATAATATAATAATTGTTATCTCATCAAATACTAACTGTTATATGTCATCATATAATAAGGGTAATCTCATTATACACTGAGCGTTATGTCATTATATGATGTCACTTCATTATATATTGTTAGTGTGTGAGGTGCACGAAACTGGGATCTTCCCAGCCAACGCAAGTTAGCGAGGCAAGCGTTTCGAGAATGTGCAGCTAGAGACGTGGTTTGAGCGGGAAAAAAGAGCAAAAAGTCTCGATAAGCGCCCACTCTCTCTCTCCATGAGTCGCCTCCTGCTCGTGGGCGCGATGTCTCGGATGTTTGATGCTGAGCCGCCAGCGTCTGCAGCCTACCTTGTTCCAGACGTACTGGTTATCCATTCCTCTGGATCCAACAATGCAAGGCTGAGAGAGGGAACATGCTGAGTGAGCGTCATGTGTTATCTGAAGCTCTGCCCAGGCATTGTGAGATGGAGTTTTGGCCAAATTCCAATCCACATACTTTAGTCTGTCAAGACTGCAAGGTGCCACTCACCCACTCACAATTGCAATCTCAGTAAATGTTAAGTTTCATCTAATGAAATATTAAGTGTTGTTTCATCATAAACAAAGAGTTATCCCATCATATAATGTGAAGTCATCATATACTAAGTGTTATCCCATCATATACTAAGTGTTATCCCATCATATACTAAATGTTATCCCATCATATACTAAGTGTTATCTCATCATATACTAAGTGTTATCTCATCATATACTAAGTGTTATCTCATCATATACTAAGTGTTATCTCGTCATATACTAAATGTTATCCCATCATATACTAAGTGTTATCTCATCATATACTAAGTGTTATCTCATCATATACTAAGTGTTATCTCATCATATACTAAGTGTTATCTCGTCATATACTAAGTGTTATCCCATCATATACTAAGTGTTATCTCATCATATACTAAGTGTTATCTCATCATATACTAAGTGTTATCTCATCATATACTAAGTGTTATCTCATCATATACTAAGTTTTATCCCATCATATACTAAGTGTTATCTCATCATATACTAAGTGTTATCCCATCATATACTAAGTGTTATCTCATCATATACTAAATGTTATCCCATCATATACTAAGTGTTATCCCATCATATACTAAATGTTATCCCATCATATACTAAGTGTTATCCCATCATATACTAAGTGTTATCTCATCATATACTAAGTGTTATCTCATCATATACTAAGTGTTATCTCATCATATACTAAGTGTTATCTCATCATATACTAAGTGCTCCTCTCATCATTAATAAGTGGTTATATCAATCAATACTAAGTGTTAATCTCATCATATACTAAGTTTTATCTCATTATATACGTAAATGTTATCCCATGTCATATACTAAGTGTTATCTCATCATATACTAAGTGTTACTCGCATCATATACTAAGTGTTATCTCATCCTATACTAATTGTTATCCCATCATATACTAAAGTGTTATCTCAGTCATATACTAATGTTATCTCCATCATATACTAAGTGTTTATCTCATCATAATACTAAGTGTTATCCTCATCATATACTAATTGTTATCTCATCAATATACTAAGTGTTATCGCAGTCATATACTAAGGTGGTATCTCATCATATACGAAGTGTTATCTCATCATATACTAAGTGTTAGCTCAGTCATATACTAAGTGTTATCTTCATCATATACTAAGTGTTAAGCTCATCAGAATACTAAGTTGTATCATCAACATCATAAGTCATCAAATACTAAGATGTTATCCCATCATATACCTAAGTGTTATCTCATCAGATACTAAATGTGATCTCATCATATACTAAGTGTTATCTCAGCATATATACTAATGTTATCGCTCATCATATCTAAGTGTTATCCATCGAATATAACTAAGTGTTATCTCATCATATACCTAAGTGTTATCTCCATCATATACTAAGTGTATCTCATCATATACTAAGTGTTATCTCATCATATACTAAGTGTTATCTCATCATATACTAAGTGTTATCTCATCATATACTAAGTGTTATCCATCATATACTAAGTGTTATCTCATCATATACTAAGTGTTATCTCATCATATACTAAGTGTTATCTCATCATATACTAAGTGTTATCTCATCATATACTAAGTGTTATCTCATCATATACTAAGTGTTATCTCATCATATACTAAGTGTTATCCCATCATATACTAAGTGTTATCCCATCATATACTAAGTGTTATCCATCATATACTAAGTGTTATCTCATCATATACTAAGTGTTATCCATCATATACTAAGTGTTATCTCATCATATACTAAGTGTTATCCTCATCATATACTAAGTGTTATCCCATCATATACTAAGTGTTATCCATCATATACTAAGTGTTATCTCCATCATATACTAAGTGTTATCCATCATATACTAAGTGTTATCTCATCATATACTAAGTGTTATCTCATCATGTACTAAGTGTTATTCCATCATGTACTAAGTGTTATCCCATCATGTACTAAGTGTTATCCCAACATGTACTAAGTGTTATTCCCATCATGTACTAAGTGTTATTCCATCATGTACTAAGTGTTATTCCATCATGTACTAAGTGTTATCCCATCATGTACTAAGTGTTATCCCATCATGTACTAATTGTTATTTCATCATGTACTAAGTGTTATCCCATCATGTACTAAGTGTTATCCCATCATGTACTAAGTGTTATTTCATCATGTACTAAGTGTTATCCCATCATGTACTAAGTGTTATTTCACCATGTACTAAGTGTTATTCCATCATGTACTAAGTGTTATTCCACCATGTACTAAGTGTTATCCATCATGTACTAAGTGTTATTTCATCATGTACTAAGTGTTATCCCATCATGTACTAAGTGTTATTTCACCATGTACTAAGTGTTATGCCATCATGTACTAAGTGTTATTCCATCATGTACTAAGTGTTATCACATCATGTACTAAGTGTTATCCCAACATGTACTAAGTGTTATCCCATCATGTACTAAGTGTTATTCCATCATGTACTAAGTGTTATCCCATCATGTACTAAGTGTTATTTCATCATGTACTAAGTGTTATCCCAACATGTACTAAGTGTTATCCCATCATGTACTAAGTGTTATCCCAACATGTACTAAGTGTTATTTCATCATGTACTAAGTGTTATCACATCATGTACTAAGTGTTATCCCATCATGTACTAAGTGTTATCCCAACATGTACTAAGTGTTATCCCAACATGTACTAAGTGTTATCACATCATGTACTAAGTGTTATCCCAACATGTACTAAGTGTTATTCCCATCATGTACTAAGTGTTATTCCATCATGTACTAAGTATTATTCCATCATGTACTAAGTGTTATTTCACCATGTACTCAGTGTTATCACATCATGTACTAAGTGTTATTTCATCATGTACTAAGTGTTATCACATCATGTACTAAGGTGTTATCCAACATGTACTAAGTGTTATCTCATCATGCACTAAGTGTTATCTCATCATATACTAAGTGTTATCTCATCATGTACTAAGTGTTATCTCATCATGTGCTAAGTGTTATCTCATCATATACTAAGTGTTATCTCATCATGTACTAAGTGTTATCTCATCATGTGCTAAGTGGTATCTCATCATATACTAAGTGTTATCTCATCATATACTAAATGTTATCCCATCATATACTAAGTGTTATCTCATCATATACTAAGTGTTATCTCATCATGTACTAAGTGTTATCTCATCATATACTAAGTGTTATCTCATCATATACTAAATATTATCCCATCATATACTAAGTGTTATCCCATCATATACTAAGTGTTATCCCATCATATACTAAGTGTTATCTCATCATGCACTAAGTGTTATCTCATCATGTACTTAGTGTTATCTCATCATGCACTAAGTGTTATCTCATCATATACTAAGTGTTATCTCATCATGTACTAAATGTTATCTCATCATGTCCTAAGTGTTATCTCATCATGCACTAAGTGTTATCTCATCATATACTAAGTGTTATCTCATCATGCACTAAGTGTTACCCCATCATGTACTAAGTGTTATCTCATCATGTACTAAGTGTTATCTCATCACATCACATACTGTGAACTCACCGTGTCCTACATGTTTCCCATCATGTACTAAGTGTTATCTCATCACATCACATACTGTGAACTCATGGTGTCCTAAGTGTGATCTCAACCGTGTGTATCTGACCACAGAAAGTGCTGCTGCTGTTTGAGCTGGCGGTCGACGGTCACGTGGTTCTCCTGCAGATCATGGTCGTGGAGATTGACGCCAATATTAAGAATGTCTACAGCCTGATCCCGCACAACTTCACAGACCCGAGCAAATATCGGTTAGTATAAAACAAGAGAAGGAATTCAGCACATGAATTAATACATGAATTTGGAGATCGCAAGAGGTGGTAAATTATCGCCCATGACAGACGGCTAAGCACTAATTGATTTTGATAGAGCATAACGTTAGGCTGTTTACTGTATGCCCCAATTAGCCATTGATTCGAAGGAACTCATTAGATGTGCCAATATGTGTTGGTCAGAATCGAAGTATCATACCTAAGACCCCTTGTTTGTTTGTTTGTTTGTTTGTTTGTTTCTTTCTTTGTTTCTTTGTTTGTTTGTTTGGTGTTTTTGCCAAATCTACAATCAGTCATCATCATCATAAAGTGACTTGCAAGTTGGCGTGGGCGATCAAGCTTCTCCACAAATTGCGATCTCCGACGTCAAGGATAAAGTCTTGTATTGATTCCCTTTCACACTACGACAAAGGACTGTCAACACTTTCTCTCGCTGTATTCCCCAATCTCTCTTTCAACAAATCTGTCCAGTTGTCACAATATCGTAGAGTTGTTGTCGTCTCATAATGTGGCCAATATGATTACTACCTCTTCTTGATATTTGTGATAAGTCATCTTTTAGATTTAGCCTCCCTCAAAATGTCCAGATAGCTCATTTTTCGTGGCCAATGAATGTTCAGCAATCTTCTATTAACCACCATTCCAAATACTCCAGGGATTTGTTTTCGCTTGTTTACTAACTGTCAATGACTCGTAGCGACAAGGCATAACTTGTTCTATGTAACACGCAAGAATTCCCTTTCTAACTTCCAATGACAAGGTCGTTTTTAATAAATATTCTTCATTTGATAGAATGCAATTTGTTTTTCTTGTCCTATTCTGTTATTTATCTCTGTGATAATTATTATATCTGGTGTTATCCATGTGCCTAGATATTTACATTTCTGCACCATTACGTACAGGGTATTTAAAAAAAAAAGTAAAGCGAAGGAACCTTTTCCAAGTCTTGATGTGTATTCCGTGTATTGTTATGTTATATGTTATATTATTTTATGTATGTTATGTTATGTTATCACAACCGACATCCCCGTACATCGAGTGTACCCATGCGTGCTCACTCTCCCGATGCAGCAGCCATTTTGCAGTTTCTCAACTCACGGTTCTCATGAGGAGTTGGTTGTATGCCTTCTCTCCCTCGAAGACGGCATTGACATGGTTGGCCAGGCGTCACTCCCAATTCAAACTAGCGTCAGAGGCTCGTCTGAATTGTCCTGCTGTGTCCGTACTGCATTACCTATATCGGCCCTGTCCATGCTTCTTTCCCCATTCTATTGGTACATTGTTTGCCAGCTGGCCCACGCGTCCATTGCCCTTTACGGCTGACTGTTCGAGTGCGTACACTGAGGTAAGTAACTTGACGATTGACTTTCGAATGTTGTCTACAACTTTAAGACAGAGGCTGACATTTGCAATTTTCTGCAGCATGTTCATAGAATGTGATATAATAATTTTGTGTGTGGCTTCTTGTTCAGTTGCCCAAATGAGCAGTCTGGCTGCGGCTGTGATCTCCATAGTCATGCTTGATTTAGTTGTCAGAAATGCATGGCTATCTTGTTTGACTGTTTTCCTCATCCTGTGTGCCGTGTAAGTCTCCGCTGGACTTGTCCAGCCCTTCACTGACCCGTCTGTTTACATATTGATGTCGTCCACATGCAATGAGCTAAGAACTGACATCACTGCACTCAGGACATTCCCACACTCGTACTGTCACCGCGTTCAACAGCCAGCAAAAAGTCAAACTACTAATCATTTCCAACTGCCATCTGATTAAAAGTTCTCCTGGTCTAGCCCTCTCAGTTTTAAGATTTGTCCAGAACCCCCACCGATTCCCCGCCATATCATCCTCACCACATACGGGTTCTTAGTCTGTTCCGCAGCTTTCTCCTCATGGTCCCACGCGCGCCCGACCACATCTCCTGTGTCTATGGGTAACCAACCACCAAGAAGTGCATTCCCTGCTAGCATCGACATGTTAGTTTTTATAAGTACTAGGGTATGTGTGTGTATGTGTGTCTGCATGTGTGCGTGCGTGCGTGCGTGTGTGTGTGTGTGTGTGTGTGTGTGTGTGTGTGTGTGTGTAAGTGAAATGAGAAGAAACACCTATACTTTTAGAGCAGCAATCACACTGTCATGGTACTAGTGTATACCAAGATTTTCACTTGTGCAACTGAGTCTTTGATAAGCAAGAAATCACCGTAAGATTAATCTTGAGTACGGACACAATTCATAATCCCGCATCCGCATTCGAAACACTGTGGGCGATTTGGTAGCAGGCCGCATTGCGTTGGTTGACACATGGACATGAGTGTCGGCCGTTCAGATGCAAGGGCAAACTACTGAACGCAATATTGCTAAAATATCACAACCAGCCATACAGTGATGGGGTTGACTGCGATGTCCTGTAAAGGATATGCAACTAACAACTTTTAAGCTTGAGCAAACCTGGAGAGGCAGGGCATTGTCTTAACGTAGCCTGTTAAAACTAAGCCGTGCCAAAGCTATGAATACTCGGGACAGCCAGCATGTAATTTTAGTTTAGTTTAGTTTAGTTTAGTTTAGTTTAGTTTAGTCGATGGATCAACATCATGGCACACGGGTGTAACCCATAAGTGCTCCGTTCTCCTCCTAACTCAAACCTGAGTCTGGAGAAACTCAGCTCATTGCACGAACTCCGTAGCACCGGCGAGGATCCTGAAAATCTTTGGGTAGATTTTTAACTCGAAATATTGCCCAGGCAGCGCCGTTAGGCTACTCTTTTCCGATTTTGAACTGCCAAGGGATTTTTTACGTGCGCAACAATACACACGGGCGTCCGATCTCACTACCCAGAGACCAGGGGAAATTTTATTACTAGAAGTCCACGTGAAAATAACCCGGTCATCACCGGGGTATGAACCCGGGACCTCCAGCACTCGAGGCGGACACCTTACCTCGAGACCACATATAATTGCTCATGGATAAAACTATGTAAAACATGTATTTGTCTTTCCGCCAGGCCTTTCCAGTACCAAGTTCAAGACCTGCAAAATGAGGACTTCAGCAACATTGACACTGACCCGCAGTGTGTCATCCGGTTTCTGCTGCTGGATGATGGGAGTTATTCGGCTGTCTGGCCAGACTGCAGGAGCATCGTTGATGGGGTAAATCTACTGCATGCAAATGCCATAATTTTACAACAGTGTATTTTGGTAGTGAATTTAAACACAGAACAGTATGTTGCACGATGTCTATATCCTGATGAGATGTCTATGTCCCGATGAGATGCAGCGTAATGTGATGTCTATGTCCTGATGAGATGCAGTGTAATGTGATGTCTATGTACTGATGAGATGCAGTGTAATGTGATGTCTATGTCCTGATGAGATGCAGCGTAATGTGATGTCTATGTCCTGATGAGATGCAGTGTAATGTGATGTCTATGTACTGATGAGATGCAGTGTAATGTGATGTCTATGTACTGATGAGATGCAGTGTAATGTGATGTCTATGTCCTGATGAGATGCAGCGTAATGTGATGTCTATGTCCTGATGAGATGCAGCGTAATGTGATGTCTATGTCCTGATGAGATGCAGCGTAATGTGATGTCTATGTCCTGATGAGATGCAGCGTAATGTGATGTCTATGTACTGATGAGATGCAGTGTAATGTGAGTTTAGGAAACTTGCCATCTTGACAGACAGTTGTTTGTAAAATGCAGTTACAACTCGCCTCAGCACAAAGCCTGGGCTGAATATAGAGAGCATGTTTTGCCTATACAACATGATCCCTCTCTCGGCCTGGCAACTATACTCCAGATGAAAGGTAGCACCAATACGTCTGGAACATAACAAGCTTAGGAAGCTGCCGGATCAGCAAACTAATGATCTGCCTGTTGGAGTTTCGATCCTAGACACGTTTCCGACCTAGGTTTAGACCCTATTTTGCCCTGCCATGACATTTAGTCTTTAGGTTGCATAGTTTCGCTGCAAAGTAAGGCTTGCACCTTCCCAATCGCGCTTCTACGTACGAAGCCGTTGGCACAATGTGTGGTGTCGGGTTTGGTGATTGCCGCCCAACATTCGGCTGTAACAGAAAGCAGGTAGTATTGTCTACTGTTATACGGTAGCTCATTAATATCTGACTAAGACCTTGCAGTGTAGCAAACGAGGTAATGAATCGTGCAAAATATTCTTTGCGTCTTCTGTGTTGAAATAATTTTATTTTAATTATGTGATATATAATTAAATACTGCGCTCTCATTAGCCTGCATCCAATGGTTAAAGCAGCCGTGAGTGTCTCTATTATCATCATCATGTGCCATGCCGATAAGCGTAGGTGGTCATGTTTCGCCATCTCACTCGATCACCAGAGTCATGGATCAGCTCAGGTGTTTTTGTCTCGATCATATCACCTGGCCAAGCCATCAGTGTATTTACTTCTCTGCCTCCCCCACCCCTCCTTTTTTACCCTCGATCTTGCAATCTTGCCAATTGTCACCAACTTCTCCAATTTATTTCGTATCGTGACACTTCTTGATGATAAAAACGTGTGCTGATGCTGAATGAGGAGGAGCGGCTGGCTGAGTGACTAAAACGCCGGACTTTCCTTCGGGAGACCCGGGTTCGATCCCTCGGTAAGGTGTGGGATTTTTTACTGTCAGGGTCAAAACGAAAATCTTAACCTACACAGTTCGCAGCGACTGCACTAGCCAGGCAGCCTTAATTCCTCACGCTCAAAGACCCCTCTGCCATACACCGCAAGGTACTATATTGGCAGTCAATGGCAGTCATGACAGATGCTGAATGATTGATTCTTTCAGAAACACCCAGCCTACATTGTGACCCTGACCTGTACATACTACACCTCGGCCGTGCCGCTCTTCACCAGGGAACGTGCCACTTCCTCCGTGTACTTTTACAAGAAACAAAGAATCAAGTAATATTAGTATTATTGTGTTATTGTTGTGTAATTTTCACTACAAAAGAAGATTTTAGTTTTTGAGCTTAAATGTGACAGAAAAAGTTTAGAATGTCGGGAACCACAAATGGGAAATATACATAAATTCTACAAAGGCTGAACAACGAAGACTACTGGCACCATGCTGTCTTGACCTGCAATAGTTCGTTACATTGTGCTTCTACAAAGGCTTAATAACTACAATTCATGGCGGGGACCAGAAATGGAGTTATACCTATCCATAACACAAAGCATGGGCTGAATTGTAGAGACTAAGTGTTGTTTATGCAGTATGATCCCTCTATCGGCCATTCTTAGTTTACTCCAGAAGAGAACTACAGACACAGAGCCAGGGCCGGATTGGGTTAGGTACACCCATATGAAGAACATGAATGATGGGGACATGAAGGAGATGGCTCGCTGTTTCAACCTAAGCAGAAATAATCCAGGATTGGTTGCACAGCTACCTAGTTTCACTCCCAAAGCCAGGTAAAGATCACTCAAAACTTAACGGTTACAGACTCATAACCCTGCAAAACATGTTTGCCAAAGTACTCGAGAAGATAGTAGCATGCAGGCTGCGGCACCACTTGGAAAGTCGTAACCTGCTTCCCAATGTGCCGTGAGTTACCGGCAGGAAAGGACACCTGGGCCAATGAGGCAACTCTTGCATTTGATGTCTATGAGGGCTTCCATAGTAAACAAGAAGCAGTGGCAGTGGAACTTGACCTTGAGGATGCTTACAACAGTGTCACTATGATCGATTAATATACACACTGTTGGACATGGATTGTCAAATGGATTGTGACAGTTTTTCATGAGCTTAAAATCACATTAAGCATGGGTTTAAGGACTTCTGACTCCAGTACTATTACACTTGGCCCACCACTTGGCCTACCATGTCCCCAGTACCCTTTAGTGTACACACCAGCAAAGTCGCAGCTATTCAGACACCAGGATAGAATCTTGAGATTTGCAGATAATGTGCTGGTATACAGACAGGGACAAGACAGGGAAAGTTTGGCTGAAGACTTACAGATGAAGTAAACAGAGTGGCAGAGTGGTGGAGGGACGCGGGGGCCGTAGTAAATCAAGACAAGTGTAACAGTTCAGCGAGGTAACGGTGAACTGGCAATAACTCCAAGACAGTTCTTTCTACATATTACTTTATTCAGTGTTAACGAAGACAGGCTATAACAAACCATCAATCAAGCCAGATGTTGCCCAGCTAAATCATACGTCCATATCGGAGGTTGGGTCATTCACAACTGACCTTGTTTCTAAGATCCTCGTCATAGGACGACCCAGCCTAACTACCCCATATTATGGTGCTTGACCGTGACCTACTTCCCTATTGACTATGAACACATCGTTGCCCCTTCTTCCTATTCCTAACTCTGTTACATTTCCTTCCTTTCTTCAACCAAGACTTTTCCCTGAAAAGTCTTAAACTCAGAACCCTACTATAATTTCCAGCCAAAAAAAATCTAAGTAAAACATCCAACAAGTTTTTAACTCATATCACTGCCCCATCATTCTTCTCATTTCACTTGGAATATCCACTACTATCCCCCCACACTCAACTTTAGTTTACTCCAGCTCTCAGAAAACTATCTGCTTTTGCTTCTATAATATTATTTAAATCCCAAAACTAAGTAAGTTACAGGTAAATTACAACCTCGCATGAAACAGCTATCCGCCAATTCCTCATATTACACTTCTAAATCAATGTTACTTCGTCTTCTCATCTACAGGGACGCAAACTATCCGCTTAACCAATATCTGATCTCTACCATAAAAATTCAAAAAGCATACTCTTCAACAAAAACACACGATAGAGAGAGAAAGATGTGGTGCACACCAAGGAATAGCAAAGGAAACCATATCATTTATCCTCCCTTTCAAACAATGGAACTTTATGAAATAAGATTTCTCAAATGTATCATCAACATTGGTATGTACGATATAAATAATCTGATCATCCCCCAAAGTAAAATAGCTCATCCAATCTTAGACACGTTCTACCTATAACCTCCTCTTTATTCTTCACTAGACCAGGTATCAACCTCTGTCCCCTGCTTTCATTTCTGTTTATTGTAGCCACAGTGCCTTGCGTATAATTATCCAAAATAATATCCCCGGTTTCTTACCATGAACATAATTCTTATTTTAGTTATTTTGGGCCATGCTGCAATCACAGCGTGCAAAATACCATTCAAAGTTTACTTATTCTGAACTTGCCTAGTTAATCAACCCCCCATATGGCACTCAGTCCGTGTCTATTGTCTGACAATCGCAGTGACCTCAACACCTACTTACTTCCTCTTATCAATCATTGTTCATAATCCTCAGCGAATTTAATTTATTCTGATATCCACAGCCCTATCTATAATCCCTCCCACATGGCACCCAGTCCATGTATGTTCCTATTATTGTATCTCTCTTAAACATCCCTAACACTCATCTTATCCAATTTCATCTCTGACCATTGTGATATATGCGGTTATCTACAGCCCCATCTCTGGCCACCCTCAAGTTAAACTAACTCTTCACAATCCAACCATGGTATCTAAATTTCCCACTACTAACCATGTGAATATGTCTAAAGTCATTTTATTATCTGAACGAGAGATCCCATTACTTATTCAATAAGACCCTATTTTAAACCAAGTCTGTACTCAGAACAAAATGATAACAAGTACTTAAACAAGTCGTAACAGTCATCAACCTAATAAACTGATTAAAATAAGTCGAAATAATTAAGACTACAAATTGTGAGTCATGAAATCAAACATTTCAAAACAAAACACTTCCCCCCAAATAGACATACATGCTTTATCCCCGACACAATATACATAATAAAAGATGCATCAATTTAGCTTAAAAGAAAATCACTTACTGTCTTCTAACATTACCGGTTGCTTTTACGAACCGATATTTTATACGAAAAAACAAACAAACAAATTATATCACCAAATTAAATGGTAACTAACCAATGTATCCCGTTAACCAAGTAATACGAAAACCACCCGAAAATGTCTACTTAATATGTACATGTATTTACACTCATATTCTCTAACCTTAATTAAAACAATATAAAATAATATACAAGATGCGTTGAAAATTCATATTCTTTTAAAAGATATTCACCAATTGCTTACTCTCTAAAGAAAAACAGCACAATTCTTAACCAGGCCATCTTTAATTACTAGATTCATCTGTAACTTACAGCTACTGTATTTCATCAACCACAGTGGTGTAAAAATAATTTTTATTCTAGGCGCCCTACATAAGTCTCATATTTTTAAACCATCTACTATCTGTAGAGTATTCTATCATATTTCCATTTTTTCAACAATTCTAGGTTTCTTTCTATAAGTGCCATTTCTATATCGAAATTTTCGTGATGAGAACCTGTAATGCCTTCACTCATCTTATCATTTCCATCAGTCTCTGATTTTTCATCCATTTCCTGTTCTTCCGGATTCAAATTGCTGGCCTCTAATTTTTTTCGTATAATATCTCATCTAATTTGTTTGTCTTGGTTCCTTAATGACCTTTCTAACAGTGGCACGTCTTCGTCACTTGATGACCCTTCTCTAATTCTTCTTTGTCTCTTAACTTCTCTTTCTTTTTGTCTATTTATTCTTCTTTTCATCGCTTGTCTTATATACGGGGCGTTTACTTCCTCCATAGACTCAACGTTATTAGATCTATTGTCATTATACTTCCCGTTTTCCTCACTCATAAAAGTTTTTGGCATTGTCTCCGATTGTTCCTCCATCATCTCATGTAACGGTGGTGTTATTGTTTGTTCTGGTGCAAGGACCTTTTCAGATTCCGGAAGTATCACATATTTAACTCGTCTGACGAGTTGTCCGTCTGAATAAAACCTTCCTGAAAAAGCATCATCACTTTTGTTGTCTTCTTCATCTCGTCTCAGGTGTTCTACGTGTGAACGTGCCAAGTGCCCCGTCATTTGGTTCTTAATCTTATATGAACCTGGGCCTAATTTTTCTAGAATGTAATACCCTGGAATCCAATGACTATCAAACTTTGAGTTTTTTCTATGTTTCTTATAGTAAACTCTGTCACCTACTTTAAATTCTTGTAGTTGTGTGTTTTTATCTGCATACTTTTTCTGTCTTTTTGTAGCTTTGATTACATTACTTCTCAACCTTACATGCGCTTTATGCATTTCTTGTAACATCGTTTCTTGAAACTCCACCCCCATATATTTTCGTCGAGGTGTAAGCAAATTGTCGATCGGTAGTATATATTCTCGTCCGTATAACAAATAGAACGGTGAAAAACCTGTACTCTCATTTTGGTGTGTTTGAATGGCTCCCAATGCAGGTCCCAAGTAAATATCCCATTCTCTAGCATGTTCCTCTACGTTTTTCGCTATTATATTGTACAGTGTTCGGTGTTGTCTCTCATTCTTTGCATTTGAGGTAGGTCTATAATAAGAAGTTTTTATATAGACAATGTTCAAATCTCGTAGTAATTTCTCAAACTTATTGTTCACGAATTCTTTTCCATTATCTGTGAGGATTGTTTGTGGGCAACTAAATCGTGGTATATAGTCTTGTAGAAATATGTTGATAATGGAATCGGCACTCTTATCTGGGATATGATAAACTTCTGGCCACAAACTATAGCAATCCACTATATGCAATAGATAAAAGTTCCCCGACATCGTTCTAGGATGACGCCCTGAAATGTCCAAACTTATTTTCTGCATGGGAAACTGCGGGATATCAGTTTCTTGTAAGGGACATTTGATTACTTTTATATTACTTAGCTTACATTTCTCACATGCGTCAACGTATTTACAAATACTCTTAAATAAGTTCGGCCAGTAATATTTATCCATGAGAGTTTTGTATAACGTCCGACATTACCATTTTCATCATGATATGCCTTCAAAATCTCGATTTCTAAATATTTCGGAATGTATTTCCTCAATACGCTATCTTCATTTCTTTCATTTACATAATATAATTGTTTGTCTTCCTGTAACTCTAAATCCTGGTCACGGCACCATTTCCGCACTGTAACAGTACAGCGAGGTAACGGTGAACTGGCAATAACTCCAAGACAGTTCTTTCTTCATATTACTTTATTCAGTGTCAACGGAGACAGGTTATAACAAACCATCAATCAAGCCAGATGTTGCCCAGCTAAATCATACGTCCATATCGGAGGTTGGGTCATTCACAACTGACCTTGTTTCTAAGATCCTCGTCATAGGACGACCCACCCTAACTACCCCATATTATGGTGCTTGACCGTGCCCTACTTCCCTATTGACTATGCACACCTCGTTGCCCCTTCTTCCTATTCCTAACTCTGTTACACAAGGTATCGGTTGTGTGATAGTAACTGGATAACTGAATCCTGAAGGCAAATGCTTCATGTTATGTATTAAATGGGTCTCCTCTTAGTAGAGAGAGAGAGAGAGAGAGAGAGAGAGAGAGAGAGAGAGAGAGAGAGAGAGAGAGAGAGAGTAAATTTAAGTACTTGGGAACCACCTTTGACAGGTGTATGTCTTTTAAATGATCATGTGAAGGCTTTGGTGGTGAAGTCTGGTATGGGAATTAATGCTTTGAGGGCGATGGCAGCAATTGGGTTACACCAGAGGTTGCTTTATATGCTCTTTCAGCAATTAATAATTTCAGTCATTGAGTATAGTTTGGGGCTGCTTACAGTATCAAAGAGTCATCATGAAAGGTTGGAACGCAAACAGGATGCGGCCATGCGGGTGTTAGTGCATGCCCAAAGGACACACCAATTATATGCATGATGCATATCATGGCGCTACCAACAATGGCGGATAGAGATAAGGTCCTTCAGGCCAAATGGTGCCTGAGAGTTGCTGCAGATGGGGATCATCCCCTGCATGAAGTCATGAATATGGTCTAGGGTCATAGACTGAGGAGAGTTGCTGCAGATGGGGATCATCCCCTGCATGAAGCCATGAATATGGTCTAGGGTCATAGACTGAGACGATGCAGGTCCTGGATGGTACAGGTAGAAATATCTATACGCCTGGTGTGTGATCTAGAGACCATCAATCTTTAAAAAGAGTGAGTAACAGCATTTCTCTCGTTCTGTCTCTGCCTCTTTTCCCATTGATGTTTGTTTAGTCATCACATTGCTTCCCACTGTCTGTCTTTTCAATACACAGAAGAATGTTTGTCGCGGTCTTATATTTGTGTCTAATGTTCTATTTTCATTAACCTCTTGTGAGCAGTTGTTGGTGGTAAGTCTGGCAGTCCGAGGTATTTACAACATACGTTTCAAGCATTATCACACGTCTGTTAGATAACAAGTTCATAAAAACAGCATGCAAAAGTCCAAAAATAACAAACGTAGCAACAAACACATGTATAACAGACACATCGCAAACACAAGAATTATACTGTATATGTTGTTGTTTGTCCATCAAGAATGATGATGACCATTCATTTTATCCAGTGGGGTTGAAGGTGTGGAGCCGTGGGTTCTAAGATGGCTGATAAGGCCTATTTTGGCTCGAAATGTTCTTTGACAATGTGGACAAAGAATGCTTGACGTCTCTGGAGGAGGATTTCCTGCAGTGGTTTTTCTGTCCTGCCTTTTCTTCACAGCTCTTGCAGTCCTGGTTGCCTCACATATGACTGCACCTTTGCGCAATGATGCACGCCACGAATTTCGGTCTCTGGCTGCAGCCTCTCAGGTGTCATGATGAATTCCAAAAGCATTCAGTGAAATTTTCAGAGTGTCTTTAAAACGTTTCCTCTGGCCACCTTGGGAGCGTTTACCACAACGCAGTTCGCTGTAAAAAATTCGTTTAGGGAGCCTGTGATCTGGCATGCGAGTCAAGTGACCAGCCCAGCGAATTTGATTCTTCATCAGTAGAGTGTGGATACTGGGCATGGATGCTCTTTCTAGGACTTCAGTGTCTGGAATCTTGTCTTGCCATTTAATCTTCAGTAGCTTCCTTAGGCAGACTGTGTGGAAGTGGTTTAATTTCCTAGCGTGTCGCTGATAAACAGTCCAGGTTTCACAAGCGTATAGCAGTGTGGATAATACAACTGCTTTGTAGACTTTTAGCTTTGTTTGCAGGCTTATTCCAGTTCTGTCCCATACATTCTTGTACAGTCTGCCAAAGGCTGCACTGGCCTTGGAGATTCTTGCATTCACTTCGTCATCGATTGTGGCAGCTTGTGACAGGGTGATGCCGAGATAGGTAAATTTGTCCACAACACTTAGTCTATGATCATTCACTTTGATATTCGGCACAGTGTGATTATTCCCTGGAGCTGGCTGGTACATAACTACAGTCTTCTCCAAGTTGATATTGAGCCCAAAGTTGGCACAGGCATGTGAGAAAGCTGAAACATTATGTTGCATGTCCGCCTCTGAGTTGGCGTATAGAGCGCAATCATCAGCAAACAGGAGCTCTCTGACGGTGCGGCTGTTAATTTTGGTTTTAGCTTTCAGCCTTCTGAGATTGAATAACTTTCCATCCATACGGTAGTTGATGTCTATTCCAATGTCGTCGTTCTCGAAGGCATTCATCAACATGGCTGAAAACATGAGGCTGAACAGTGTTGGTGCCAGGACACATCCTTGCTTCACTCCATTGGTGACAGGAAAGGGTTCAGACAGCTCACCATTTTCCTGTACTCTTGCCTGCATGCCGTCATGAAATAGCCGCACTATTTGGACAAACTTTCGTGGACAGCCATATTTTGCCATAATCTTCCACAGTCCTTCTCTGCTGACTGTATCAAAAGCCTTGGTAAGGTCAATGAAAGTGGAGAACATTTCGCAGTTCTGTTCCTGACA
The DNA here is from genome assembly GCA_014155875.1 of Cepaea nemoralis. Taxonomy (NCBI): domain Eukaryota; kingdom Metazoa; phylum Mollusca; class Gastropoda; order Stylommatophora; family Helicidae; genus Cepaea; species Cepaea nemoralis. The sequence continues at coordinate 51,685 of JACEFZ010007485.1, forward strand.
TTTCTCTTGCAGCTGCCTTGCAGCGAAAATCATGTCAACAGTTCCACGTTCTTTTCTGAAGCCACATTGACTCTCAGGAAGAAGACCTTGATCGAGATGGGCTGTGAGGCGATTGAGAAGAATTCTGGCGAGTATCTTCCCTGCAATTGAAAGCAAGGAGATGCCTCGGTGGTTGTCACAGGATTGGCGGTTTCCTTTACGTTTGTAAAGGTGGACTATTGACGCGTCCTTAACATCTTGTGGCATGGTCTCGTTCATCCATATGTTTGTGAAGACTTGGTGAAGCTGCTCTGTTAGGACCGGCCCACCTGCCTTGTATATCTCTGCTGGGATGGAGTCAGGACCAGGTGCCTTGCCGCTGGAGAGTTGCTGGATGGCTTTGTTTATTTCCACTATGGTTGGCAGGTCATAAAGAGTCTCATTGGTGGGAACTTGAGGAAGGCAATTGATGGTTTCATCATCGAAGAAGGAAGTTGCATTTAAGATTTTGCTGAAATGCTCTGCCCAGCGTTGGAGGATTTCTTTCTTATCGGTGACCAATGTTCCCCCGTCTGCACTGAGGAGGGGAACTATGCCTGGTGATGAAGGACCATAGACCGCTTTCAGTGAGTTGTAGAAGTTTTTCATATCGTGGCTGTCAGCAAAGCCCTGAATTTCATCAGCTTTGCTGCTCAGCCAGGAGTCCCGCATGTGCCGAAGTTTCTGCTGCACTACTCTCTGAATGTTCTTGAAAGCATCTTTTTTTGATGTTGACTTTGGGTCATTCAAATGTGCCTTGAGGAGAAGATGTTTCTCGGCCAGCAATTGGTTGATGTCTTCGGAATTTTCATCAAACCAGTCTTTATGCTTTCGGGGGGCTGGACCCAGGATTTCCATAGCAGTGTTGTAAATCGTGTCCTTTAGGGCTCTCCATTCTGTTTCTGTATCCTGTTTAGCTTCAGCATTGGGCTTGAGGCGGTCTTCCAGCATATTTTCAAACGAATGCTGCATTTTCTTGCTGTTTAGGCGGGTGACATTTAGCTTTGTTTGCATTTTCGCCCCTTGAGGATGCCGTGGTAGCCTGATGTGGATGTTCATTTTCGAGACAATGAGACGATGGTCTGTCCAACATTCAGCACCACACATGGATTTGGATACTGTATATACACATCCCCTAACTAACACAAGACCAGCACAAATGAAACACATACAAATCACAAAACGCGCAATAATAACAGTATATAATTGAGAGTATCTCATTATTTAAATTATGTTTTTGTTACAGTGTCCCAATACCATTCGCGCCTCCAGATTTTGAAAGTATTTGCCGTAAGCTCAAGAGGTTGTGCCCCATACTCAAGATTGAGTGAGAACGATGATGTCTTCACAAGGATGTATGAATCCAGCACGGAGATAACCAAGATATACTAAGATCCTTTGAAGAAACAGCAAATAGAAACTCATGATTATAACTTATTAGAGTCTTTCTATACCTTACTGATGTCATTCTATCTCACTATGCCATTCTATATCTCACTGGGGTCTGTGTATACCTCACTCGCGTCATTCTATACCTCACTGCGTCATTCTACACCTCACTGTGTCAGTCAACCCACAATATGTCATTCTATACCTCATTGTGTCAGTCTATACATCACTATGCCATTCTATACCTCACTGGCTCTTTCTGTACCTCACCGGCGTCTTTCTATATCTCACGGCGTATTTCTATATCTCACTGTGTCACTCTATGCCTAACGGTGTCCTTCTATACCTCTCTATGTCATTCTAACCCTCACTAGCTCTTTTTAAGATGCAGTGTATAAAATTATGTCTGTTTCTCTGCAGGATCTTAACATACCTTTGTGTCTCATTTATTTACTATTGATAGCTATCGAGATCTAGCTTCACTAACTCACAACATATGTACAACCGTTGTGAGATGCAAAGAAATTGTTCTGCGATGTGTTCATGTAACGTTCACATGCTTGTCTTCCAAAATAAGAATTTAAATAAACGTGCATAGTTCATATGCATTGTTGTGTTTCATATTTCCTTGTTATGTTGCCGAAATGTTAAGGTCTCCAATGATCATTGAACAGAATGGATAAGAACGCGATGACGGTAAGAATCAGCGGTGGTTCGAATCGCATCGATAACTTACGGGGTATGTGAGCCGGCCGCTCAGAAAGCAATGGCAAACTACTGAGCGTAATCTTGCCAAGAAATCAACATACAGCTGAAAGATGCTGGTGTTGACAGCTATGTCCTGTAAAAAATATGCAAAAAAAAAACAAACTACTAAAGTAGTATGTATGGACTACGCTTGAGTTCAAAGCGAGCGAGGGCAAACAAATAAAAATAAACAATTGAACTCTAATAGGCCAGGGGTTGGGATATGTAGGTCAAACATTGACAAATGTCCAAGATTGTTGTAATGGGCTAATCTGCGTAGTTAGCAGCCTACCCATTATGTGAGAGATCGCTCATTATTCCCCACTCCCTCTTCTCTGGTATCCAGTAGTATGGTATGCAGTTGACAGCAAGGTCAGGAGGCTGAGTGATCTCGTGGTATGGTGTCCGCATCGAGTGCTGGAGGTCCCTGGTTCAAGCCCCGGTGATTGCCGGGATTTTTTCACGAGGACTTCTAGTAACAAAATTTCCCCTGGTTTCTGGGTAGTGAGATCGGACGCTCGCGTATATTGATGTGCAACGTAAAAACTTCCTTGACAGTTGGAAATCGTAAAAGAGTAGCGTAATAGCGCTGCCCGGGCAAAATATCGAGTTAAAAATCTACTCAAAGTATTTCAGGATCCCTCCGGTGCTACGGAGTTCGTGCACTGAGCTAAACAACTTCGGACTCAGGCTTGAGTTAGGAGTAGAACGGAGCACTCGTGGATTACACCCGTGTACTGTGATGTTGATCCGTCGACTAAACTAAACTAACAAAAAAGGTCGTGGCAAATTAATACGTTTGCCTGATATTGACCTTGGTTATAGGTTCCGCATGGACAGCTGGTGCAGTAGGATGTCATTATAATTATTATTGCAACAATACAACCAAACTTGGTCATTAATAAGCAGAACGTCGATGTCCGTAACAACAATTTGAGGGCCAAGCTCCTGAGACATTTAGTACAATCTCAATGTGGATGTGTGGCAATGAGTAGTCCTCAAGTTCATATGTCTTTTCGGCTATACACATCCTTGACATAATAAGCCCAATAAACTATTCGACAGTTATAACATCGATCCAATATGCCATGCTTCTGTTGTCATCAGTGTGCAATGCCTTATTAACATTTAAAACACACACAAAATGCACACAACGTGCAGCTATGTTTAAACACATAAGCCACAAACCATATGTTGCGCGATTTATTGCCTGTTATATTTCGCTGCAATACGTCAGGTGCTTACTTTTTATGTTGCATATCCCTTACTATCCCTTACAGGACGTTGCAGTCAACGCCAGCATCTTTCAGCTGCTGTTGATGTACTAGGTAAGCTTTACGTTCAGTAGTTTGCCATTGCTTTCTGCACGACCGGCTCACATACCACCGTAATTTACCAACTCGGTGCGATCCGCTACCGAATCTCGCGCAGCTGTTTTCCCCACGTGGATATACGGGATTGAGAACAACGTCGTTAACCCCTTGGCCGGGAGACCGGCCAGGTGCATACTGCAGAGTTATATATCATTTGAAATAACAAAATGAATTATACTTTGACTGAGATACTTAAAAAGCATAGGCACTGAAATTGTTTGAATATGTAGCATTAGATATACTTGCGGTAATCGCAAATCTAGAATACATTCTTTCTGTTAGCACAAAACTGACGGGAACCGTCTAATTGCTAATGCCTCGATATATTTATGCTATTGCCGAGCTAGACGTTTTATGATTCTTGAAGACTGATTATAACTCTCTTGTCCACCCACACTGATAAATATTCGGCTACTCGATTTGCTAATTGTTTTTCTGTTCTACCTGTGTAAGTATCTTGGCACTCACACTAGAATTGACCAATACTGTTTGATTTGGTGTACGGAGACAATAGTTCTATCACAGATGGAGTAGTTATCGTGGTGGTTTTAAATATGGCCATTGGTTCGGCAGCAAATAATGTCTGATTTTATTCTTGTTTTAAGTCGATCATGTATTCGTTTCATTGCGTCGTCCCCACAAAAGGTCAGCTGAAGAAATACTTGCAGTTTAGGAAATACAAATAGTTAGATACATGAATATCCTGCTGCAGCCGTTGTTTCTCTTAGTGGGTTTAGGTGTAGGTGCCTGGTAGTGATGGTTGATGAAGCCGGCTGAAGATCCATTAGATTGTATGTTGTTAGAGTCATTTGGCGGGTTTACTCAATTTCTGGGAAATACTAAATCCCTTTAAATAAATGTAGAGCAGATATTCCGTATTCAAAGAATGGCATTATAACTTCCCCTGTATATAACAACACAGTAGTTGGTCATCAACCAGAACAAGAGTCTTGAAGTGCTACCTAGAACCACACTTTTTGTATAGATATGAAACGTTGACGATGACAAGACAAGCTGAAAAAATAAACAATTGATGATAGTAGAAATGTGGGTTCAGAGGAAAATGCAAAGAATATCATGGACAGACAGAAAAGGCAATGAGCAAGTCCTTCACGAACAAAAATGAAAACTGTAAACTGATTGGAGAACTTAGATGTTGACAGTCATGATTTCTTGGGCACGTTATGTGAAGAAATAAACTAGAGAACTTGGTGACAACTGGAAAGTTTGAGGGGACAGGAACAAGGCGAAGGCAGAGAAGTTAATACATGAATGGCTTGACCACATGGCATAGTGGGGGAAAGAACACAGACCTGATCCATGGCTCTTGTGATCGCGAAAGATGGCGAAATATGACTCCCCACGCTTATTGGCCTGGCACATGATGACGAGCTCGTCATCTTCCAGTCTGCAATAGAGCAGTCTGAAAGTGGCTTTCCCCTGGAGACCTGAACATAGAGTAGTCTGAAAGTGGCGTCAACTTAAACACATGAACATAGAGCAGTCTGAAAGTGACCTCCCCCGGACAAATGGACATAGAGCAGTATAGAAGTGGCTCTCTCCCCCCCCCCCCCCAGACAAATGAACATTGAGCTGTCTAAAAGTGGCTTCCCCCTGGACAAATGAACATAGAGCAGTCTGAAAGTGGCTTTCTCCTGCGACAAATGAACATAGAGCAGTTTGAAAGTGGCTTCCCCTTGGACAAATGAACATGGAGCAGTCTGAAAGTGGCCTTCCCCCGGACAAATGGACATAGAGCAGTCTGAAAAAGGCATTTTCCCGGACAAATGAACATAGAACAGTCTAAAAGTGGCTTCCCCCTGGACAAAGGAATCATCTGGAGACTTTCCAACCTGCTTCTCTTAAGTCAGTGGTTCTCAACCGGGGGGGGGGGGGGGAGATTATTTCAAGATTGCGTTAATACAAGAACCGATTACTTGAAATTGTTTTTCCCTCCATACTTTAATGTTCTGTACTTATCGCCCTTCTGAATGTATGACGTAAATAGACCCGCAAATCACGTTTTATGTAGACGTCTAGAATTGTTTTAGTATGTGTTATTAAATTTAGCTTCCATTTTTACGTATACTGTGTTGGGGCAGAGGGGACTTTATAGGAGGGAAGTTCGAAAGGGGAGAAATGACATTCTAAACATATGGTGAAGGGGTGCATGGGCCAAAAAAGGTTGAGAACCACTGTCTTTTGTGTTGTATATCACTGCAGGAATCTGCAATCAAGCCCACGGTTATATTCTAGGCAATGTTGCGTTGAGCTGTTTGCCAGTGCTTTCTGAATGAGAAGTCAACATTTGTGTCAAACTGACCGATGGGTCGAATGTACCAACTAACCGGTCATCAGCGCACAGGAAGTTTAAACACGATCATGATAAATCTCTTGGCCACGCACTTCTTTCCTTGGATGATCTGATAACACTTCTACAACATCTAAACTTGGTCTAGGTTTGACCGACGGATAGCGTGCCAGATTAACTGGCTGGGAACAGGGAAGGAAAGGGGGAGGGGGGGGGGAGAGATGGGTATCGATAAGCATTCGGATTCACTATAGAACACACTAAATTAAAAACACAGAAGACAATAATATGGAGTTGAATGGTCGTATATTTCGATACGTATTTCAACCACAGCTGTAACTACCCAGCTAGAATGGCTTTGGTGTACGGAGCAAGCACTGCTGCAGCTGATTCTTGCGCCTCTCACAGGGGCTAAGGTAATATTTCGGTATTCCTGGTACAGGAAACCTGGTACAGAAATAGAAAGGCAGATTTAGCATGACAAATACATTCAAATGTATGAAGTGCAGGTAGATGAAGAGATATCCAGAAAGTGGTATTTCTAACTGTTCTGTATACCACAATGAAACAATCATATCTACAGAAAGTGGCATTTCTAAGTGTTGTATACACCAGAATTAAATAATCTTACCTCCAGAAAGTGGCATTTCTAAATGTTCTGAACACCACAATGAAATAATCATATCTACAGAAAGTGGCATTTCTTAGTATTCTGTACACCACAATGAAATAATCATATCTACAAAAAGTGGCATTTCTAAGTGTTGTGAACCGCACAATGAGACAATCTTATCTCAAGAAAGTGGCATTTCCTAGTGTTCTGCACACCACAATGAAACACTCCTTTCTCCAGAACTGCCATTTCTAAATGTTCTGTACACCACGATGAAACAATCCTATCTACAGAAGGTGGCATTTCTAAGTGTTCTGTATACAACAATGAAACAATCTTATGAGGGAGTCTCAGTGGCTTAGTGGTTACCACGCCTGCCTCATGCTTCCGATGTTGTGTGTTCGATTCCGTCATGAGTCTGAGACATTAAATCCGGCGGGCTTGTGCAGTCGATGAGAGCTGTGCAGGTTAGGGTTTTCTATTTGCATCGGAAAGAAATGAATACCTGAACTACCAAAGATTCGATGCCGGGTTTCCCGTATGGGAGTCCAAACGTGTTAGCTAGCAGGCCATATGTTCCTCGTGCTAGTAAATACACTGCTAGACAGACTGCCTCACAAAATCACAACTAACTCGAGTCATAAACTATCTCACTATAACCAAGGTGTGTTCTATACTGTCTCACTATAACACTTACTCTGTTCTATACAGTCACACTATAACACTTACGATGTTCTATACTGTCTCCTATAACATTAATTTTGTTCTATACAGTCTCACTATAACACAAGGTTTGTTCTATACAGTCTTACTATAATGTTAACTTTATGCTATGCAGTCTCACTATAACATTAACTATGTTCTATACAGTCTCACTATAACACTAATTGGCTTCTATAATATCTCACTATAACACTTTGTTATATACTGTCTCAATATACTATTTATTTTGCTCTATACAGGCTCACTATATCACTCACTGTGTTCTGTACAATCTCATTATAACACTCATTTTGTTCTATACAGTCTAACTATTACATAAACTTCGTAAACTGATTAGAATCATTAGATGTAGACATTCACAATTCTTTGGGCATGTTATGAGAAGAAACGAGTTGAAGAACTTAGTGATAACTGGCAAAATCGAAGGGAGGAGAGCAAGTGTAAGACTGGGAGTTAAATAACTGGATGGCTTGACCACGTGGCATGGTCGAGACATTAACACGGAGCTGATCCATGACTCTGGTGATCGAGTGACATGGCAAAACATGACCGCCTAAACTTGTCGGCATGGCACATGATGGATGGATGACATAGACTATGCTCTATACAGTCCTGCTATAACATAAACTGCTATCTATACTGTCTCACTAAAACATAAACATTAGCTCTATACAGTCTCACTATAACACTCACTTAGTTATATAGCGTCTCACTATAACACACATTTCGTTATATAATGTCTCAATATAACACACACTTCGTTATGTAACGTCTCACTATAATACACATTTCGTAATATAACGTCTCACAATAACACACATTTCGTTATATAACGTCTCACTATAACACACACTTCGTTATATAACGTCTCACTATAACACACATTTCGTTATTGGATGTCTCAATATAACACACATTTCGTTATATAACGTCTCACTATAACACACATTTCGTTACATAATGTCTCAATGTAACAGAAACGTCGTTACTGTATTGTTTCACTATAACTCAAACTTCGTTCTATATCTCACAATAACACAATCTTCTCTCTATCGTCTGTCAAGACGGCAACGTGGCATTTAGTTAAATTCTTATGAAGGGGAGAAGCATAGAAAGAGAAATCAGAAGAATAAGACGACGAAGAAGAAGAAGAAGACGAAGAAGAAGAAGAAAACTAAGAAGAAGAAAACCAAGAAGAAGTAAACTCAGAAGAAGAATAAGAAAGCATTAATAGACGACGAAGAAGAAGAAGAAAAAGAGGAAGCAGCAGCAAAAGAAGAAGAAGAAGCAATAGTACCTGCTTCCCTTTAGTTTAAATACATAAGGCACAGAGGTTGTGCGTACTGTACCAAACAAGGGGACGGTCGATGTGTAGGCCTCACATGAGAACTTCAAGCTGTAGGCTGGGTGTTTCTGCAATGCACAATTATCATCTTTCTTTAACTTGTTATTTTCTTTCCCCAACGAAGTTTATACATAGAGAATTTTTGTATTCGTTCGCTCGCTTTAAACTCACGTGCAGTTTATACACTTTATACTATTTCCATTGCACTGGACTGATTTTAAAGTGTGAATTAGCTGTCCTTAATGCCAGTGTCTCTCGTCATCAGGCGAACCCACTCCGACTTCAGAGGTACTTGTAATTTACGTCCTTAAGCCAAGAACGAGGAGTCAACAGGTTAGTCCAACTGACCAGTGTAGGGGTTGAACCCGCTACCTATGGATAAACGCAATGTATGTTTATGAACTCTATTCACTCGGCCATGTTGACTGAAAGAATGGCCGTCAATAATCAGCCAATCAGGTGCCGTCTCCACAATGAAGGTTGGCTGCAATGGATCTCCAACACTGTCCGTCTCTCGCCCTGACGGTACATTCGGCTGTCAACATGCTTCTACGAAACACATTCAACATGCGATCAATTATCATCACAAAATAAGAAACATTGGTAGGATGTAAAGCGTTAAAAGTAGTGTCAGTCAGATATGATTATGATGGCTTGCCGAAAGCGTCGCACAAAGCACGATCTCCGTAGCTCCAGCAACGAACCCCTGGTGTCTTACAGAAAAAAGCACTCGTAAACCGAAAGACGTAGCCCAGAGGTGGAGCTGCGTGGTCTCGAGGTATGGTGTCCGCCTCGAGTGCTGGAGGTCCAGGGTTCAAGCCCCGGTGATACCGGGATATTTTAACGTAGACTTCTAGTAATAAATTTCCCCTGATCTCTGGGTAGTGAGATCGGACGCCCTTGTGTATTGTTGCGCACATAAAACATCCCTTCGCAGCTGGAAATCGAAAAATAGTAGCCTAACGGCGTTGCCCGGGCAAAATTTCGAGTTAAAAATCTACCCAAAGTATTTCCAGGATCCTCGCCGGTGCTACGAAGTTCGTGCACTGAGCTGAGTTTCTACAGACTCAAATTTGTGTTAGGAGGAAAACGGAGCACTCATGGGTTGCACCCGTGTCCCGTGATGTTGATCCATCGACTAAACTAAACTAAAGTAAACTAAACGTAGCCCAGAATCGAACCCACAACCTTCGGAACGCGAGAAAGACGTCCACTTTGCCGTGAAGACTCCCAGAGTGATCAGTGTTGGCAATGAACTCATTACTTCGCAACCATTAGCGCATAGGAAGTTTCAGAGTGAGCACACTTATCTTTTCGACTATGCTGACCTCTCGCGGACGGGTACTTCAAGGTCATGACGAATGTAACTCCTAGTTCTGATCTCACAAACACTGCAGCCCATATTAATCAATAAGGTGCCGTCTCCACAATGAAGGATGGCTGCAATCGGTCTCCAACACTTTCTGTCTCTCGCCTTGACTGTACATTATGTCTGATTGCTGTTCGTCCATCTCGTGATGATATATTCCCACATTTAACGTTGTCTACCGCTTGTTCGCTTGCCTTCTACCTCACCCTCGAATACAGTTTTTTTTTTTTTTTTTTAATAAACGTGGTATATCTTTTAACGTGCCTCTCTTGCCCAATTCTCAACCCTTTGAAAATAAAGTTTGTTCTTTCGTTCTTTCGTTTTCTGTTATTTCTTTAATCAACACGAACCTCTGTATTTGATTATACTTGTTTCCATAAAATACGACATATTCTTCTGTATATTCACATCTCCGCCTCTATTCGACTTTCTGCTTGCGTGTTTCTTGTCCAGGATTCCTCGACATATTGTAGTGTTGAATATACATAAAAATGCAAAATGAAAATGCAAAGAATACCATGGACAGCCAGAAAGACCAATGAACAAGTCCTTCAAGAAATAAATGAAGATCGTAAACTGATTAGAGACATTAGACCTAGACAGTCACCATTTTTTGGGCATGTTATGAGAAGAAATGATTTTGAGAACTTGGTGACAACTGGTAAGATCGAGGGGAACAGACCAAGGAGAAGACCTAGAAGCAATTACCTGGATGGCTTGGCCTTGTGGCATGGTCGAGACAGAAACACGGAGCTGATCCACGACTCTGGTGATCAAGTGAGATGGCAGAACATGACCGCCTACGCTTACCGGTATGGCACATGATGGATGGATGGATATACATAACATGACAAAAGAAACATCGAGACTACAAAAAGAACCCGCTGAGTAGATAATATGCAGAACTGAGCATGCATCAATATTAACAGGCATTGGAATTATTAGAGCGGCAGGGAGATGGCTTGCGTGTCTGGGATTGTATCCAACCGACTTTATCTAGTGTGGAAAAAAGGCAGCACAAAGCCAAAGACTGACAGAACCGATAGAACAAATCACAGTTTTGACAGCTACATATAGTTAATTTGATTTATTTGGTTGTTGCCAGTAGTGGGATTTGCTCAATATTTACATGTAGTTAACTTACATCATTAATAGACACCCTGCATTCTGGCCATAGCCCGGAATAGGATCCATCATCTAACTGGATGAACTTCAATGAACAGTCTGGGTCACTGGTTAGGTCACTTTGATTCAGGTGTCGCAGGTCTTCAATGTTTATCTCACCTGGCCTGTGTGATAATTAGGGACCTTATGTCAGGAACATTGTTAAAAGTTAATGTGTGCCAACATAACAGCTACTACGTCTGTTGATTCAAATGCGTGTAGAGAAATCCTGGCATTGGTTACAGCCAAATTGTTGAGGAAATACAAATATATTATTATATAAGTATACGTGAGGGAGAGAGAAACACACACATAGAGAAAGAGAGAGAGAGAGAGAGAGAGAGAGAGAGAGAGAGAGAGAGAGAGAGAGAGAAGAGAGAGAGAGAGAGAGAGGGAGGGAAAGCGAGACAAATAGAGAGAGAGGAGGAGAGAGAGAAGGAAAATGAGAAAAAGAGAGAATGATAGAGAGAAAACGAAGTAACGCATTTAATCTTTTAAAGGTCACAAATTGATCGGGCAGATCTGTCAAACATTTGGGAATACAGACAGACAGATAGACAGACAGACAGACAGAGCAGGCAGGCAGGCAGGCAGGCAGGCAGGCAGACAGGCAAGCATATAGATAGATAGATAGATAGATAGATAGATAGATAGATAGATAGATAGATAGATAGATAGACAGACAGATAGATAGATAGATAGATAGATAGATAGATAGATAGATAGATAGATAGATAGATAGATAGATAGATAGATAGATAGATAGACTGACTGTTTGACTGACAGGCAGATAGATAGATAGATAGATAGATAGATAGATAGATAGATAGATAGATAGATAGATAGATAGATAGATAGATAGATAGATAGATAGATAGATAGATAGATAGATAGATAGATAGATAGACTGACTGATAGATAGATAGATAGATAGATAGATAGATAGATAGATAGATAGATAGATAGATAGATAGATAGATAGATAGATAGATAGATAGATAGATAGATAGATAGATAGATAGATAGATAGATAGATAGATAGATAGATAGACAGATAGATAGATAGATGTTGTAAATAGTACACTAGAAGTGAACCTACTTGTATCGAATGTTATCGGTGAAGTTGTACATGGTGATAATGATAATCTTAGGGTTGTATGGATCTATACTTGGTTACCGATCTGTAGTACAGACAAGTTCCCATTGACCGACACCTCAAAGAGAACCAGACACATCTGTAGACGAACAAAGAAGAATCTGATATAATTATATTCACGGTTATTTACATCCGTAAATTGCTTGTGTATCATAACAACGTGGTGTATGAAGGTCACTCGAACGCAGGCCATGAATAATTAATTATACTATTAGCTATTCATGCATAGATTCACGAGTCGGAAAGACCTCTGTTCGCTCAGAGAAGCATCTTACCAGGCATTGTCATCCTCTCCACAGTTATTTGGATCATGTTGTAACACCGAAACGAAATCGAAATGTAGCTTGTGTATCATTGGTGTGGGGTATGTCTCTATAATACTTATATTGCTGTCTCGTTTCTTTTTGTAAAATGTAAATAAGAGACTTATTTTCATGCTAGGATCGTTAAAGGGCTGACTGCATGTAAATTGCCTGAGAAAGCTATACAAATAAAGCAGGGGTGGGCAAACTACGGCCCAGCAACTGAGGGCGTTTAGAAATAAAAATTGTTCCTTAGTTTTTAAGTTATTTTGTTGAATTTTACAGAATTTCATCTACCGTTATGAATGCTTTAATATTACTAATAAAATTTCTTTCGAATTTTCTGTTTTTGTAAACAGTCCTTGACCTTCGAAATGTAATGCTGAAATGAAAATTTATAGATTTTAATACTGATAATTATTTATCGACATGTAAACATTTAATTAGGTTGTTTTATGAAAAACAGATATTTCTCCGGTGAATAAAATGATTTATTTGGCAAGAAAATATTACATTTTAAAGTTGTTTTGCTGTTATAAATTATTTCCACATTGACAGTGTCCAAATTAATTTATTTGTTGTAGTAGTCTTGATATATTTCTGAAATGTATTCTGAGTTTACTCCTTGTTTTCCGAATATTTTATTTTCACACACAGTAGGAAGTAGGTTGTGGTTTATTTACTTTTTAAAGCCTTGTACCATTTTCACTGCTCGAATTTTATTAAAATAATAAGTATCACTAAAAAACGTAAGACAAATGATGAATGCCGTGTTTTTAATGATGAATGGACAACTACGTACTGTTTTATAAAAGTTGGTAGCAGATCAATTTGCTTGTTTGGTCGTGAGTCAGTGGCTGTATCACAAAAATACATTATCAAAAAAACATTCTTATTTCGGATACAATTTAACAAACGGAAGAGAGGGAAAGGAAATGCCTGGAGTTGGTGAAATATTTGGAGAAACAGAAACTGTTTTCACTAAACAGTCTTCAATTCAAGATGCTGCAACAGAAGCTAGACTTGTGCTGTTACACAGAATTGTAAAACCGAACAATCAATTTTCTGATGGCGAGTTCATCAAGGAATGTTTGCTAGATGCAGCAATCAATTTTCTGATGGCGAGTTCATCAAGGAATGTTTGCTAGATGCAGCAAACATTATGTGTCCAGAACACAAAACAACCCCCCCCCCCCCCAAAAAAAAAAAAAATGACAGCATTACTTTATCAAGGAGAACTGTGGTCAGGCGTATTGACAAAATAAATGACAATTTGATGCATAAACTTCAAGATGCAAGTAAACACTTTTTGTGGTACTCTCTTACATTGTATGAGAGTACCGATGTACATGATACTGCCAAATTATTGCATGCATGCATGCATGCATGCATGTATGTATGTATGTATGTATGTATGTATGTATGTATGTATGTATGTATGTATGTATGTATGTATGTATGTATGTATGTATGTATGTATGTATGTATGTATGTATGCATGCATGCATGCATGCATGTAAGTATGTATGCATGTATGTATGTATGTATGTATGTATGTATGTATGTATGTATGTATGTATGTATGTATGTATGCATGTATGTATGTATATATGTATGTATGTATATATGTATGTATGTATGTATGTATGTATGTATGTATGTATGTATGTGTGTGTATGTATGTATGTATGTATGTATGTATGTATGTATGCATGTAAGCATGCATGCATGGAAGCATGCATGCATGTAAGCATGTATGTATGTATGTATGTATGTATGTATGTATGTATGTATGTATGCATACATGCATGTAAGTATGTATGCATGTATGTATGTATGTATGTATGTATGTATGTATGTATGTATGTATGTATGTATGTATGTATGTATGTATGTATGTATGTATGCATGTATGTATGTATATATGTATGTATGTATATATGTATGTATGTATGTATGTATGTATGTATGTATGTATGTATGTATGTATGTATGTATGTATGTATGTATGTATGTATGTATGTATGTATGTATGTATGCATGTAAGCATGCATGCATGGAAGCATGCATGCATGTAAGCATGTATGTATGTATGTATGTATGTATGTATGTATGTATGTATGTATGTATGTATGTATGCATGTAAGCATGTATGTATGTATGTATGTATGTATGTATGTATGTATGTATGTATGTATGTATGTATGTATGTATGTATGTATGTATGTATGCATACATGTATGTATGTATGTATGCATGTATGTATGTATATATGTATGTATATATGTATGTATGTATGTATGTATGTATGTATGTATGTATGTATGTATGTATGTATGTATGTATGTATGTATGTATGTATGTATGTATGTATGTATGTATGTATCATGTATGCATGTATGTATGTATGTATGTATGTATCATGCATGCATGTATGTATGTATGTATGTATGCATGCATGCATGCATGCATGCATGTATGTATGTATGTATGTATGTATGTATGTATGCATGCATGCATGCATGTATGTATGTATGTATGTATGTATGTATGTATGTATGTATGTATGTGTGTGTGTATGTATGTATGTATGTATGTATGTATGTATGTATGTATGTATGTATGTATGTATGTATGTATGTATGTATGTATGTATAAACAGGGATAACTGGCCGTGGCAGCCTAACGTCCACTGCATCTGTGTCCGTCTTCCAGTCGTCTTGCCATGCTCGCCACTGGAGCTAGACGGTCACAGACGAGAGAGCGGGGACGAGGGTGTTGCGCGACCACCTCCTCGCTATACAAAACCAAAGCGCAAGTCATTCGTTCCTCATCAAATCAAAGATGTAGTGTAATGAATGGTCATCGTCAATGAATGGCCAACGTCATTCATGATGGACGAACATCGCTATTTATGTATGTATGTATGTATGTATGTATGTATGTATGTATGTATGTATGTATGTATGTATGTATGTATGTATGTATGTATGTGTGAGTGTGTATGTGTGTATGTGTGTTTATTTCCCTCCCGTCTTTCTCATTGCATGGTAATAAACATTGTTTATGTTTATAACATTCATTTTACAGTGTGTTTTCAATATGAATGTCACATGCTGAATAAATAGCCGATGTGCGAAAGTGGAGTGTTTGGAAGTACCGAATGTAAGACGGGCCTGCGTGTTCAATTTGTGACCCTTTATGAATAACGTTCCTTCGTTTGTTTTCTTGTTTAGAATTCAGTCAGATTCAACTTACCGGACTTACAGAATACAACCAGAAGGGTATAGCTCTGGACTCAATAAGGTCATGCTCGGTAGATCCAGCTTCTACCTGATCCTTGTTATCGAATTCACCGTTCAGGTCTAACATGATGTTCAAGAGTGCCTCTGACAACAGAAATATAAACTACTGTCATCATCATCATGTGTCATGACTATAAGAGTAGGCTGTCATGTTTCGCTATCTCCCACGATCACCAAAGTCATGGATAAGTTCTGTGTTATTGTCTCAATCATGTAATGTGGCCACGCCATCCAGATATTTTTTCTCAACCTCCCACTTATTCGTGTCCCATAAATCTTGCCAGTTGTCACCAAGTTCTCTAGTATTTTTATTTCTCATAACGTACCCAAATTGTCTTGGCTGTCTACGCCTAATTCCTTTAATCAGTTTGCGGTTTTCATTTGCCTCTTGTAGGACTTGCTCATTGGTTTTTCTCTCTGTCCATGGTATTCTTAAGTTTTGTCTCAGAAATCACACTTCAACTAACATTACATTATTTTATTTTTTTTTAGATTGTCTATTCATTGTCCACATATAAATAAACATTAAGAATTGCCTCTGCCAAGATGACATCTAACGTGTGAATTCTAAATTCCTCCTATCAAGGTGAAATTTAAATCATGGATTCCAAATTTCCATTGTCTAGATGAAATGTAATGTATGAATTACAACTTACCTCTGTCAAGATTAAATGTAACGTATGATTACAAACTGCCCTTATCAAGATGAAATGCAACGGATGAACTTCAAATTGCATTTGTGTAGATAAAATGTAACGTATGAATTCCAAATCGCCTTTGTCAAGATAAAATGTAATATATGAATTCCAAGTTGCTTCTGTCTAGATGTAATGTAACGTATGAATTACAAATTGCCGCTGTCAATTACCCAACCATGACCTTGAACACAGTTGTCATCATCATCATCATGCGTCACTCCGACAAGCTTGGGCGATTATGGTGCGCCATCTATTATAGTCACCGGATCCTTACGTCATATATGTGTTCTAACCCCAGGCATGCCATGTTGCTACCCCATCCAAGTAATTTATCACCCTGCGCTTTTCCCCATCAACCTCGAAAATAGCCATTGTGTGTGTGTGAATTTTTTTTTTTTTATTTGCATATCCTTTACATGACATTGCAGTCAACGCCAGCATTTTTCGGCTGTTGTTGATGTCCTGGCAAGTTTTAAGTTCAGTAGTTTGCCATTACTTTATGAACGACGGCTCACATACCTCCGTAAGTAACCAGCGGGACGCGATCCGCTGCCGAGTCTCGCGTAGCTGTGTTTCGTACGTGAGTATACAGGATTACGAGGGGTGTCCTTAACACCTTCGCCAGGAAGACCGGCACCTACGTCAACATTATCTATTCAATTTCCTGTCTTCACTAGTTTCTTACATGGCATTCTCATTCGTGTTCTTGGCGGCAATATTATCCTTTGAGTTGTCCTCAGAAACCACACTTACACTGCCAGTAGATGTTTGTCATCTCTGATTTATATATATATATATAATCTAGTAATGCTGGACTGCATGTTACGTGTAGATTAGCTTGCTCTGTTACCAGTGTCCCTCGCCAACAGGCGAACCCACTTTGAAATCACAGGGGCATGAAATTTACGTCACCAAGTCAAGGGCGAGAACTCAGTATTTTAGTCCAACTGTCCGGTGTAGTGGTTGAACCCATTACCTAGGCATCAGCACACCGGATATTTCAGAACACACGTTCTTATCCATTCGGTCATGCTCACCTACGTCATCTCTGATTATTGTCCATGTTTCACAACCATAGGAATACCAGTTCACATAAGCCAATTTCGATGCTAATAGACTACAATGGCTGGGGCATATAGAAAGAATGGAAGACAATAGGGAAACAAAACTCGCTTACACTCAGGAAATAAATGACCGTAGACCCCGAGGTAGACCAAGAAGACGGTGGAGAGATAATATATATACAGACCTACAAGCACTTGGAATCAACGACTGGCAAGAGAAGGTCAACCAGAGAGACGAATGGAGACGGCTTGTATCTGCAGCAAAGAACCTCAATGGCTCGGAACGCTGAAGAAGAAGAAGAATCAAGTGCCTTGTCGGCTTGCATGGGCGATAATGCTTATCAACGGCATGCAATCTCCAACGGCATGAATCAATTCGTGAGCTGACTCCCGTCTATGCTAGGAGAGAGGACTGTCAAGAATTGTTTTTTGGCTGTCTTCCTCTCTCTCTCTCTCTCTCTCTCTCTCTCTCTCTCTCTCTCTCTCTCTCTCTCTCTCTCTCTCTCTCTCTCTCTCTCTCTCTCTCTCTCCCCCCCCCCCCCAAATTGTTCGATTTGTCACAACATTGTTCTCATAAATGTCAGTTCATCACCATTACAACCCAGTGCTTTGTCGGCTGGCGTGGACAATCATGCATCTCTACAAATTGCGATTTCCGACGGCATTGATCAATTCGTGTATTGACTCCTCTCCATGCCATAACACACGACTCTCATGCTGTCTTCCCCTACCTCTCTTTCTACAAATCTTTCTTGTTGTCACAACATGTTCCAGTCTTCTCATACTGTGCCCAAAATTGATGACTGCTTTTTTTATGTTTGTGAATATTTGGTTTTGCGACGTAGCTTCACTCAATTACATTTACCAAAATAACATACCATCAATAATACTGTGCCCACCAATTGTCAGACATGCCAAAATCAGGATAATTGGCGTCATTGATGTCATAGTTGAAGGGGCAATGGCATCCGTCTCTCAAGCTGCTGTCTTCAGATATAAACATGTATTAAAATCAACGTCAAAGCTTGTAGAAGGCGGTAACTCACATATAAAAATTATATCACAATATTTGAAATAAGCAAAAGTAGTTAAACCCAGAAAGTTAAGCATTTAAACATTTGACACAAGCCAGTTTAGTTAAGCCAAGTTATCTAAGTATTTAAACATTTTAAACAAGCCCGTTTTGTTAAGCCAATGTAGTTCAGTATTTAGGTGCTTTGATATCAATTGATGGACGGTGTTTTAAAGACGTTAAATGTGAAATAGACCTTGCAAAAGCAGCACTTACCAAGAAGAAGAATATTATATGCAATACATGGTCGCCAGTCAAACAGTTGTAAAACAAACTGTAATCTACTGCCTATAGCAGCTTGCGATGTTAGACACCGGGGTCTTGAGCATGAAGAATTAAGACCGCCTGTCTAATGCAGTCACCGCGAACTATACAGGCTAAGGGTTGCTTTTTGCCCCCGACAGAAAAAAAAAGATCCACGCTTTACCGAGGATTTGAACCCGGGTCTCCTGAAAGAGAAATCGGCGTTCTAGCCACTAGACTAGCCGCTCTTAGTTGTCAGTTGTCAGTTGTCGGTTGTCGGTTATCGGTTGTCAATTGTTGGTTGACAGTTGTTGGTTGTCAGTTGTTAGTTGTCAGTTGTTAGTTGTCAGTTGTCGGTTGTCAGTTGTCGGTTGTCAGTAATGGTGGGATTCTTAAGATCTATTATCGACCTCTTTATGATGTATGGAAGTGAAGAATAAAAGATTAGGAGACTAGAGATGTATTATGTGGCAGCTCCAGATGTGTTGTTGTATAAAACAAAACAGTGCTCAAGACACCAGGGACAGATAAAAGAAGTATAATGAATACATCTTGACAGTTACCACATAGAGGGAGCTGGTTCCTCATACCAGAAGAAGATAGTCCACATTGTTGGCTACATCGTGAGAAGGAAAAAGTTGCAGTACGTCGTATGTGACAAATGGAAAGCTAGAGAGAAAGAGAGACAGGAGACAGAAATAGAAGATGTTAGACATTTTAATATTATTGCATGAGACAGGAGGATGTTGTCAGACATTATAAACAATATCGAATGGAAAGGGTTATGAAGAAGAAGGTGAAAGCATCAGGAAGTACTAGAACGTCAAGATACCCAATATCTGCTTCAGATAAACAAGGCTAAGAAGATGGTGAGTAGAGAATTCTTCTACGCAGAAGGCTTCTATAACATCGTCAACAAGTGCCTTGATGGCTGATGTGATCTACGACCGCATAGATAAATGGATGCTGACTCCGTTCCGTGCCATGACTCAAGAAATGTCTCTCGCTGTCTTCTTCTCTCTCTCTATTCATAAATCTTTCCACTTGTCACAATATATTCCAGATTTTGTCGTCACATCATATGGCCTAAAATATTATGACTGCTGTTACTGATGTTTGTTTATAAGTTATTTTGCGACTTAGCCTCCCTGAAAATGCCCAGGTTAATCACTTTGGCTGTCGAATGAATTTTCAGCATTCTTCTCTAAAACCACATCTACAAGATCCTTATAGAAATTTTCGCCTATTCTTTAATTGTCCATGATTCTTAGCCATATGTTAAAATTTATTCTAATATAGGATGCAGTTTTTGCTTGTACCTATTCTAAACCTCCTCCTCGGAGGAGCAAATGGATCACCATAGTCTGGTTAGAATGAGGCAGCGAGGAGTGACGAGGGGATCTGGCCGACGCTCGACGCTCAGAGGAAAGACGAGACGGACATATAATCAGATTGCTACTGGAACTATTAGTGTTGGAACTCTTCGCTAGGTTGCTGAGGATGGGGACGGAGCGCTTATGGGAATGTCCCGAATGCTGTGATGTCGGTTCCTAGATCAATCAATCAATCAAAACCTTTTCTCTGTAATGTATCTTCAATCTAATGGTAGCCATGTTCCTAGATATCTGAATTTCTGCACTTGCCCCAGACTAACGTTAGTTGTAAATTTAGGCACAATCTCTTTCTTTGATATCACCATAGGATTTGTCCGTCTATTACTCAAGCTAACCTATCTACAACATGTATATTGAACAGTACGTACGGCCAGCATTAAATGTGTACTTACGTTGGACAGTTTAGTATTGTCTTGTGATTTCGCAAATGACCGTGTGCGTATCAACCCTGGTTGATAAAGGCTGACTTTGACCTGGGAAACTTAATTACCGTGAGTCTAAACTGTCATGTATATCAGAACATCATTTAACGAGAAGGCAACAGCGGTATTACTAATTAGCACAAGAGCATTATCCGACCAGGGGCCACATTGATTCTCTGTGACAATGTTGCACTTTATTACATTGGTTGATCAGTGTAATTAGCATACAAAAGATACATAGCATGCATAGATTATATAGCATACATAGCATAGATAGCTTACATAGCTTACATAGCATAAATAGCATAAATATCATAACTCATTATGCCTGTTTTGACGCGCAATGTAACAAACTGTCGTCTGTCATGACGACAAGATGAGAGTAGCAGTAGTATTTTTGCTTATAGAATCATTTGTTGCCCATCGGTTGTAACTGTCCACAGATATCTTTCTCCGTGTAACTAGTTAGCATCATCATCATTTGCCACGCAGATAAACGTGGGCGGTCATGTTTCGCCATTTTACACGCTCACCAGTTTGTGGATCAGCTCTGTGCTCTTGCCTCGACCATACCACATGGCCAGGTCATCCAAATTGTTACTTCTCTGCCTTACCAATGTTCTTTTCTCCTCATTCGTGCTAGCTGTTACAAGGAAATAAATTGGGGAACCCGTTGAGGCCGCTGTGACAGTTACATAAATAAACACACATAGTATTGTTTGGCGCTCACAGAAGGAGAAGAAGGAAGTAGAGACTAGAGGACACACTAGACAACATAAAATTTGAAAGCTATATTTAAATGTTTATTAATAGTCGACATAGCATTAAGGTCCGATGTGTTTGTGTTTGTATTTGACCTCAATCACTGGCACCTTGCCGTCTTGACAGACGATAGTTTGTCTTTCAAAAAGGCATAATAACTTTTACCTATGGCGGTAGCGAATGTGACTGATAAGGCCAATTCACGCTGTAAATGTTCGTTCACATTGGGTGCATGTGAATACGTGGTCATTTCCACCACCATGCACCATCTTACGTCTCACACGCTCGGTGTGTGACTTATCTGCAATAATTTTCTCCTTTTCTTTATTCCATTTCTGATGTTTGCCCTCCATGCAACACGTTCAGCGGCGACTTGCTCCCAATGTGCATTATCAATGCCTGTATCAATCATGTCCCGCTTACACACATCTTTGTATCGTAGTAGAGGCCGACCCTGAGATCTCTTACTCATCTGTAATTCACCAAAAAAAAGATGCCCTTTGGTATTCTACCATTGTCAAGGTGTTGTGGAGGTACGTGTAGGACATAGAAAGGACAAGGGACAGAATAGAGGTAATGACATATATGACATATAGATAGGGTAGAGACAGAACACAAGTCAGGACTTAGAAGGGTCATAAGACAGGACATCTACAGGACAGTAGATAAACGGGAGACAGGACTTAAGTGGGGACACAGACGTGTCACAACTAGGACACGGGCAGGACCAACCCAGAGGATAGTAGGGGACTCTAGTACACGGGATACCACCCTGACCAGACCAGACGTTAGTACAACCCAGCTTAGCACGGACAGACTACGAGAATGACGGACAGCACGGGGTTTTACGGACAGCACGGGATCTAGGACGACAAAGCCAGCCAATGTGTTGGAAATCGTCCGACGAGACTGGAAAGTTGTCAAGAGAGGACACTTGTGTATTTCCGAGTGCAAGTGTTTAGTTTGCAAGGACGCTAGTTGAAGATAGCGAGTGTGGAGTCTGAGCAAGTGATTGTGTATGATTATTGTAGAGCAGACGGCATATGTACATTTGTTCAGGCCGCTGCCTGGGTATGATATATAACTATCTCAGGTTCGCCTGAAATAAAAGATATGCTGTACCATCCACACAACGGATGTTTCTTTGGGTGTGGATGAAGAAGCGAGAATGCCTGTATGTGATCTAATATGTTGACAGGTAGCTTAACATGGTGTCAGAAGTTGTGAAAGAATCTACTGCCTACTAGAATGATAACGTGGTGTCAGATGTTGTGAAATAACCTACTGCCTACTAGAATCTGTTAACGTGGTGTCAGAAGATTTCGAGTGAATCCATTGCCTGCGTGTGTAAAATCGCTTATGCGAGTGAAAATAGCCTAGTTTAATAAGTTAACGTGGTGTCAGAAGGTTTGAAAGAATTCACCGCCTACGAGAAAGTGTGAGGTGTAATAGAAAAAGTGTGTAATCAAGAGATTGAACAATGTGTGCGTGAGTATTTAAGACCTTAACTTACGTAAACGTGTAATATCTAAAGTTGAAAGAAAGACGGTCACGGTCAAACCAACTAAAGTACAGTTGGCATTAGAAGAAATTGACTTGCTACGCCATACAATATCAAAAGGCCACTTAAAAAGTGATGAAAAGATTGTAACTAATATTTTGAATCTCACTATGCCAATAACTAAGAAGCAAGTGAGAATCCTATTGGGCTTTGTAAACTATTATAACAAATTCATTCCGAATTTGGCACAGATTACTAGTGTATTTTCTGATTTGTTAAAATCTAATGGAAAAATCAATGTACAAGATGCTACTTTAAATAATGCAATGTCACAACTGAAGCAATGTTTCAGGAACATCCCTATCTTGAAATTACCTAATTAAAAATTAACGTATACTCTTAGGATAGACGCGAGTATAACAACCATCTTGGGAGTACTCCTAAAGGCCCAAGATGGGACCTTTTATCCAATAGTTTACGTGAGCCGCAAGTTGACTCCAGCAGAATCAAGATATGATGTGTCTGAATTAGAGGCCCTAGCAATTGTGTATTGTATTACTAAATTAAATAGGTATCTTGCCGGAACACATTTCGTCGTTGAAACTGACAATTACTCGTTGACAGTGATTGAAAAAGGGCTTCCGAAGAACAATTGAATTTACCCTTGGGCCCTGATACTCCAAAATTATTCGTTTTCTGTAAAACACATACGAGGGACTAAAAAATACGTTAGCAGAATTTCTGACCAGACCCTCAGACTTTGTAGTTCAACAGAAGGAGGACGCTACATCATTACCGTCACCTGGAGCTACTACAGATTAGTTAGTGTACATAGATTGTGTTAGAGCTATTATAGTAAACATAACATGTACTAAATTCAATTACAAAAACAACGGATGTTTCTTTGGGTGTGGATGAAGAAGCGAGAGTGCCTGTATGTGATCTAAGATGTTGACAACCATCATCCATCCTCCTAAGATATCCTATCCATCTAAGGCTACGAAGACTTAGCATGGAATAAACCGTCATACAACCTGATCCTTCCAATACTTCAGTATTTGTGATTTTGTCTTGCCACTTAATACCAAGAATTCTACGCAGACACCGCATATGAAAGCTGATTAAACATTTCTCTTGGTGTGAATAAGGTGTCCAGGTTTCACTGCCATAAAAAAGAGTACTAAGGACACAGGCTTGATAGACAAGGACTTTTGTTTTGGCATTAAGCTTCCTGTTCTCCCAGACTCTTTTTCTTAACATGTTCATTGTTGTTGCTGCCTTACCAATCCGGATGTTGATTTCCTGATCTAGGGATAATTTGCTATTTATCACTGATCCTAGATATGTAAAATGGTCTACCTTCTCTAGTTCGGCGTCGTCAATAAAGATTGATGGTACCCCATGTGCACCTTGTAACATAATATGTGTCTTCTTTTTGCTAATTGTTAAACCAAATTCAGAACAAGCATTGGAGAATGCAAATAGTAGACCCTCCTAATTTTGGTCTTGGCCTTCAATCTCTGAGCATTGTAGAGGCCGCCATCTAAGCTTGAGTGATTGTATATACCACCATCCTGATCACGAAAGGCATAATTCAGTAGAAGTGAAAAGTATATTCCAATGAGTGTGGGAGCTAGTACACAACCTTGCTTAACTTCCACACTTGATCTCAAACTCTTCAGAAGTTGTACCATCAAACTTGATTATACCCTTCATGCCTGTGTGGAACGATTCCACAATGGACAGAAGAGTTGGTAGGCAGCTAATCTACTTTAGTGCCTTGAACAGATCCTCACGACTGACCAAATCAAATGGCTTTGTGAGGTCGATGAAGGCAATAAGCGGTGGTTGATTCTGTTCACGGCATTTTTCTTGCATTTGTCGCAATGAGAATATCATATCAATGGTAGACCGGTTCTGTCGAAAGCCACACTGTGATTCGGGGTAGACTTGATCTCCTAGGACTTGAAAGTCTGCGCAGAACAATTCTGGCAAATACTTTTCCAACAATACACAGAAGTGAGATACCCCTATAGTTGTTGCAGTCGCTCCGATCGCCCTTGTTCTTGTACAGTGTTATGATGCTTGAATCTTTGAAATCATGTGGGGCTTGTCCTTCTCGCTAGCATAGCTCTATTAGCTGGTGGATCTGTAGAATGAGTGTGTCTTGCCCACTCCTGATAACCTCTATTGGAATCCCATCCTTACTTGGAGCCTTGCCAGATGCAAGTTCATTTATAGCACACTTAACTTCTGTTATGGTGGGAAGTGTGTCCAGGTGGTCAAGAGTTGGTAGAGCCTCTATTTGACCTATGCTTGTTTAATATAAATTATGAGACCTATAGTGCTATCTCAATGGTTTGATACGAAGTCAGTCCGTGTTCCATAGTTGTAGATTCATGTGTATGATAGACATGACTAATGAAGACACTTTTTTGGAGTGTCTAGTTGGTCATGCGTCGAAGTACACTTGTTCCTGCAGCGAGGTATTGCCGCTATTTGGAGGTGAGAGGTTCGATTCCCGGTCGGTAACTATAGTTTTCAAATTTTATGTTGTCTAGTGCGTCCTCTAGTCTCTACTTCCTTCTTCTCCTTCTGTGAGCGATAAACAATACTATGTCTGTTTATTTATGTAGTTGTTACCAGGTTCTCTAGTTTAGTTCTTTTTATAGTGTGTTAAAACATGCTGTTGTCTACGTCTAATATCTCTAATCAGTGTACAGTTTCCAATTGCTTCTTGAAGGACGTGGATCATTGGCTTTCCTGTCTGCACATGGTATTCTTTGCTGTTTTGCTTTTCAGAAATAAAATCTCCCATGTCATCAGTTGTTTTTCAGCTTGTCTGCTCATTGTCCACGTTAAGCATCCATACAAAAGTGTAAGTTCTATGTAACACCTAAACACTCTTTTTCTCGTTGCAATTGACAGATTTTATTGGTAAGTATGTTTTCCATCTTGCAAAAAGCTACGTAGTCCATGGCGATTCTTGTTCTAATCTCTTCAAGGCAGACGTTATGACTGTTCCGAGATAGTTGTTCCTGGAATTGTTGCCTACAACGTTCGCCGCAAAAGGTTATTGCGTCTAATTCATCTCTCCATTGAATAGTGCACTTCATGTGTCTTTTCCTTGTCGCTTTAATGACTAATCAAGCAACAACACTTCTAGGTCAGGTAAAAGATGCAATTCAGAAAAATAAAAGTATCATATCACGTCATTATCATTGAATATTCTAACAACAACGGCTCTTCGTGAAGGTAAAAGTGGCATAATAGCAGATACCACTGTTTATGTGTGAAGTATGTGGCTCTCGCATGTTCTAACCCACAACGTAACGGTGGGTACGATATGTTAATTTCCTAGTCATATTTATTTCAGATAATATTCACAACAATTCTGAATGTGTCTGGCACTCATAAAGACAAAGACAACAGTTTGGATGCGCAATATAAACGAATGAAGTAGGTAAGGAACATATGACAGGCCTAGCAAACTGGTATGGAATTTACTTGATCTTAGAAAAATACTGCTCATGAATAATGGCAGAAACTGGAGGAAAGGCACTGGTCAGAAGTACTGGAACTTCAGTTACCCGTGCCCACGACGTCTAACGACATGTGTGTTGTTTGTCCATCAAGAATGATGATGACCATTCGTTTAATCCAGTGATGTTGAAATTATGGAGCGAAGTTGGATGAAGAATGACTTGCGCGATGAATTAGATTAAGGTAAGGAAGAGTTGCGCAATTCGTCGACCTCACTCTCTCGCCTGAGTCCATCTGAGTCCAGTGGCAAGACAAGTCTATACGACTGGAGATGAATACAGGTGCAGTGGATGACCAGGGCGCTCTACGTGCCTTGCGGTGCTCATCACGCTCCACAACGCTTTACAAGTAAACGCCGTCTTGCCCTTTGAATCATCAATGATTTCTTCCGCGAGTTCTGCCGAATCCTGTCTTCACATGCTGGGTAGGCACACACTAGTTCACCGACTGGTTTGAGGCCGAATCGGTTACCCACGAATTGTTTAGCCAGCCTGTCACAGCTGGTGTCCGGGGGGGGGGGGGGGGGGGGTGGAGGGGGTAGCCGCTGTCGCATGCTGACAGCTACAAGGAGCCACAGGCGTGAGCTGCATTTTAGGCTTGGACCAGTAGGGAATGGTCCCTGCAAAAGGGCGTGACACCATTCTTAACAAAGGTACTACCAATGAAACGGCATATGTGGAAATCAACAACTCATGTATATTGGCTGTGTCGACGCCTTAGGGAGGCGGGGTCATCATGAAAATAAGATGTACTGCCTATGCAGGGAGTGAACCCAGACCACAATCTTGGCTAGAGTAGCGGTAGCCCAGTGGCTAGCAGCTGTGCCTGCCTGCCCGTCCTCATGACTGTGATTTCACCTGAAAGAGGATTTTTACACTTGTCACTGGTTTCATCATCATCCAGTCCCTAACGGGCCAACTGGCGTAGGCGTTCATATCTCTCCACAAATCTCAAGCCTTGGTGATGTGGATCAACTCTGCTGATGATCTCCGACCATGCCACAGTCCACAAGTCCATCCAGCGTCTCATCTCTTGGACTGCGTCTGATTCTCTTCTCACTTTCTAGCCCTTACGATATTTTCAAACGCCCCTCTTCTCACGTTCTCGTCCTTACGACTTTTTCAACGCCCCTCTTCTCTCGTTCTCGTCCTAACGATATTCTTGAACGCCCTTCTTCTCACTTTCTAGTCCTTACTAAATTTTTCAGTGACCCTCTTCTCGCTTTTTAGTCGTCATTATGTGTTTCAATGCGTCTCTTCTCACTTTCTAAACGCCACAGTGTGTTTCAATGCCTCTGTTCTCACTGTCTAGTCCTTACGATTTTTGCCAATGTTCTCTTCTCACTGGTTAGTCCTTAGGGTGAGTTTCAATGCCTCTCTTCTCCCATTCTTAGCGTGAGAATGTTTTTCAATGCCTCTCTTCTCCCATTCTTAGCGTGAGAATGTTTTTCAATGCCTCTCTTTCCACTTTCTAGTTGTCACGATGTTTTCCATTGCCTTTCTTCTCACTTTCTAGTCGTCATGATGTTTTTCAGTGTCTCTCCTCTCACTACAATATTACTACATAATCATAATTGTGTGTCTGCATATATATATATATATATATATATATATATTATATATATATATATATATATATATATATATATATATATATATATATATATATATATATATATATATATATATATACATATATATACATATATATATATATATATATAATATATATATATATATATATATATATATATATATATATATATATATACTAGATGAACGGCTGGCTTCGCCCAGGCCCTGGCAGGGATCTATCTATCTATCTGTCTGTCTGTCAGTCTGTCTGTCTGTCCCGACCCGGCTTCGCCCAGCCCCTGGTGGGGAGCATCTCATTTAATATATATAAGTAGTCATATAAGCTCCGTTCCCGACTATCTGTCTGTCTGTCTATCTGTCTGTCTGACCCGGCCCGGCTTCACTCAGTCCCTGATGAGGAGCATCTCATTTATTTAATTCATATAATAGTCATATAAGCTCCCGTTCCCTATCTATCTATCTATCTATCTATCTATCTATCTATCTATCTATCTATCTATCTATCTATCTATCTATCTATCTATCTATCTATCTATCTATCTATCTATCTATCTATCTATCTATCTGTCTGTCTATCTGTCTGTCTGTCTGTCTGTCTGTCTGTCTGTCTGTCTGTCTGTCTGTCTATGTTCGGCCCGTTCCCGTTAAAAATATAGATAGAATAGAAGAATTGATAGATTGATAGTAGAAAATATGATTGGAAGAGATCTATCTAAAGTAAACTTACCAAGATATCACGAACAGCCAATAAATGGTGGGCGGTGGGTTGACTGCAGAGTACTGCAAACGATATGCAACTAACTTTCTCTCACAAAAAATTACTTTTTTTTTTTTTAAACGAACGAAAATCGCAGGCCCGTCCTACATTCTGCCCTTCTTCTCTATTTCCTCTCATACATTCTTTCATTCAACATCTCTTATGAAGCAATTCTTTGACAACAAAAAATACCCAATGTGGGTGTAACGCGCCATACATATGAGAATGTTAAAAAAAAAATTAATGTGCTGTTGAAAAAAAATAAAATGATGAGTTAGAAAAGTTTCATCACTATTTAAATAGATGCATTATTATTATGAAAACTATGAAAATGCCTTAAAGATTATATCATTATTTATAACTCATATGCCTGTAAATAACTGTAGACAAAGAGTTTATAAATCTTTGAAAACAATGCAACAATCTATATATAAAATAATAGCAATGTTATTAAAAGATATGCCCCTTGAAATAACTTTTCTTATGTTAAGTCCCCTTGCTATATAGAAATGATAATGTAACTTTAAATTATTAAATTTTAGTAAGTAAATAGCTATTAGTAAGTACAAAACTTTGACAGTTGGTTGCACGGGAATGAAAAGAAAACATGTAGAAAATTTCATCTCAATCGGATGGACCGTTCGCGAACGCATAAAGAACGGACACACATACATACATACATTGCCTTTTATAGTATATATATATATATATATATATATATATATATATATATATATATATATATATATATATATATATATATATATATATATAAGGGGTGTTCATTTGAAATCCGTTCGTGCCGCACCGCGCGTAAATGCGTACGTCAACATGATCATGCCATAGTCATGTGATAAGTACTGACCAATGAATAAAACAGCAAGTGCTTATCGTCCCATGATGCATAGGTTCTGTTTCTGACAGTTTAGAAAATGGCCGGGTTGATGCAAAATCCCTCCAAAAACTCAAAGAGATGTGATTCATTTTCTTTCATTTTAAGGATATTGACCAATGGACATTCATCGAAGAATGCAGGCAGCGTACGGTAACAAATGGGTGACAGACTGGGCACGAATGTTTCGGAAAGGATGTCAGTTCACGACAGATCTTCGACGGCCGACTCAAGCGCATATTGTTGCAATCGAACAAACCAGCCAAAAATGTATACAGCAGTACAGATGAACATTTGTCGAAGCATACGTTCGTTAGCGAAAGAATTTGATGTGTCGATTGGGACAATTCGAAAGTTCGTTCGTAAGAAACTATAATATCGGAAGGTGTGTTAACAGTGGGTACCACGAATGTTGACCGACCACCAAAAAGGGGAACGCATGGCATGGTGTTTGAACCACTTGCTGCGTTACAGAGTGGAGGGTGATGCATTTCTCTTCCGCATAGTGGCAGGAGATGAATCATGGTGTCACCACTTTGAGCCCAGCAGTAAAAGAGAGAGCATGCAATGGAAGCATGCTGGATCACCAAATGCCAAAAAATTCAAGTTACAGGTTTCCGCTGGTAAAGTTTTGCTGAGCGCATTTTTTGACCATGAAGAGCTAATGTTGGCCCACTTTAAAGAACCTGGTGTCAACATCAACTCTACCCACTACTTGCAAACACTAGACAAGTTGCAAAAAGCCATCAAGAATAAATGACCCGGAATGCTTTCTCGCGGTGTGATTTTGCGGGACGATAATGCTCGTCCGCATGTCGCAAAGATTGTGCAGGATGCATTAGCAAGGGAGAAGTGGGAAATTCTGCAATATCCAGCCTATAGTCCTAATTTGTCACCATGCGATATTCATTTGTTCTGACCTCCTTAAAAAGGCTCTCAATGGGCAACGATTTCACACAGATGCAGACGTAATGAATGCGGTAAACACTTGGTTCAGTGAGTAACCACAATCCTTTTTTGCGGACGGTAATCGCCGCCTACCTTAGCAATGATGATTGCCTGAATGCCTACGGCGACTTCTTCTGACCAACCCATGGTGCATAATTAATTCAAAATGAGTGCTTTGTTTAATTTTAACACAGCTTTTAATGTTTCTTTCATGATTTTTGTAATATATATTTATATATATATATATATATGAGGTCAAGGCTGTGAGAGACCATACAGCATTGTCAATGTTACCATATCTGTAAGTGCAAACGAAATTTGAAAGACAGGCTAACTGTCGATACATAGTCGGAAAAATAATAAGTTAATTAAATGAGCGTATATAGAAATCGGATTTCCAGAAAGGTAGAACAATCACCTCTTGTCTATAACTTTAGTTCCATGTCATTTACACGACGCTGCAATCAAACCCAACAGATTTTGGCTGCTTCCTATTTTCTAGCCAATTGTACTATCAGTAGTTTGCAATTGCTCTTTGAACGATCGATTCTATACTATTGTTAAAAATTAACGCCAGGCAGACTGCTTACAAATCGCAGCTGATTTTGAAAAGGTTAATAAGGACTGAAACTCGTTCGCTATACTTAGTCCACAAGTGATCTCTGGTGTATAACACGTGTCTACATGAGAAGTTGAAAGTGCACTGCGTTTGTAATGCCATGAACACGGTCGGAGAGGGCTTCGATGCCTGGGCTCTTCGCTTGTCACAGTGAGGTACATCCTAGTCGCCTTGTCCTCCTTGCGCTGGACCTACAAACTCTGATGGTGCTATCACATCATCATTATCATGTACCATGCTGCTACGCGTGGGCGATCATGTCTCACCATCTCACACCAGAGTCGTGGATCAGCTCAGTGTTCTTTTCTTGACCATACAGCATGGCCAAACCATCTAGAAATTTAATTCTCTGCTGTCTCTTTGTTATTTTTCCTTTAAATATGTCAGTTTGCACCAAGTTCTCCCATGTATTTCTTCTCATAACGTGTCCAATACATGTTTGCTGTCTACATCAAATGTCCTGTGTAAATTGCTGTCTACATCTAATTTTCATTTCGTGGTTGGTGTGTTTTTGGATGAGGAATGTGTTGATGGGTGAGGATGTGTGTATGGGTGGATAGATGTGTGTGTGAGTGTATGAGTAGTGAGATGTGTAGTTAAGGGATTTGTGATTGGGGATTAGAGATTGGGGGAGGGGTGGTTGGCGAGTGGGTGGGTGGAGGATGTGTGGGAGGGTGAGTGTTTGTAGGTTGGGGGTGGGAGAGGATATGTGTGTATGTGGGTGCAGGATGTGTGGCTGGGGGAGATTGTGTGGGTGGGTAATATGTGTGTAAGTGGGGGATGTGTGGGTGGGTGCGGGTTTTGTGTGTGGGTAAGTGTAGGATATGTGAGTTGGCGGGAATATGTGTTTGTGGGTGTTGGATATGTGGTTGGGGGATGTGTGTTTGGCTTAGTGGTTGGCGGTGTGTGGGTGGGTGGTGGAGGATATGTCGGTGGGTGAGTGTTGGTAGGTTATGGGATGAGTGGAGGATGTGTGCGTGTGGGTGGGGAGATGTTTGAAGGTGTGGGGATGTGTGGGTGGGTATGGATGGGTGGTTGCATGCATAGTGTGCCTGTGTTTGTGTGTGGTGGGTGGAGGATATGTGCGGGGGGATGTGTGGTGGGTGGGAGATCTGTGTGTGTGGGTGGGGAGATCATGGATTTTGGGGGTGTGTGTGGGATTTGTGGGTTGGGGGATGGGTGAATGGATGGGATCATGTATGTGCCTGTGGGTATGTGTGTGGTTGGGTGGTGGATGTGTGTGTGTGTGTGGGACACGCGAATGGATAGGGGATTTTTTGGGGGTTTTTGGGGGGCG
>JACEFZ010007486.1:0-162572 GCA_014155875.1 Cepaea nemoralis
TTCAAGCTCTACACCAAAACGACCGTGGTCGGAGAAGTGGTGTTCAATTTGTAAGTCACCCTCTCACAATACGAGGGACTGCAAATCGAAGGCTAAGAACCCTCACTTCGCAGCATGTCAAGTGACTTCCAAGGAGGTTGTCACGGAAAATGCCAAGGTCAACAAGGAAGCTCGCCACCAGGAGAGCTCACTCAAGTCCGGCACTAGAAAATCTAGGACAGGGAAATGGTGCAACCAATGCAAGTCGAAATACGCACAATGCTATTGACTGCAGGGGAAAGTCAGGAGACACTCAATTCGTCGTGTGCCCCGGGAAACCTAAGGTGGAGCCCACCGAACAGGTCGAGGCCGAGGAAGAGACTCCAGACCAGGAAAAACCACCTGTAGTGGAATTGGTAGAGGTTAACGGTCGTCAAGTGGAGTGTTTATACGACACAGGACTGGACGGGGAGGCCGTGATTTCTGCGGATCTGGTACATCCAGAACAATTCACAGGTGAAACCATGGAGATACAGCCTGCACAGAAGAGTGCTGTAGTCATGAAGTTGCCCATTGCTAATGTGGAGATTCGGTCAAGGTACGTCACCGGCACCATCAAGGCCGCTGTATTGACCGATCCCATTTTTCCAGTCATCCTAGGTTGCCGGTATGTCTTTCTGGGAATGCCCAGGGAGCCAATCCATATGGGAGCAATGCAGACTCGCTCTCAGACGAGAAACGGAAGAGGCAGAAGCAATTGTGACTAACCCAATGCCGGGGGAGCTACGAACTGCCCAGAGTGAGGATGATACTTTACGTCCTTGCTACAGAAAGCTGCAGAAAAGTGCTGATCCACCAGGACGGGGGCAGTACTACATGAAGAATAGGATACTCTACAGGAGAGCAGGAAGGGGAGACAACCTATACGGTCAGTTGGTCGTCCCGAAAGCTCACCGGTCCCAGATTCTTCATATGGGGCATACCATCTCCTTTAGTGGACACATGGGTATTGCCGCCACCATGCAGCGGATTTCCTGCCATTACTATTGGCCGGGAATGACAGATGATGTGCGTCGGTATGTGAAGTCATGCCCTGAGTGCCAGAGGGTGGCACCGAAACACTGGACAGCACCGGTGGTGTTGGGTGAGATGCCCATCATGAACTCTCCTTTCGAGAGGGTAGCCATCGATATCGTGGGTCCACTTCCCAGGACTAGGAAGAGGAACATGTATATACTCACAATGGTGGATTGCTGTACAATGTGGGGTGAGGCCATTCCGTTGACCACGATAGACTCGAAACGAGTGGCGGACGCATTGATGGAGGCCTTTACCAGATTAGGCTTTCCGGATCAAATTCTGATGGACAATGGATCTCAGTTTTGTGGAAAACTCATGGAGGAGGTATTTAGGGTGTTTCACTCTAACCACATACATACCAGCCCTTACCACCCTCAAGCCAATGGACAAGTAGAGCGTTTCAACGGCACGTTGATGACAATGCTCAGGAAACTAGCGCAGGAAAAACCTGATAGGTGGGATGAATATATCCCAGCAGCACTCTTTGCCTATCGGGAAGTTCCTCATGGCTCAACAGGACTACCACCCGCTACGTTGCTGTTTGGTCGTCCAATCAAAGGACCGTTGGAAGCCATGTTGAGGAGTTGGACTGAAGAGGGGACGTCAGAAGAAGTGATCTCATCCTATAAATACGTGGAGGAACTGAAAGAAAAACTCCACAAGGGATGGACTCTGGCAAATCAAAACTTGAAAAAGGCCAGGAAAAGACATGCGGCTTACTACAACCGTAGGTCTAAAGAAAGATCTCTAGAGGTGGGAGATAAAGTCTTGTTGCTACTCCCAACGGGAAACAACAAACTGGAGATAGGTTGGCAAGGACCATTTCCCGTGGAAAGGGTGATATCCAGAACCAACTATCAAATCCGGATCCGGGCAAAGTCGAAGATTTTCCATATAAATCTCTTGCGGAAATACGAAGAGAGACCCGGAGACAAGGCAGCTCACCTCATGGCAATGGCAGTTGCAGTGGAGACGGAAGTGGGAACCAGCGAGGGCAGGGAATATCCCTTGGTACACCAGGAAACCTATAGGGATGTGCAAGTGAACCCTGATCTGACCTCCCAGGAGAGGGAAAGGATAACCCAGGTTCTCAAGTCTCATAAGGAGATACTGACTGATAAACCAGGACGAACGAGGTTGGTTGAGTTCGAGATGACTTTGACCACACAGGAGCCTGTTCGCCAAAAGGTTTACCCAGTGCCATTCTCTAAAGAAAAGGCCCTGGAGGAGGAAATACAGAAAACTGCTGGAGGATGACGTGATTGCACCATCCACATCCCCATACAATGCAGGGGTAGTTTTGTTACGGAAACCAAGTGGAGAACACCGGTTGTGTATAGACTACCGACTTCTGAACAGTCACACACAATTTCAGGTGGAACCTTTGCCGAATCCAACTCAGTTATTCGCTAGGCTCCATAAGGCTCGGTACTTTTCAAAGGTGGATCTGAGTCGGGGGTACTATCAGATACCAGTCAAACCGGAGATTCGACCACTGTTGGCTTTCAGTACACCCAGTGGACACTACGAATTCAAGGTCATGCCCTTTGGACTCAGCAATGCACCTAGTGTGTTTACACGCATGATGAGGACTTTACTAGATCCGTTACAGGATCCGTCCATCATCTCATTCATGGATGATATTCTGATTTCCAGTGACAGCTTGGATGACCACTTACAATCCTTGGAGAGAGTGTTTAATAGGCTCAAGGAAGCAGGGCTTACTGCTCGTCCAACCAAGTGCATGATTGGTTACCAGACTCTGGAATTTCTAGGTCACACCATCACTCCAGGACACATTGTCCCAGAAGAGAAGAACCTGGAGAAAATCAGAAATGCACCAAGGCCAAAAACGAAGAAGGATGTGCGATCTTTTCTCTCGTTGTGTGGGTTCTACCACAAATTTATCCCACATTTCACTGAACTGGGAGCTCCATTGACGGAAACCTTGAAAAAGGGATTCCCGGACCAAATCATTTGGACACCAGAATGTGAGAATGCCTATAGTCAGTTAAAGGAGGCCTTGGTCAGCAAACCTGTATTACAGCTCCCTGACCTTTCCAAACCATTTGTGTTGAGAACAGGATGCGAGTGCGATTGGAATTGGGGCAGCTCTTGTTACAGGAAGGAAAAGACGATGCTTCGGTTTTGAAACCTGTAGGCATACGCAAGCAAGAAACTTCTACAGGCGGAGAGGAATTATTCAACCGTCGAGAGAGAGTGCTTGTCCCTCGTATGGGCAGTGCAAAAATTCCAGCCATATTTGTATGGAGTTAAGTTTCGAGTCCAGTCGGATCATCAGCCCCTGATGTTCCTGGCTACTTCTCAGAAGCTCAACGCCCGTTTGATGCGGTGGTCGTTGTTACTTCAACCCTTATAATTTCACAGTGGAGTACATTCCTGGGAAGGAAAATGTTGGAGCGGATTTCTTGTCAAGACACCCAGCTCCTGAAGAAGAAGAATGAATCATCTGGATTAAACTCACGGTGGAGAAGAGTGAGATGGACTACTCTCTTAAGAGGGGGCCTATGTCACAAAATAAAACCTGGCGTTTACCCAGTTGATTATTATAGAGGCTTTCTGATAAAACGGACTATCTGCCAGCGACAACTATTTTAACTAACAGTATAAACAAATCGGATGTCAAAATCCCAGGACAATATTTGTAGCTGCACGTGTACATCTGTCTAACGGATTTGGAACACTCGGTGGTGAGTGAGACAGGATCCCGGCATCGCTTTGACAGTTTGTCAACATTTGAATACAGATGGAACCCGTGGGATCATGGTGGCAATCGGATGTCGGCCATCACATGTCGGGCAAAATTAACAGTGGCAGATGTGTAGGGGAAGTGAAGTGAGCTGAATCATACATCGCTTTGACAGATTATAAACAAGTCAGGATTGGAAAGCGGAAGTACTCAGCTCGGAAGAAAACAGTCCATCTGTCATTATAGTTTCCGGACATCAAGAAGATTGGCAGCTTGTTGGGGAAAACTGTTGTTGGGATCATACAGTAACTCGTTAGTTTGTTGGGGGAGTCAAAACAACTGATGACAACTTTGACAGTGACTAGAGCCAGGGAAAATCGATTCTTGACAATGGATGATATGCCCAAATAACACCTGCAGGACATCAACCATGTCACGTGACCAATTTTAGGTTTTGCCAGAAAACCATGATTGGAGAGGACAGTTGAACTCAAACCTTGGATTTTAGTAGACGTGCTTCGGAACTGCGGTTCTGATTGGAAAATGTCTACCGTGTGCGAATTGAGTTAATTTAATTTTACACGTGCCTGTCATGGCAAGAGTGGATGTAATTTGATCTAACTGCAGTGTTGCCTAAGGTAGAACCTATTATAATTAGTTCTAATTAATATAGGCTGTAGCCTTGTTAAAACTAAAGTGTGATGATTAGCACTGTTAGTGGAAAACTAGCTAGAGTAGGGAAGTGATACTTGGCTCTGTTAGTTGAAAATAGATTAGTGAAGTGTTGATAAGCTTTACTAGTTGAGAATTGAGTAATGAGGGATAATTGGGATATTCCCGTAGGTGCCCCTGGTGGGCGGGGTTCCGCATTCTGTTTGTTGATTTTTTTTTATTGTCTTGGCCTGATGATAACATATGTGTTCAGTCATCTGTCCATGACAGAGTAGGTTCATTATATTTTCTGAGCGAGGCCGATGGCCCACGATCATCTAATAGATATCAGTGACGGGGAGGCTATCACCTGTTATATGATTTATGTTACAGGTTCCTCTGGTTGGAATGAAGAACACGGAACCAAGGAAAAATCCGATCCCGGATAAAGTTTGGCGCAGGAAGATTGGCCAGCAACTTTACAACAGAGCTTATGCTAGAGGAAGATGATCAACATTGCTCAGTGGAGCTGAATGGTATATGTATCCTACAGGATAAATACCGAATGAGTTTAGGTCATACCAGTTTTAACACACCAGTAGTGATGGATATTCAGTTCACTTATGACTAGAACAAAAATAAAGGACTCTATTGGAGTATAGACAATAACTGTTTAATAGTGAGAACTAGAGAACATTTAGCAAGAGACAAAAAGTCTTGTTCATAGGACAGTGTTCCATGTTTGTTTCACCGCGCCGGAATTATGAAGCCGGAGTTTCTATAAACTGTTAGGAACAGTTGTGTTAGGAACAATAATAGTTTTTTCCACGGATTATATATTTACATGGGATTCAGATCTCATGGTCATCAGAGTTCCTGGAGGAGGACATGTCTGGAGAGAAGGATACGACTTCGGTGAGGTCTAGTGTACTGACTCGTGTGATGTCGTGTAATCCTTGCCATGATGTGTACACTATGATCCTGAACTTTGAGGGCTGACACATACATTTATGTTATAATACACCACACACATTTTCTTCGCATACACGTCTCATATACGTTACACTTTTCTTTTAATAAATTAATCTTTATTAATTTTTAGAAGCAAGAGTTGTTGAGTATGTTGCGTTGGGGAAGTATGAGAGGGGGCATAGTACGACAGTGAGAGAGTGATAGGAAAAGGTGTCCACGGGCTGATGGAGTGTGTTGGACGGAAGCTGGTGGATTCTCCAGGATATTGATAAAGGGAAAAATATTATAATGTGGGTGTTGACTCTCCTCACTCCAGGGACGACACTTTAAAGGAGGACACGACATTATTGGGGGCTCGATAACGGGATCTTTGGACAGCGGGATCTCTCGTAAACGGAATCTTTGGACAGCGGGATCTCTCGTAAACGGAATCCTTGGACAG
This sequence comes from Cepaea nemoralis, assembly GCA_014155875.1. Classification (NCBI taxonomy): domain Eukaryota; kingdom Metazoa; phylum Mollusca; class Gastropoda; order Stylommatophora; family Helicidae; genus Cepaea; species Cepaea nemoralis. The sequence continues at coordinate 5,835 of JACEFZ010007486.1, forward strand.
CGGGATCTCTCGTAAACAGGAATCCTTTGACAGTGGGATCTTCTGACAACGGGGTCTTTTGACACGGGATCCTTAGTTATAAGAGGGAGATATCATATTGGAGAATCCAGCTAGAGTGAATGTGGATAGGGGTTAGGACTAATATCTTACCTGTTCACACTTCACACGTCTGCATAGGTCTGTGGTCCTGATTCTACTCTTGTCACTGAGTGAATGTGCTGTGTGTGGTAATATCTAGATTTATAGTACTTGTTCATATATCTGTATAGTAATTTGCAGTTATATTGTACTCGACCTGCTAGCTTACCTTTCTGTAAAATGGCCACCCCTAAACTAAGCACGTTAGAATTAAAGGCAAAGGGGGAAGAAATGGGACTGTCGGGTTCTGCTCTAACGGATTACATACAGGAAGTGGAGAGAGAGTATCGTCAAGCAGAAAGGGAAGATCGAAAGGCCGAGTTGGAATTGAGAAGGATGGAGTTGGAACAAGAAGCTAAGAAATTGGAAGCTGAGCAAGCAGCTAAGAAATTGGCAGCTGAGCAAGCAGCTAAGAAATTTGAAGCTTGAGCAAGCAGCTAGGAAACTGGAAGCGGAGCAAGAAGCTCAGAAAAGGGAGCACGAGTACCGGATGAGGGAACTCGAGTTGAAGAGTCAATCTAATGGGGAAACTGAAGGAGCAGTTGGAGGTTCCTCCATCCCAGGCTCAACACCAGTAGGTGGACATGGGTACCATGCTATGAAGTTTCCTTTAGCGGTCTACGAGGAGGACAAAGAGAAGATTGACCAGTACCTTCAACGCTTCGAGGCTATGTCAGTTGCTATGGGTCTAGAGCGTAACAAATGGAATCTCAAGCTATCCCAGGGTTTACGCGGGACCGGCTACGAGGTTTATTCTCGCCTGCCACCAGGACATGAGAACAATTATGACGAGTTAAAGACGGCTCTGCTGAAACGATTCGAGGTTACGTCACATACCTACCGGAAAAAATTTCGAGCAGCGAAACGAGAACCGGGGGAGTTGTTTGCCGCCTACAGTTTGCGTCTAAAATCTTATCTCCATAAGTGGATGGATTTGGCTGGGTTCGCACATGACTATGAGAGTCTGGAAGAGCTCATGGTGGTCGACCAGCTGAAGAAGCAAATGTCTAAACCTCTCAGGACGTTCCTGGGAGAACAAGGAGCGGAACGTATTGACCTCGTGACTAAATTAGCAGAACGGTTCGTCGAGGTACATGGGGAGGCAGGGGAAAACCTTTCCACCAACACCAAAAGTCAAGAGAAACATGATAAGAAGAAAGCCAAAAACTCAGGAACCAAAAAGTGGGAACCTTATGTGCAAAAATCAGAGGATAGTTCAGAGAAGAAGAAGGAGGAAAGCAAGAGCACTTCAAGCTCTACACCAAAACGACCGTGGTCGGAGAGGTGGTGTTCAATTTGTAAGTCACCCTCTCACAATACGAGGGATTGCAAATCGAAGGCTAAGAACCATCACTTCGCAGCATGTCAAGTGACTTCCAAGGAGGTTGTCATGGAAAATGCCAAGGTCAACAAGGAAGCTCGCCACCAGGAGAGCTCACTCAAGTCCGGCACTAGAAAATCTATGACAGGGAAATGGTGCAACCAATGCAAGTCGAATACGCACCATGCTATTGACTGCAGGGGAAAGTCAGGAGACACTCAATTCTTCGTGTGCCCCGGGAAACCTAAGGTGGAGCCCACCGAACAGGTCGAGGCCGAGGAAGAGACTCCAGACCAGGAAAAACCACCTGTAGTGGAATTGGTAGAGGTTAACGGTCGTCAAGTGGAGTGTTTATACGACACAGGACTGGACGGGGAGGCCGTGATTTCTGCGGATCTGGTACATCCAGAACAATTCACAGGTGAAACCATGGAGATACAGCCTGCACAGAAGAGTGCTGTAGTCATGAAGTTGCCCATTGCTAATGTGGAGATTCGGTCAAGGTACGTCACCGGCACCATCAAGGCCGCTGTATTGACCGATCCCATTTTTCCAGTCATCCTAGGTTGCCGGTATGTCTTTCTGGGAATGCCCAGGGAGCCAATCCATATGGGAGCAATGCAGACTCGCTCTCAGACGAGAACGGAAGAGGCAGACGCAATTGTGACTAACCCAATGCCGGGGGAGCTACGAACTGCCCAGAGTGAGGATGATACTTTACGTCCTTGCTACAGAAAGCTGCAGAAAAGTGCTGATCCACCAGGACGGGGGCAGTACTACATGAAGAATAGGATACTCTACAGGAGAGCAGGAAGGGGAGACAACCTATACGGTCAGTTGGTCGTCCCGAAAGCTCACCGGTCCCAGATTCTTCATATGGGGCATACCATCTCCTTTAGTGGACACATGGGTATTGCCGCCACCATGCAGCGGATTTCCTGCCATTACTATTGGCCGGGAATGACAGATGATGTGCGTCGGTATGTGAAGTCATGCCCTGAGTGCCAGAGGGTGGCACCGAAACACTGGACAGCACCGGTGGTGTTGGGTGAGATGCCCATCATGAACTCTCCTTTCGAGAGGGTAGCCATCGATATCGTGGGTCCACTTCCCAGGACTAGGAAGAGGAACATGTATATACTCACAATGGTGGATTGCTGTACAATGTGGGGTGAAGGCCATACCGTTGACCACGATTGACTCGAAAAGAGTGGCGGACGCACTGATGGAGGCCTTTACCAGATTAGGCTTTCCGGATCAAATTCTGACGGACAATGGATCTCAGTTTTGTGGAAAACTCATGGAGGAGGTATTTAGGGTGTTTCACTCTAACCACATACATACCAGCCCTTACCACCCTCAAGCCAATGGACAAGTAGAGCGTTTCAACGGCACGTTGATGACAATGCTCAGGAAACTAGCGCAGGAAAAACCTGATAGGTGGGATGAATATATCCCAGCAGCACTCTTTGCCTATCGGGAAGTTCCTCATGGCTCAACAGGACTACCACCCGCTACGTTGCTGTTTGGTCGTCCAATCAAAGGACCGTTGGAAGCCATGTTGAGGAGTTGGACTGAAGAGGGGACGTCAGAAGAAGTGATCTCATCCTATAAATACGTGGAGGAACTGAAAGAAAAACTCCACAAGGGATGGACTCTGGCAAATCAAAACTTGAAAAAGGCCAGGAAAAGACATGCGGCTTACTACAACCGTAGGTCTAAAGAAAGATCTCTAGAGGTGGGAGATAAAGTCTTGTTGCTACTCCCAACGGGAAACAACAAACTGGAGATAGGTTGGCAAGGACCATTTCCCGTGGAAAGGGTGATATCCAGAACCAACTATCAGATCCGGATCCGGGGAAAGTCGAAGATTTTCCATATCAATCTCTTGCGGAAATACGAAGAGAGACCCGGAGACAAGGCAGCTCACCTCATGGCAATGGCAGTTGCAGTGGAGACTGAAGTGGGAACCAGCGAGGGCAGGGAATATCCCTTGGTACACCAGGAAACCTATAGGGATGTGCAAGTGAACCCTGATCTGACCTCCCAGGAGAGGGAAAGGATAACCCAGGTTCTCAAGTCTCATAAGGAGATACTGACTGATAAACCAGGACGAACGAGGTTGGTGGAGTTCGAGATGACTTTGACCACGCAGGAGCCAGTTCGTCAAAAGGTTTACCCAGTGCCATTCTCTAAAGAAAAGGCCCTGGAGGAGGAAATACAGAAACTGCTGGAGGATGACGTGATTGCACCATCCACATCCCCATACAATGCAGGGGTAGTTTTGTTACGGAAACCAAGTGGAGAACACCGGTTGTGTATAGACTACCGACTTCTGAACAGTCACACACAATTTCAGGTGGAACCTTTGCCGAATCCAACTCAGTTATTCGCTAGGCTCCATAAGGCTCGGTACTTTTCAAAGGTGGATCTGAGTCGGGGGTACTATCAGATACCAGTCAAACCGGAGATTCGACCACTGTTGGCTTTCAGTACACCCAGTGGACACTACGAATTCAAGGTCATGCCCTTTGGACTCAGCAATGCACCTAGTGTGTTTACACGCATGATGAGGACTTTACTAGATCCTTTACAGGATCCGTCCATCATCTCATTCATGGATGATATTCTGATTTCCAGTGACAGCTTGGATGACCACTTACAATCCTTGGAGAGAGTGTTTAATAGGCTCAAGGAAGCAGGGCTTACTGCTCGTCCAACCAAGTGCATGATTGGTTACCAGACTCTGGAATTTCTAGGTCACACCATCACTCCAGGACACATTGTCCCAGAAGAGAAGAACCTGGAGAAAATCAGAAATGCACCAAGGCCAAAAACGAAGAAGGATGTGCGATCTTTTCTCTCGTTGTGTGGGTTCTACCACAAATTTATCCCACATTTCACTGAACTGGGAGCTCCATTGACGGAAACCTTGAAAAAGGGATTCCCGGACCAAATCATTTGGACACCAGAATGTGAGAATGCCTATAGTCAGTTAAAGGAGGCCTTGGTCAGCAAACCTGTATTACAGCTCCCTGACCTTTCCAAACCATTTGTGTTGAGAACAGATGCGAGTGCGATTGGAATTGGGGCAGCTCTTGTTACAGGAAGGAAAAGACGATGCTTCGGTTTTGAAACCTGTAGCATACGCAAGCAAGAAACTTCTACAGGCGGAGAGGAATTATTCAACTGTCGAGAGAGAGAGTGCTTGTCCCTCGTATGGGCAGTGCAAAAATTCCAGCCATATTTGTATGGAGTTAAGTTTCGAGTTCAGTCGGATCATCAGCCCCTGATGTTCCTGGCTACTTCTCAGAAGCTCAACGCACGTGTGATGCGGTGGTCGTTGTTACTTCAACCCTATAACTTTCACAGTGGAGTACATTCCTGGGAAGGAAAATGTTGGAGCGGACTTCTTGTCAAGACACCCAGCTCCCGAAGAAGAAGAATGAATCATCTGGATTAAACTCACGATGGAGAAGAGTGAGATGGACTACTCTCTTAAGAGGGGGCCTATGTCACAAAATAAAACCTTGCGTTTAACCAGTTGATTATTATAGAGGCTTTCTGATAAAACGGACTATCTGCCAGCGACAACTATTTTAACTAACAGTATAAACAAATCGGATGTCAAAATCCCAGGACAATATTTGTAGCTGCACGTGTACATCTGTCGACGGATTTGGAACATTCGGTGGTGAGTGAGACAGGATCCCGGCATCGCTTTGACAGTTTGTCAACATTTGAATACAGATGGAACCCGTGGGATCATGGTGGCAATCGGATGTCGGCCATCACATGTCGGGCAAAATTAACAGTTGCAGATGTGTAGGGGAAGTGAATGAGCTGAATCATACATCGCTTTGACAGATTATAAACAAGTCGGATTGGAAGCGGAAGTACTCAGCTCGGAAGAAAACAGTCCGTCTGTCAATTCATAGTTTCCGGACAGTAAAGAAGATTGGCAGCTTGTTGGGGAAAACTGTTGTTGGGATCATACAGTAACTCGTTAGTTTGTTGGGGGAGTCAAAACAACTGATGACAACTTTGACACTGATGGAGCCAGGGAAAATCGATTCTTGACAATGGATGATATGCCCAAATAACACCTGCAGGACATCAACCATGTCACGTGACCAATTTTAGGTTTTGCAGAAAACCATGATTGGAGAGGACAGTTGAACTCAAACCTTGGATTTTAGTGGACGTGTTTCGGAACTGCGGTTCTGATTGGAAAATGTCTACCGTGTGCGAATTGAGTTAATTTAATTTTACACGTGCCTGTCATGGCAAGAGTGGATGTAATTTGATCTAACTGCAGTGTTGCCTAAGGTAGAACCTATTATAATTAGTTCTAATTAATATAGGCTGTAGCCTTGTTAAAACTAAAGTGTGATGATTAGCACTGTTAGTGGAAAACTAGCTAGAGTAGGGAAGTGATACTTGGCTCTGTTAGTTGAAAATAGATTAGTGAAGTGTTGATAAGCTTTACTAGTTGAGAATTGAGTAATGAGGGATAATTGGGATATTCCCGTAGGTGTCCCTGGTGGGCGGGGTTCCGCATTCTGTTTGTTGATTTTTTTTTCTTGTCTTGGCCTGATGATAACATATGTGTTCAGTCATCTGTCCATGACAGAGTAGGTTCATTATATTTTCTGAGCGAGGCCGATGGCCACGATCATCTAATAGAGATCAGTGACGGGGAGGCTATCACCGGTTGTATGATTTATGTTACAGGTTCCCTCTGGTTGGAATGAAGAACACGGAACCAAGAGAAAATCCGATCCCGGATAAAGTTTGGCGCAGGAAGATTGGCCAGCAACTTTACAACAGAGCTTATGCTAGAGGAAGATGATCAACATTGCTCAGTGGAGCTGAATGGTATATGTATCCTACAGGATAAATACCGAATGAGTTTAGGTCATACCAGTTTTAAAACACCAGTAGTGATGGATATTCAGTTCACTTATGACTAGAACAAAAATAAAGGACTCTATTGGAGTATAGACAATAACTGTTTAATAGTGAGAACTAGAGAACATTTAGCAAGAGACAAAAAGTCTTGTTCATAGGACAGTGTTCCAGGTTTGTTTCACCGCGCCGGAATTATGAAGCCGGAGTTTCTATAAACTATTAGGAACAGTTGTGTTAGGAACAATAATAGTTTTTTTCCACGGATTATATATTTACATGGGATTCAGATCTCATGGTCATCAGAGTTCCTGGAGGAGGACATGTCTGGAGAGAAGGATACGACTTCGGTGAGGTCATGTGTACTGACTCGTAGTGATGTCGTGTAATCCTTGCCATGATGTGTACACTATGATCCTGAACTTTGAGGGCTGACACTATACATTTATGTTATAATACACGACACACATTTTCTTCGCATACACGTCTCATATACGTTACACTTTTCTTTTAATAAATTAATCTTTATTAATTTTTAGAAGCAAGAGTTGTTGAGTATGTTGCGTTGGGGAAGTATGAGAGGGGGCATAGTACGACAGTGAGAGAGTGATAGGAAAGGTGTCCACGGGCTGATGGAGTGTGTTGGACGGAAGCTGGTGGATTCTCCAGGATATTGATAAAGGAAAAATATTATAATGTGGGTGTTGACTCTCCTCACTCCAGGGACGACACTTTAAAGGAGGACACGACATTATTGGGGGCTCGTAACGGGATCTTTGGACAGCGGGATCTCTCGTAAACGGAATCCTTGGACAGCGGGATCTCTCGTAAACGGAATCCTTGGACAGCGGGATCTCTCGTAAACGGAATCCTTTGACAGTGGGATCTTCTGACAACGGGGTCTTTTGACACGGGATCCTTAGTTATAAGAGGGAGATATCATATTGGAGAATCCAGCTAGAGTGAATGTGGATAGGGGTTAGGACTAATATCTTACCTGTTCACACTTCACACGTCTGCATAGGTCTGTGGTCCTGATTCTACTCTTGTCACTGAGTGAATGTGCTGTGTGTGGTAATATCTAGATTTATAGTACTTGTTCATATATCTGTATAGTAATTTGCAGTTATATTGTACTCGACCTGCTAGCTTACCTCTCTGTAAAATGGCCACCCCTAAACTAAGCACGTTAGAATTAAAGGCAAAGGGGGAAGAAATGGGACTGTCGGGTTCTGCTCTAACGGATTACATACAGGAAGTGGAGAGAGAGTATCGTCAAGCAGAAAGGGAAGATCGAAAGGCCGAGTTGGAATTGAGAAGGATGGAGTTGGAACAAGCAGCTAAGAAATTGGAAGCTGAGCAAGCAGCTAAGAAATTGGAAGCTGAGCAAGCAGCTAAGAAATTTGAAGCTGAAGCTAGCTAGGAAACTGGAAGCGGAGCAGGAGGCTCAGAAAAGGGAGCACGAGTACCGGATGAGGGAACTCGAGTTGAAGAGTCAATCTAATGGAGAAACTGAGGGAGCAGTTGGAGGTTCCTCCATCCCAGGCTCAACACCAGTAGGTGGACATGGGTACCATGCTATGAAGTTTCCTTTAGCGGTCTACGAGGAGGACAAAGAGAAGATTGACCAGTACCTTCAACGCTTCGAGGCTATGTCAGTTGCTATGGGTCTGGAGCGTAACAAATGGAATCTCAAGCTATCCCAGGGTTTACGCGGGACCGGCTACGAGGTTTATTCTCGCCTGCCACCAGGACATGAGAACAATTATGACGAGTTAAAGACGGCTCTGCTGAAACGATTCGAGGTTACGTCACATACCTACCGGAAAAAATTTCGAGCAGCGAAACGAGAACCGGGGGAGTTGTTTGCCGCCTACAGTTTGCGTCTAAAATCTTATCTCCATAAGTGGATGGATTTGGCTGGGTTCGCACATGACTATGAGAGTCTGGAAGAGCTCATGGTGGTCGACCAGCTGAAGAAGCAAATGTCTAAACCTCTCAGGACGTTCCTGGGAGAACAAGGAGCGGAACGTATTGACCTCGTGACTAAATTAGCAGAACGGTTCGTCGAGGTACATGGGGAGGCAGGGGAAAACCTTTCCACCAACACCAAAAGTCAAGAGAAACATGATAAGAAGAAAGCCAAAAACTCAGGAACCAAAAAGTGGGAACCTTATGTGCAAAAATCAGAGGATAGTTCAGAGAAGAAGAAGGAGGGAAGCAAGAGCACTTCAAGCTCTACACCAAAACGACCGTGGTCGGAGAAGTGGTGGTCAATTTGTAAGTCACCCCCTCACAATACTAGGGACTGCAAATCGAAGGCTAAGAACCCTCACTTCGCAGCATGTCAAGTGACTTCCAAGGAGGTTGTCACGGAAAATGCCAAGGTCAACAAGGAAGCTCGCCACCAGGAGAGCTCACTCAAGTCCGGCACTAGAAAATCTAGGACAGGGAAATGGTGCAACCAATGCAAGTCGAATACGCACAATGCTATTGACTGCAGGGGAAAGTCAGGAGACACTCAATTCGTCGTGTGCCCCGGGAAACCTAAGGTGGAGCCCACCGAGCAGGTCGAGGCCGAGGAAGAGACTCCAGACCAGGAAAAACCACCTGTAGTGGAATTGGTAGAGGTTAACGGTCGTCAAGTGGAGTGTTTATACGACACAGGACTGGACGGGGAGGCCGTGATTTCTGCGGATCTGGTACATCCAGAACAATTCACAGGTGAAGACCATGGAGATACAGCCTGCACAGAAGAGTGCTGTAGTCATGAAGTTGCCCATTGCTAATGTGGAGATTCGGTCAAGGTACGTCACCGGCACCATCAAGGCCGCTGTATTGACCGATCCCATTTTTCCAGTAATCCTAGGTTGCCGGTATGTCTTTCTGGGAATGCCCAGGGAGCCAATCCATATGGGAGCAATGCAGACTCGCTCTCAGACGAAAACGGAAGAGGCAGACGCAATTGTGACTAACCCAATGCCGGGGGAGCTACGAACTGCCCAGAGTGAGGATGATACTTTACGTCCTTGCTACAGAAAGCTGCAGAAAAGTGCTGATCCACCAGGACGGGGGCAGTACTACATGAAGAATAGGATACTCTACAGGAGAGCAGGAAGGGGAGACAACCTATACGGTCAGTTGGTCGTCCCGAAAGCTCACCGGTCCCAGATTCTTCATATGGGGCATACCATCTCCTTTAGTGGACACATGGGTATTGCCGCCACCATGCAGCGGATTTCCTGCCATTACTATTGGCCGGGAATGACAGATGATGTGCGTCAGTATGTGAAGTCATGCCCTGAGTGCCAGAGGGTGGCACCGAAACACTGGACAGCACCGGTGGTGTTGGGTGAGATGCCCATCATGAACTCTCCTTTCGAGAGGGTAGCCATCGATATCGTGGGTCCACTTCCCAGGACTAGGAAGAGGAACATGTATATACTCACAATGGTGGATTGCTGTACAATGTGGGGTGAAGGCCATACCGTTGACCACGATTGACTCGAAAAGAGTGGCGGACGCACTGATGGAGGCCTTTACCAGATTAGGCTTTCCGGATCAAATTCTGACGGACAATGGGTCTCAGTTTTGTGGAAAACTCATGGAGGAGGTATTTAGGGTGTTTCACTCTAACCACATACATACCAGCCCTTACCACCCTCAAGCCAATGGACAAGTAGAGCGTTTCAACGGCACGTTGATGACAATGCTCAGGAAACTAGCGCAGGAAAAACCTGATAGGTGGGATGAATATATCCCAGCAGCACTCTTTGCCTATCGGGAAGTTCCTCATGGCTCAACAGGACTACCACCCGCTACGTTGCTGTTTGGTCGTCCAATCAAAGGACCGTTGGAAGCCATGTTGAGGAGTTGGACTGAAGAGGGGACGTCAGAAGAAGTGATCTCATCCTATAAATACGTGGAGGAACTGAAAGAAAAACTCCACAAGGGATGGACTCTGGCAAATCAAAACTTGAAAAAGGCCAGGAAAAGACATGCGGCTTACTACAACCGTAGGTCTAAAGAAAGATCTCTAGAGGTGGGAGATAAAGTCTTGTTGCTACTCCCAACGGGAAACAACAAACTGGAGATAGGTTGGCAAGGACCATTTCCCGTGGAAAGGGTGATATCCAGAACCAACTATCAGATCCGGATCCGGGGAAAGTCGAAGATTTTCCATATCAATCTCTTGCGGAAATACGAAGAGAGACCCGGAGACAAGGCAGCTCACCTCATGGCAATGGCAGTTGCAGTGGAGACTGAAGTGGGAACCAGCGAGGGCAGGGAATATCCCTTGGTACACCAGGAAACCTATAGGGATGTGCAAGTGAACCCTGATCTGACCTCCCAGGAGAGGGAAAGGATAACCAAGGTTCTCAAGTCTCATAAGGAGATACTGACTGATAAACCAGGACGAACGAGGTTGGTTGAGTTCGGGATGACTTTGACCACACAGGAGCCTGTTCGCCAGAAGGTTTACCCAGTGCCATTCTCTAAAGAAAAGGCCCTGGAGGAGGAAATACAGAAACTGCTGGAGGATGACGTGATTGCACCATCCACATCCCCATACAATGCAGGGGTAGTTTTGTTACGGAAACCAAGTGGAGAACACCGGTTGTGTATAGACTACCGACTTCTGAACAGTCACACACAATTTCAGGTGGAACCTTTGCCGAATCCAACTCAGTTATTCGCTAGGCTCCATAAGGCTCGGTACTTTTCAAAGGTGGATCTGAGTCGGGGGTACTATCAGATACCAGTCAAACCGGAGATTCGACCACTGTTGGCTTTCAGTACACCCAGTGGACACTACGAATTCAAGGTCATGCCCTTTGGACTCAGCAATGCACCTAGTGTGTTTACACGCATGATGAGGACTTTACTAGATCCTTTACAGGATCCGTCCATCATCTCATTCATGGATGATATTCTGATTTCCAGTGACAGCTTGGATGACCACTTACAATCCTTGGAGAGAGTGTTTAATAGGCTCAAGGAAGCAGGGCTTACTGCTCGTCCAACCAAGTGCATGATTGGTTACCAGACTCTGGAATTTCTAGGTCACACCATCACTCCAGGACACATTGTCCCAGAAGAGAAGAACCTGGAGAAAATCAGAAATGCACCAAGGCCAAAAACGAAGAAGGATGTGCGATCTTTTCTCTCGTTGTGTGGGTTCTACCACAAATTTATCCCACATTTCACTGAACTGGGAGCTCCATTGACGGAAACCTTGAAAAAGGGATTCCCGGACCAAATCATTTGGACACCAGAATGTGAGAATGCCTATAGTCAGTTAAAGGAGGCCTTGGTCAGCAAACCTGTATTACAGCTCCCTGACCTTTCCAAACCATTTGTGTTGAGAACAGGATGCGAGTGCGATTGGAATTGGGGCAGCTCTTGTTACAGGAAGGAAAAGACGATGCTTCGGTTTTGAAACCTGTAGCATACGCAAGCAAGAAACTTCTACAGGCGGAGAGGAATTATTCAACTGTCGAGAGAGAGTGCTTGTCCCTCGTATGGGCAGTGCAAAAATTCCAGCCATATTTGTATGGAGTTAAGTTTCGAGTCCAGTCGGATCATCAGCCCCTGATGTTCCTGGCTACTTCTCAGAAGCTCAACGCCCGTTTGATGCGGTGGTCGTTGTTACTTCAACCCTATAACTTCACAGTGGAGTACATTCCTGGGAAGGAAAATGTTGGAGCGGATTTCTTGTCAAGACACCCAGCTCCTGAAGAAGAAGAATGAATCATCTGGATTAAACTCACGGTGGAGAAGAGTGAGATGGACTACTCTCTTAAGAGGGAGCCTATGTCACAAAATAAAACCTTGCGTTTACCCAGTTGATTATTATAGAGGCTTTCTGATAAAACGGACTATCTGCCAGCGACAACTATTTTAACTAACAGTAAAAACAAATCGGATGTCAAAATCCCAGGACAATATTGTAGCTGCACGTGTACATCTGGTCGACGGATTGGGAACACTCGGTGGTGAGTGAGACGAATCCCTGCATCGCTTTGACAGTTTGTCAACATTTGAATACAGATGGAACCCGTGGGATCATGGTGGCAATCGGATGTCGGCCATCACATGTCGGGCAAAATTAACAGTTGCAGATGTGTAGGGGAAGTGAATGAGCTGAATCATACATCGCTTTGACAGATTATAAACAAGTCGGATTGGAAGCGGAAGTACTCAGCTCGGAAGAAAACAGTCCGTCTGTCAATTATAGTTTCCGGACATAAAGAAGATTGGCAGCTTGTTGGGGAAAACTGTTGTTGGGATCATACAGTAACTCGTTAGTTTGTTGGGGGAGTCAAAACAACTGATGACAACTTTGACAGTGACTAGGAGCCAGGGAAAATCGATTCTTGACAATGGATGATATGCCCAAATAACACCTGCAGGACATCAACCATGTCACGTGACCAATTTTAGGTTTTGCCAGAAAACCATGATTGGAGAGGACAGTTGAACTCAAACCTTGGATTTTAGGAGACGTGCTTCGGCACTGCGGTTCTGATTGGAAAATGTCTACCGTGTGCGAATTGAGTTAATTTAATTTTACACGTGCCTGTCATGGCAAGAGTGGATGTAATTTGATCTAACTGCAGTGTTGCCTAAGGTAGAACCTATTATAATTAGTTCTAATTAATATAGGCTGTAGCCTTGTTAAAACTAAAGTGTGATGATTAGCACTGTTAGTGGAAAACTAGCTAGAGTAGGGAAGTGATACTTGGCTCTGTTAGTTGAAAATAGATTAGTGAAGTGTTGATAAGCTTTACTAGTTGAGAATTGAGTAATGAGGGATAATTGGGATATTCCCGTAGGTGTCCCTGGTGGGCGGGGTTCCGAATTCTGTTTGTTGATTTTTTTTCTTGTCTTGGCCTGATGATAACATAGGTGTTCAGTCATCTGTCCATGACAGAATAGGTTCATTATATTTTCTGAGCGAGGCCGATGGCCACGATCATCTAATAGAGATCAGTGACGGGGAGGCTATCACCAGGTTGTATGATTTATTTTACAGGTTCCCTCTGGTTGGAATGAAGAACCCGGAACCAATGAAAAATCCGATCCCGGATAAATTATGATGTAGAGAGATGGGCCAGCAACTTTCGCAACGGAAGAAGCTGTATAACATTGCTCGGTGGAGCTGAATGGTATAAGTATCCTACATGAGTGCATACCAATCGTTAACACACCTGAAGTGATGGATGTTCAGCCCACGTGGAACTAGATCAGTAGGAACTGATGGTCACATTAGATGAAACCAAACATTGAAGTGTAGTTGTTCCACGTATCAAGGAAATCAGAACTGTCAGACAATATCTAGTAAATAAAGCAAGCCATTTTAGTCTTTATACAATGACTGGTTAAGAGTGAAAATATAGAACATTTCGCTAGAAGAAAACGTCATGTTCATGAGACAGCGTTCCATTTTTTTTTTCACTGTGCGGAATTATGAGATCTTGGTTTTTCTAAAACTATAGGAACCGTTGTGTTAGGAACAATAATAGTATTTTTCACGGATTATATTTACATGGGATTCAGATCTCATGGTCATCAGAGCTCCTGGAAGAGGACATGTCTGGAGAGAAGGATACGACTTCGGTGAGGTCTTTTGTACTGACTCGTGTGATGTCGTGTAATCCTTGCCATGATGTGTGACCTATGATCCTGAACTTTGAGGCTGACATATACATTTACTGTTATAATACACGACACACATTTTCTTCGCATACACGTCTCATATACGTTACACTTTCTTTTAATAAATTAATCTTATTAATTTTTAGAAGCAAGAGTTGTTGAGTATGTTGCGTTGGGGAAGTATGAGAGGGGGCATAGTACGACAGTGAGAGAGTGATAGGAAAGGTGTCCACGGGCTGATGGAGTGTGTTGGACGGAAGCTGGTGGATTCTCCAGGATATTGATAAGGGAAAAAATATTATAATGTGGGTGTTGACTCTCCTCACTCCAGGGACGACACTTTAAAGGAGGACACGACATCATCCTCTTGATCATGTTCATTGAGTCGCTAAGGAAACAAGCCCTAGTGAATGTCTGTGTCTCGAGCCATGTTATTGCTTTACTTTACTGCCATGAATTCCAATGGGTCAGGCTACTTGTGGTTTCAGTGAAAGCACCAGAGTCCTCCTTCACAATTCTCCCTCCGGCCCGAGCTGTAAAGGACCATGAGCTTCTCACATGTCGGACGACCGACCCAATCTGTGTAGATGACCGCGTCACCGTCTAGCGAATTCTCGAAAATCAACGCTTGTACTTCAGCCTCAACAGCAGCCGGATTTTCTTGTCTGCATTTTCTATCTAGTTGGATGCAAACTGAAAAGGATGTGCAGAAGTCTGTTGGCACTTGCACCCACTCCTCGCCAGGTTCTAAGTCCTCAAGTGAACACACCTGTTGAAGAATGTCTTCGGCTTGACCCATCCACGACCGTCCTCTTTTTAACCTGCTGCCCTTCACCTTCCTAATTTCACTATGCAGTGGATGTTGTGTGTTTGCGTTAATTCTGAGGTAGGCGCGTGCCCTGCAAACTTGTATTCTCTCTTCAATGGTTGGAAAATCAAGAAGGTAGCGCATCGCCCTGCATGCTGTATCTCTTGTACATCCAAGAATAATGCGCATAGCTTCATTCTGTATCCTTTCCATCCTTTCTATCTGCTTATGGCTGAGAGTCAGGATTGCCATTGCATACTCCAAAACAGACATGACCAGCCCCTCGTACAGAAGACATAGATGGCGCTGCTCACAGTTTGCTGCCGCCATCACCCGCATCGCTGCCAAACCCCGCTTGGCCTTTGTTATCACCTCGTCTATGTGCACATTATAAGCAAGGCTTCGATCAAACCGTATCCCCAGGTAATTCATTGCCTGCGTTCTTTCCACCGTCTCTGAACACAGCATTACAGTTGGTGTTGGATTGGTGTTGATTTCACACTCATGTTTATAGCTTCAGCGGTAAACTTTCCTTTGAAAAAAAACATCGAATTTCAACACAATACTACCGACTCTGCTAAACAGTTGTAACAGAAGACAACATGTCGCCTTGCTTACTCTGATCGGTCGACAAGGCTGGGATATGGGAACTTCATTACGTTTCGTTGTGAACTAAATAGGCACATTCAATAATATATAAGCATAACAACCACGAGCAGAGTAAATTATCTCTCGCTGATGGGGCTTTCAATCAATAAATCATGTGCCATGCCTGAAAGCGTGGATGGTCATGACTCGCCATTTCACTCGATCACCAGAGTCGTGGATTAGCTCAGTGTTCATGTCTCGACCTATGCCATGTGGCCAAGCCATCCAGGTATTTTCCTTCTCGGTCTTCCCCTTGGTCTGTTCCATTCGATCTTGCCAGTTGTCACTAAGTTCTCCAATCCATTTCTTCTCAGTAACATGTCCAAAAATGTTGACTGTCTACGTCTAATTTCTCTAATCAATTTACGATTTTCATTTGTCTCCTGTAGTACTTGGTCATTGGTTTTTCTGTCTGTCCATGGTATTCTTTGCATTTTCCTCAGAAACCATATTTCTGCAGCCATAAGATATTTTTCAGCTTGAATGGTCATTGTCCAAGCTTTCACATCCATACAAAAGAACAGGCTCTATGTAGCCCCTCAACACTCTTTTTCTCGTTTCAATTGACATCTTTTTATTGGTCAGTATGTTTTTCATCTTGCTAAAGGCTACTTTCGCCATGGCGATTCTTGTTCTAATCTCTTCAAGGCATCTCCCATCAGATGTTATGACTGTTCCGAGATAATTGTATCGATTCACTTGTTGAAGAATATTCCCATTTACTTGTATATTACATTGTGGTATTTCGTTCTTCCTAGTGACGACCATAATCTGTGTCTTTTTACAATTTAATTCTAATCCCAGTTGTTCACTGTGTGCAACAACCGCATCTACTAATTGTTGCAGATCCTGCTCATTGTCTGCAATCAATACTGTATCATCTGCATATCTAATGTTATTGATATTTCGTCCTCCAATGATGATTCCATTTATATCTTCTACATTTCTGAAAATATTTTCACTGTATAGGGAAAAAAGATCTGGAGACATTACACATCCCTGCCTAACACCTCTCTTAATAGGCTGATATTGTCCTACTTCATTATCAATCCTTATGGCAGCTTGTTGTTTCCAATATATGTTTTTTATAAGTCTAATGTCTTTCCCATCAATTTGTAGATCTGCAAGCATATCCACCATGTTGACATGTCTAACTCTATCGAAAGCCTTTGTGTAGTTAATAAAGCAAAGACATATATCCTTGTTTACTTCTATAGCACGTTCAATAACTGATCGCAGCATATACACAGCATTACTGTACCCTTTCCTTCTACAAACCCACATTGTTCTTCCCCTATTTCAGGTTGTATTTTCTTCCTCACTCTTTGCATGATAATTCGTAGCAAAATCTTTGTGATGTGACTCATTAGTACTAATTGTTCTATGTTGATCACATTCCTAAGACTTCTGATTTCTTTGGGATTGCAATAAATACAGAGTTACATAATTCAAAAGGTATATCTCCGGTATCATATACTGTGTTCAGCAGTCTGGTGACTTGATCTATTCCATATTCTTCTAAAGCTTTAATCATTTCTGTTGTGATGTTATCTGCACCGGGGGCCTTGCCAGCTTCATATGATTAAGAACATTTCGAACCTCCATCTTCAAAATTGGCGGTCCTTCATTATTAAATTGCGGGCGTTCCGACTGCATTTTTTTGTTATTATTAAAAGATATTATATTAATACAACGAGGCCTCGCGTGCCATTTTCTTACAGCTGGCGGGCCACAAGTGGCCCGCGGGCCGTTATTTGGGAACCTCTGATCTAAAGGGAGTTATGTCACGTTTCTGGGCACTGAAAAATAGTGTTTATCTGTTTCTGGCTGTAAAAAAGAAATGCATTGCCTACAGAACGGGAATGTCTGCTGAACGATGACTGGCTTAATGACCTGGCATTTTTGGTGGACATCACGTCTCATTTAAACTCTTCAAATGCGAGGCTCCAGGGGAAAAAAAAACTATTCACAACTTTGTGCGATGACATTTATTCATTTAAAATGAGACTACGACTGTTTTATCGGACAGCTGACTGAAGGACTTTAGAGGTGTTTCCAACTTGTGGTGGAAAAGAAATATGACTTGTTACAGTACAAAGCAAAAGTTGAAATTCTTCTTGATAAATTTCAGTCGAGATTTCAAGAGTTCACAATAGAGGAGGATAATGTTGTCCTCTTGATAAATCCGTTCTTATTTCCTATTGTCAGGCTCTGTCAATTACAGCAAAACCTTCAGCGAAGTAATTGATTTGAAATTTGAAACAATTCTGCACTGAAATGGGATTTATGGAGCTGCCTGCTTCACCTTCAGATGATCAAATGATTTCATTCTGGCGACTCTTGCTGTCGAACAATTTGAACCTTGCGTTCATTCGTCCATTTGTCGTTTTGGTTTGACTTACAGATGCGAGCAGTCATTTTCCCCAATGATAGTTATAAAAAACAAGCAACATTCCAGACTCACCGACAGTACCCTAGCAGCGTTTTGACTTTGGGCACGACAGATTTGTGCCCAGGCATTGATCAAATGGAATCTGAACTTACGTAACTGGTTATGGAGAACAGTTACAATTGTAAATTGATAACACTAATATCGACTTTCGAAACTGATAAATATTTATTGTTTAATGAATTTTTGATTTTAAACCCCCCCCCCCCCACCCCCCCCCACCAAAGAAAAAATGACTGCAGTGTAGTACTGACACTGACTGCCTTTAAAGTTTTAGAATTGTGTTGACCAAGATAAGAAAGGTAAGATGGTATTTCACGACTTTTATAATTGTATAACGTTGTGGCCCGCTTAACTACCGAAAATATTAGATATGGCCCTCTGCTTAAAAAGCTTGGGAACCGCTGCTCTAACATCGCTTCTATACGTCGGCTGGGCAGTGTGTAGCCGATATGTGACACAAGCTCTAGCATCTCCCCTATACACCGGCTGGACAGTGTGTAGCCGATATGTGACACAAGCTCTAGCATCTCCTCTATACGTCGGCTGGACAGTGTGTAGCCGATATGTGACACAAGCTCTAGCATCTCCTCTATACGTCGGCTGGACAGTGTGTAGCCGATATGTGACACAAGCTCTAGCATCTCCTCTATACGCCGCTGGACAGTGTGTAGCCGATATGTGACACAAGCTCTAGCATCACCTCTATACGTCGGCTGGACAGTGTGTAGCCGATATGTGACACAAGCTCTAGCATCTCCTCTATACGCCGGCTGGACAGTGTGTAGCCGATATGTGACACAAGCTCTAGCATCTCCTCTATACGCCGGCTGGACAGTGTGTAGCCGATATGTGACACAAGCTCTAGCATCTCCTCTATACGCCGGCTGGACAGTGTGTAGCCGATATGTGACACAAGCTCTAGCATCTCCTCTATACGCCGGCTGGACAGTGTGTAGCCGATATGTGACACAAGCTCTAGCATCTCCTCTATACGCCGGCTGGGCAGTGTGTTGCCGATATGTGACACAAGCTCTAGCATCTCCTCTATACGCCGGCTGGGCAGTGTGTAGCCGATATGTGACACAAGCTCTAGCATCTCCTCTATACGTCGGCTGGGCAGTGTGTAGCCGATATGTGACACAAGCTCTAGCATCTCCTCTATACGCCAGCTGGGCAGTGTGTAGCCGATATGTGACACAAGCTCTAGCATCTCCTCTATACGCCGGCTGGACAGTGTGTAGCCGATATGTGACACAAGCTCTAGCATCTCCTCTATACGCCGGCTGGGCAGTGAGTAGCCGATATGTGCACAAGAGCTCTAGCATCTCCTCTATACGCCGGCTGGGCAGTGTGTAGCCGATATGTGACACAAGCTCTAGCATCTCCTCTATACGCCGGCTGGGCAGTGTGTAGCCGATATGTGACACAAGCTCTAGCATCTCCTCTATACGTCGGCTGGGCAGTGTGTAGCCGATATGTGACACAAGCTCTAGCATCTCCTCTATACGTCGGCTGGGCAGTGTGTAGCCGATATGTGACACAAGCTCTAGCATCTCCTCTATACGTCGGCTGGGCAGTGTGTAGCCGATATGTGACACAAGCTCTAGCATCTCCTCTATACGTCGGCTGGGCAGTGTGTAGCCGATATGTGACACAAGCTCTAGCATCTCCTCTATACGTCGGCTGGGCAGTGTGTAGCCGATATGTGACACAAGCTCTAGCATCTCCTCTATACGCCGGCTGGACAGTGAGTAGCCGATATGTGACACAAACGCTAGCATCTCCACTATACGCCGGCTGGACAGTGAGTAGCCGATATGTGACACAAGCTCTAGCATCTCCTCTATACGTCGGCTGGGCAGTGTGTAGCCGATATGTGACACAAGCTCTAGCATTTCCTCTATACGCCGGCTGGACAGTGTGTAGCCGATATGTGACACAAGCTCTAGCATCTCCTCTATAAGCCGGCTGGACAGTGTGTAGCCGATATGTGACACAAGCTCTAGCATCTCCTCTATACGCCGGCTGGACAGTGTGTAGCCGATATGTGACACAAGCTCTAGCATCTCCTCTATACGCCGGCTGGACAGTGTGGAGCCGATATGTGACACAAGCTCTAGCATCTCCTCTATACGCCGGCTGGGCAGTGTGTAGCCGATATGTGACACAAGCTCTAGCATCTCCTCTATACGCCGGCTGGACAGTGAGTAGCCGATATGTGACACAAACGCTAGCATCTCCACTATACGCCGGCTGGACAGTGAGTAGCCGATATGTGACACAAGCTCTAGCATCTCCTCTATACGTCGGCTGGGCAGTGTGTAGCCGATATGTGACACAAGCTCTAGCATCTCCTCTATACGCCGGCTGGACAGTGTGTAGCCGATATGTGACACAAGCTCTAGCATCTCCTCTATAAGCCGGCTGGACAGTGTGTAGCCGATATGTGACACAAGCTCTAGCATCTCCTCTATACGCCGGCTGGACAGTGTGTAGCCGATATGTGACACAAGCTCTAGCATCTCCTCTATACGCCGGCTGGACAGTGTGTAGCCGATATGTGACACAAGCTCTAGCATCTCCTCTATACGCCGCTGGGCAGTGTGTAGCCGATATGTGACACAAGCTCTAGCATCTCCTCTATACGCCGGCTGGCAGTGTGTAGCCGATATGTGACACAAGCTCTAGCATCTCCTCTATACGCCGGCTGGGCAGTGTGTAGCCGATATGTGACACAAGCTCTAGCATCTCCTCTATACGTCGGCTGGGCAGTGTGTAGCCGATATGTGACACAAGCTCTAGCATCTCCTCTATACGCCGGCTGGACAGTGTGTAGCCGATATGTGACACAAGCTCTAGCATCTCGTCTATACGCCGGCTGGGCAGTGTGTAGCCGATATGTGACACAAGCTCTAGCATCTCCTCTATACGCCGGCTGGGCAGTGTGTTGCCGATATGTGACACAAGCTCTAGCATCTCCTCTATACGCCGGCTGGGCAGTGTGTAGCCGATATGTGACACAAGCTCTAGCATCTCTCCTCTATACGTCGGCTGGGCAGTGTGTAGCCGATATGTGACACAATCTCTAGCATCTCCTCTATACGCCGGCTGGGCAGTGTGTAGCCGATATGTGACACAAGCGCTAGCATCTCCTCTATACGCCGGCTGGACAGTGTGTAGCCGATATGTGACACAAGCTCTAGCATCTCTCTATACGCCGGCTGGGCAGTGAGTAGCCGATATGTGACACAAGCTCTAGCATCTCCTCTATACGCCGGCTGGGCAGTGTGTAGCCGATATGTGACACAAGCTCTAGCATCTCATCTATACGCCGGCTGGGCAGTGTGTAGCCGATATGTGACACAAGCTCTAGCATCTCCTCTATACGTCGGCTGGGCAGTGTGTAGCCGATATGTGACACAAGCTCTAGCATCTCCTCTATACGTCGGCTGGGCAGTGTGTAGCCGATATGTGACACAAGCTCTAGCATCTCCTCTATACGTCGGCTGGGCAGTGTGTAGCCGATATGTGACACAAGCTCTAGCATCTCCTCTATACGTCGGCTGGGCAGTGTGTAGCCGATATGTGACACAAGCTCTAGCATCTCATCTATACGTCGGCTGGGCAGTGTGTAGCCGATATGTGACACAAGCTCTAGCATCTCCTCTATACGCCGGCTGGACAGTGAGTAGCCGATAGGTGACACAAACGCTAGCATCTCCACTATACGCCGGGCTGGACAGTGAGTAGCCGATATGTGACACAAGCTCTAGCATCTCCTCTATACGTCGGCTGGGCAGTGTGTAGCCGATATGTGACACAAGCTCTAGCATTTTCCTCTATACGCCGGCTGGACAGTGTGTAGCCGATATGTGACACAAGCTCTAGCATCTCCTCTATAAGCCGGCTGGACAGTGTGTAGCCGATATGTGACACAAGCTCTAGCATCTCCTCTATACGCCGCTGGACAGTGTGTAGCCGATATGTGACACAAGCTCTAGCATCTCCTCTATACGCCGGCTGGCAGTGTGGAGCCGATATGTGACACAAGCTCTAGCATCTCCTCTATACGCCGGCTGGGCAGTGTGTAGCCGATATGTGACACAAGCTCTAGCATCTCCTCTATACGCCGGCTGGACAGTGAGTAGCCGATATGTGACACAAGCGCTAGCATCTCCACTATACGCCGGCTGGACAGTGAGTAGCCGATATGTGACACAAGCTCTAGCATCTCCTCTATGCGTCGGCTGGGCAGTGTGTAGCCGATATGTGACACAAGCTCTAGCATCTCCTCTATACGCCGGCTGGACAGTGTGTAGCCGATATGTGACACAAGCTCTAGCATCTCCTCTATAAGCCGCTGGACAGTGTGTAGCCGATATGTGACACAAGCTCTAGCATCTCCTCTATACGCCGGCTGGACAGTGTGTAGCCGATATGTGACACAAGCTCTAGCATCTCCTCTATACGCCGCTGGGCAGTGTGTAGCCGATATGTGACACAAGCTCTAGCATCTCCTCTATACGCCGGCTGGGCAGTGTGTAGCCGATATGTGACACAAGCTCTAGCATCTCCTCTATACGCCGGCTGGGCAGTGTGTAGCCGATATGTGACACAAGCTCTAGCATCTCCTCTATACGCCGGCTGGGCAGTGTGTAGCGATATGTGACACAAGCTCTAGCATCTCCTCTATACGTCGGCTGGGCAGTGTGTAGCCGATATGTGACACAAGCTCTAGCATCTCCTCTATACGCCGGCTGTGAAAGTGTGTAGCCGATATGTGACACAAGCTCTAGCATCTCGTCATATACGCCGGCTGGACAGTGTGTAGCCGATATGTGACACAAGCTCTAGCATCTCCTCATACGCCGGCTGGAACAGTGTGTAGCCGATATGTGACACAAGCTCTAGCATCTCTCTATACGCCGGCTGGACAGTGTTGTAGCCGATATGTGACACAGCTCTAGCATCTCGTCTATACGCCGATCTGGACAAGTGTGTAGCCGATATGTGACACAAGCTCTAGCATCTCGTCTATACGCCGGCTGGACAGTGGTGTAGCCGATATGTGACACAAGCTCTAGCATCTCTCTATACGCCGGCTGGACAGTGTGTAGCCGATATGTGACCAAGCTCTAGCATCTCCTCTATACGCCTGCTGGACCGTGGTAGCCGATATGTGACACAAGCTCTAGCATCTCGTCTATACGCCGGCTGGACAGTGTGTAGCGATATGTGACACAAGCTCTAGCATCTCGTCTATACGCCGGCTGGACAGTGTGTAGCCGATATGTGACACAAGCTCTAGCATCTCCTCTATACGCGGCTGGACAGTGTGTAGCCGATATGTTGACACAAGCTCTAGCATCTCTCTATACGCCGACTGGACAGTGTGTAGCCGATCTGTGACACAAGCTCTAGCATCTCCTCTATACGCCGGCTGGACAGTGTGTAGCCGATATGTGACACAAGCTCTAGCATCTCCTCTATACGCCGGCTGGACAGTGTGTAGCCGATATGTGACACAAGCTCTAGCATCTCCTCTATACGCCGGCTGGACAGTGTGTAGCCGATATGTGACAAAGCTCTAGCATCTCGTCTATACGCCGGCTGGACATGTGTAGCCGATATGTGACACAAGCTCTAGCATCTCGTCTATACGCCGGCTGGACAGTGTGTAGCCGATATGTGACACAAGCTCTAGCATCTCCTCTATACGCCGACTGGACAGTGTGTAGCCGATATGTGACACAAGCTCTAGCATCTCCTCTATACGCCGGCTGGACAGTGTGTAGCCGATATGTGACACAAGCTCTAGCATCTCCTCTATACGCCGGCTGGACAATGTGTAGAGGGCATGCGCCATAAGTTCTACTATCTCTTCTATCCGCCTGTTGGTCAGCGTATAGCCGATAGTTTTAAATTGCTAACAGTTATGTATTTACGTTCAGAAGAGCCGTAGCATGAAGGTGAATGTTGTAGGTGATTGTTATGACAAGTAACCGGACTGCGCCGAGCACAAATAAAATGTGGGAATATGTACTCCCATTGGTACTTCTTTGTTTTTCTTTCGGCTTTGTCAAGTCCGGACAAAATTTTAGTACAACTGGATGCTGTAATCAACCTACCTAAGATTTCACAAGTAAATTCTTAACTATAATATATGAATGACAACAATAGGAAACATTTTTTGTGAATTAAAGTGTTCTTATATAAAATTTATTTTTAAAATTTAAGCTATTTAATTCAAATAATTTAATTTTGGTCTCAAAATTATAATAAGCAATATGGATTTGTAACTTTAAAAATAAAATGTAACACTCTATAATTTTTGTTATAATACATAATTACCATAAGCTTTAAAGTTTATGCCCTTAGCAAACTTACGTCCCCTCTTATAACTATACAAACCGAAGTCTAGAATACATTCACTTATCATCATCATCCTGTGCCCGTCAACTGGCATGGGCGTTTTAACTTTACCACATAACTAGGTCCGTTGTGCACTGGATCAATCAATTCTTTTGGGGATATTTTCCAATGCCACCGTCTTAGACCATCACGGAGCGTCATATCTCTCGGTCTGCTTCAACCTATTCTACCACTCATCTGTGCGTACCTCACTATGTTTCCAGAAACACATTTTCTCATCACATAACCAAAGTATATTTGTGTCGTCTATGAAGCATAAGTACAGACTACAGATCTGTTTTTACTTCAGTAGCTCTTCGATAAAGATATTTGAGTACACATAGATAACTTGTTGCTTTCGGTAATAATAATTTCAAACAAAAACTCACAGTATTATTTACAACATCAATTCCAAAGAAGAAGAAAAACTCACCGTAAATCTTTGAAATCGCAAACAGATATGTGTTTACGTTCAGAAGTGCGCTAGCATAAAGGTGTTTGGTGCCGGTGATTGTTATTGGAAGGTAACCCGAACAGTGGCGAGCACAATATCCCCCCTCCCCCCGCCCCCGCATATGATACAATTATATTTATAGCAAAGTGCAATTACCTACATATTACTTGATGCTGATAACGGTGAAGTAATTTTCTACTCTCATGCATACTAAAATCTGTCAATCGAATTTTTTTCATACTCCAAGTATTCTCATGCACACTTAGTTTTATTTAAACAAGTTTAAACGTATCACTGAATGGATCATACATGGACATCGTAAACGCATCCCATCTTACAAAGTTGATTTAAAAACAGGGACGTGTGACGTTTGCGGCGCGCGTGAGCGATAGAGAAAGAGAGGAGACAGAGACAGAGAGAGAGAGAAAGAGATAGTGAGAGAGAATAAGAGAGAGATAGAGAGATGGAGATGAGGGAAAGATAACAAAACCCAAAAGACAAGGATTGTGAATTTAACTGCATTGGGTAATAACTGTATCGCAAGCACAATGAATTTACAGCTAGTGCTCGACTTACGACCACGATCGGCTTCCGACAGACCGGTCGTAACTCGATTTGGTCGTAAGTTGAGTACGCTATGTGTACAGTAATGTGAAGTGATGTTATAAAAATATTTAAGTTAAATTATATCATAAGTTTCTTTATTATTGTTATAAATCATAATTTTCGATGTCCATTTTGTGCCATTTGTATCATCTCTACACCATTTTGTTTCTTATTTTTACATCGTCACGTTTAAGAAAACCACTGCATTAATTGTACATGTACAACTGGTTTAATATTTGCAAAACATACAAAATACAGGTGTGGAAATACTATAGGAAACATTTTCCCATCGCAAAACACATCAATTGTCATTAGCATCAAAATATAAAAATGTACGAAACATTTTATTGGCCACTGGTGCTTGGCTGCGGGTTGGGGAAGTACACCCAGTGGACACTACGAATTCAAGGTCATGCCCTTTGGACTCGCAATGCACCTAGTGTGTTTACACGCATGATGAGGCCTTTACTCGATCCTTTACAGGATCCGTCCATCATCTCATTCATGGATGATATTCTGATTTCCATGACAGCTTGGATGACCACTTACAATCCTTGGAGAGAGTGTTTAATAGGCTCAAGGAAGCAGGGCTTACTGCTCGTACCACCAAGTGCATGATTGTTACCAGACTCTGGAGATTTCTAGGTCACACCATCACTCCAGGACACATTGTCCCAGAAGAGAAGAACCTGGAGAAAATCAGAAATGCACCAAGGCCAAAAACGAAGACGGATGTGCGATCTTTTCTCTCGTTGTGGGTTC
This sequence comes from Cepaea nemoralis, assembly GCA_014155875.1. Classification (NCBI taxonomy): domain Eukaryota; kingdom Metazoa; phylum Mollusca; class Gastropoda; order Stylommatophora; family Helicidae; genus Cepaea; species Cepaea nemoralis. The sequence goes on from JACEFZ010007486.1 coordinate 32,002, forward strand.
TACCACAAATTTTATCCCACATTTTCACTGAACTGGGAGCTCCATTGACAGAAACCTTGAAAAAGGGATTCCCGGACAAATCATTGGACACCAGAATGTGATAAATGCCTATAGTCAATTAAGGAGGCCTTGGTCCAGCAAACCTGTATTACAGCTCCTTAACCTTTCCAAACCATTTGTGTTGAGAACAGATGCGAGTGGATTGGAATTGGGGCAGCCTTGTTACAGGAAAGAAAAGACGATGCTTCGGTTTTGAAAACCTGTAGCATACGCAAGTAAGAAACTTCTACAGGGCGGAGAGGAATTATTCAACCGTCGAGAGAGAGTGCTTGTCCCTCGTATGGGCAGTGCAAAAATTCAGCCATATTTGTATGGAGTTAAGTTTCGAGTCCAGTCGGATCATCAGCCCCTGATGTTCCTGGCTACTTCTCAGAAGCTCAACGCCCGTTTGATGCGGTGGTCGTTGTTACTGCAACCCTATAATTTCACAGTGGAGTACATTCCTGGGAAGGAAAATGTTGGAGCGGACTTCTTGTCAAGACACCCAGCTCCTGAAGAAGAAGAATGAATCATCTGGATTAAAATCACGGTGGAGAAGAGTGAGATGGACTACTCTCTTAAGAGGGGGCCTATGTCACATAATAGTACCAACGTGATTTAACCATTATGAGAATAAAAGGCGTTCTGAATTAGCGGCATGGTCGAGGCCAAAGGTTGTTTCAACAAATCCAGAAAATGTAGCTGCACGTGTTTACATCTGGTCGACGGATTGGGAACATTCGGTGGTGAGTGAGACAAATCCCTGCATCGCTTTGACAGTTTGTCAACATTTGAATACAGATGGAACCCGTCGGATCCTGGTTACAATCGGATGTCAGCCATCACGGGTCGGGCAAAGTTAACAGCTGCAGATGTGTAGGGGAAGTGGGTGAGCTGAATCATACATCGCTTTGACAGTTTATAAACAGGTCGGATTGGAAGCGGAAGTACTCAGCTCGGAAGAAAACAGTCCGTCTGTCAATTTATAGTTTCCGGACATCAAGAAGATTGGCAGCTTGTTGGGGAAACCCGTTGTTGTATCATACGGTAACTCGTTAGTTTGTTGTGGGAGTCAAAACAACTGATGACAACTCTGACAGTGACTAAGCCAGGGAAAATGGATTCTTGACAATGGATGATATGTCCAAATAACACCTGTGTGGACAGGAAGAATACCGTCACGTGACCAATTTTAGGTTTTGCCAAAAACCATGATTGGAGAGGACAGTTGAACTCAAACCTTGGATTTTAGCGGACGTGCTTCGGCACTGCGGTTCTGATTGGAAAATGTCTACCGTGTGCGAATTGAGTTAATTTAATTTTACACGTGCCTGTCATGGCAAGAGTGGATGTAATTGGATCTAACTGCGGTGTTGCCTAAGGTAGAACCTATTATAATTAGTTCTAATTAATATAGGCTGTAGCCTTGTTAAAACTAAAGTGTGATGATTAGCACTGTTAGTGGAAAACTAGCTAGAGTAGGGAAGTGATACTTGGCTCTGTTAGTTGAAAATAGATTAGTGAAGTGTTGATAAGCTTTACTAGTTGAGAATTGAGTAATGAGGGATAATTGGGATATTCCAGTAGGTGTCCCTGGTGGGCGGGGTTCCGCATTCTGTTTGTTGATTTATTTTTCTTGTCTTGGCCTGATGATAACCAATGGGTTGAGTCATCTGTCCATGACAGAGTAGGTTCATTGTATTTTACTGAGCAAGGGCGAAAGGCTCACGATCATCTAATAGAGATCAGTGACGGGGAGGCTATCACCAGTTGTATGATTTATTTTACAGGTTCCCTCTGGTTGGAATGAAGAACCCGGAACCAATGAAAAATCCGATCCCGGATAAATTATGATGTAGAGAGATGGGCCAGCAACTTTCGCAACGGAAGAAGTTAATACACATTGCTCGGTGGAGCCTAATGGTATATGTATCCTACATGAGTGAATACCAATCGTTAACACACCTGAAGTGATGGATGTTCAGCCCATGTGGAACTAGATCAGTAGGAACTGATGTTCACATTAGATGAAACCAAACATTGAAGTGTAGTTGTTCCACGTATCAAGGAAATCAGAACTTTCAGACTATATCTAGTGAATAAAGCAAGCCATTTTTGTCTAGATACATTGACTGTTTAAGAGTGAAAATACAGAACTAATAGGAACCGTTGTGTTAGGAACAATAATAGTATTTTCCACGGATTATATATTTACATGGGATTCAGATCTCATGGTCATCAGAGCTCCTGGAGGAGGACATGTCTGGAGAGAAGGATACGACTTCGGTGAGGTCTATTGTACTGACTCGTGTGATGTCGTGTAATCCTTGCAATGATGACTGGACTCTGATCCTGAACTCTGTGGTCTGACCTATACATTTACATTAAAATACACGACACACATTTTCTTCGCATACACGTCTCATATACGTTACACTTTTCTTTTAATAAATTAATCTTTATTAATTTTTAGAAGCAAGAGTTGTTGAGTATGTTGCGTTGGGGAAGTATGAGAGAGGGCATAGTACGACAGTGAGAGAGTAATAGGAAAAGGTGTCCATGGGCTGATGGAGTGTGTTGGACGGAAGCTGGTGGATTCTCCAGAATATTTATGAAGGAAAAAATATTATAATGTGGGTGTTGACTCTCCTCACTCCAGGGACGACACTTTAAAGGAGGACACGACATTCTATCCTCTTGATCATGTTCATTGAGTCGCTAAGGAAACAAGCCCTAGTGAATGTCTGTGTCTCGAGCCATGTTATTGCTTTACTTACTGCCATGACTTCCATGGTCAGGCTACTTGTGGTTTCAGTGAAAGCACCAGAGTCCTCCTTCACAATTCTCCCTCCGGCCCGAGCTGTAAAGGCCCATGAGCTTCTCACATGTCGGACGACCGACCCAACTGTGTAGATGACCGCGTCACCGTCTAGCGAATTCTCGAAAATCAACGCTTGTACTTCAGCCTCAACAGCAGCCGCATTTTCTTGTTTGCATTTTCTATCTAGTTGGATGCAAACTGAAAAGGATGTGCAGAAGTCTGTTGGCACTTGCACCCACTCCTCGCCAGGTTCTAAGTCCTCAAGTGAACACACCTGTTGAAGAATGTCTTCGCTTGACCCATCCACGACCGTCCTCTTTTTAACCTGCTGCCCTTCACCTTCCTAATTTCACTATGCAGTGGATGTTGTGTGTTTGCGTTAATTCTGAGGTAGGCGCGTGCCCTGCAAACTTGTATTCTCTCTTCAATGGTTGGAAAATCAAGAAGGTAGCGCATCGCCCTGCATGCTGTATCTCTTTTACATCCAAGAATAATGCGCATAGCTTCATTCTGTATCCTTTCCATCCTTTCTATCTGCTTATGGCTGAGAGTCAGGATTGCCATTGCATACTCCAAAACAGACATGACCAGCCCCTCGTACAGAAGACATAGATGGCGCTGCTCACAGTTTGCTGCCGCCATCACCCGCATCGCTGCCAAACCCCGCTTGGCCTTTGTTATCACCTCGTCTATGTGCACATTATAAGCAAGGCTTCGATCAAACCGTATCCCCAGGTAATTCATTGCCTGCGTTCTTTCCACCGTCTCTGAACACAGCATTACAGTTGGTGTTGGATTGGTGTTGGATTTCCACACTCATGTTTATAGGCTTCAGCGGTAAACTTTCCTTTGAAAAAAAACATCGAATTTCAACACAATACTACCGACTCTGCTAAACAGTTGTAACAGAAGACAACATGTCGCCTTGCTTACTCTGATCGGTCGACAATGCTGGGATATGGGAACTTCATTACGTTTCGTTGTGAACTAAACAGGCACATTCAATAATATATAAGCATAACAACCACGAGCAGAGTAAATTATCGCTCGCTGACGGGGCTTTCAATCAATAAATCATGTGCCATGTCTGAAAGCGTGGATGGTCATGACTCGCCATTTCCCTCGATCACCAGAGTCGTGGATTAGCTCAGTGTTCATGTCTCGACTATGCCATGTGGCCAAGCCATCCAGGTATTTTCCTTCTCGGTCTTCCCCTTGGTCTGTTCCATTCGATCTTGCCAGGTGTCACTAAGTTCCCCAGTCCATTTCTTCTCGTAACATGTCCAAAAAATGTTGACTGTCTACGTCTAATTTCTCTAATCAATTTACGATTTTCATTTGTCTCCTGTAGTACTTGGTCATTGGTTTTTCTGTCTGTCCATGGTATTCTTTGCATTTTCCTCAGAAACCATATTTCTGCAGCCATAAGATATTTTTCAGCTTGAATGGTCATTGTCCAAGCTTCACATCCATACAAAAGAACAGGCTCTATGTAGCCCCTCAACACTCTTTTTCTCGTTTTAATTTACATCTTTTTATTGGTCAGTATGTTTTTCATCTTGCTAACGGCTACTTTCGCCATGGCGATTCTTGTTCTAATCTCTTCAAGGCATCTGCCATCAGATGTTATGACTGTTCCAAGATAATTGTATCGATTCACTTGTTGAAGAATATTCCCATTTACTTGTATATTACATTGTCGTACTTCGTTCTTCCTAGTGACGACCATAATCTGTGTCCTTTTACAATTTAATTCTAATCCCAGTTGTCCACTGTGTGCAACAACCGCATCTACTAATTGTTGCAGATCCTGCTCATTGTCTGAAATGAATACTGTATCATCTGCATATCTAATGTTATTGATTTTTCGTCCTCCAATGATGATTCCATTTATATCTTCTACATTTTTGAAAATATTTTCACTGTATAGGGAAAAAAATATCTGGAGACATAATACATCTCTGCCTAACACCTCTCTTAATAGGCTGATATTGTCCTACTTCATTATCAATCCTTATGGCAGCTTGTTGTTTCCAATATATGTTTTTTATAAGTCTAATGTCTTTCCCATCAATTTGTAGATCTGCAAGCATATCCACCATGTTGACATGTCTAACTCTATCGAAAGCCTTTGTGTAGTCAATAAAGCAAAGACATATATCCTTGTTTACTTCTATAGCACGTTCAATAACTGATCGCAGCATATACACAGCATTCACTGTACCCTTTCCTTTTACAACCCCACATTGTTCTTCCCCTATTTCAGGTTGTATTTTCTTCCTCACGCTTTGCATAATAATTCGTAGCAACATCTTTGTGATGTAACGCATTGTACTAATTGTTCTATGTTGATCACATTCTAAGACTTCTGATTTCTTTGGTATTGCAATAAATACAGAGTTACATAATTCAAAAGGTATATCTCCGGTATCATATACTGTGTTCAGCAGTCTGGTGACTTGATCTATTCCATATTCTTTTAAAGCTTTAATCATTTCTGTTGTGATGTTATCTGCACCGGGGGCCTTGCCAGCTTTCATATGATTAAGAACATTTCGAACCTCCATCTTCAAAATTGGCGGTCCTTCATTATTAAATTGCGGGGCGTTCCGACTGCATTTTTTTGTTATTATTAAAAGATATTATATTAAACAACGAGGCCTCGCGTGCCATTTTCTTACAGCTGGCGGGCCACAAGTGGCCCGCGGGCCGTTATTTGGGAACCTCTGATCTAAAGGGAAAGTTATGTCACGTTTCTGGGCACTGAAAAATAGTGTTTATCTGTTTCTGGCTGTAAAAAAGAAATGCATTGCCTACAGAACGGGAATGTCTGCTGAACGATGACTGGCTTAATGACCTGGCATTTTTGGTGGACATCACGTCTCATTTAAACTCTTCAAATGCGAGGCTCCAGGGGAAAAAAAAAACTATTCACAACTTTGTGCGATGACATTTATTCATTTAAAATGAGACTACGACTGTTTATCGGACAGCTGACTGAAGGGACTTTAGAGGTGTTTCCAACTTGTGGTGGAAAAGAAATATGACTTGTTACAGTACAAAGCAAAAGTTGAAATTCTTCTTGATAAATTTCAGTCGAGATTTCAAGAGTTCACAATAGAGGAGGATAATGTTGTCCTCTTGATAAATCCGTTCTTATTTCCTATTGTCAGGCTCTGTCAATTACAGCAAAACCTTCAGCGAAGTAATTGATTTGAAATTTGAAACAATTCTGCACTGAAATGGGTATTTATGGAGCTGCCTGCTTCACCTTCAGATGATCAAATGATTTCATTCTGGCGACTCTTGCCTGTCGAACAATTTGAACACTTGCGTTCATTCGTCCATTTGTCGTTTTGGTTTGACTTACAGATGCGAGCAGTCATTTTCCCCAATGATAGTTATAAAAAACAAGCAACATTCCAGACTCACCGACAGTAACCTAGCAGCGTTTATGACTTTGGGCACGACAGATTTGTGCCCAGACATTGATCAAATGGAATCTGAACTTACGTAACTGGTTATGGAGAACAGTTACAATTGTAAATTGATAACACTAATATCGACTTTCGAAACTGATAAATATTTATTGTTTAATGAAATTTTGATTTAAACCCCCCCCCCCCCACCCCCCCCCCCCACCCCCCAAAAAAAAATGACTGCAGTGTAGTACTGACACTGACTGCCTTTAAAGTTTTAGAATTGTGTTGACCAAAGATAAGAAAGGTAAGAATGGTATTTCACGACTTTTATAATTGTATAACGTTGTGGCCCGCTTAACTACCGAAAATATTAGATATGGCCCTCTGCTTAAAAAAGCTTGGGAACCGCTGCTCTAACATCGCTTCTATACGTCGGCTGGGCAGTGTGTAGCCGATATGTGACACAAGCTCTAGCATCTCCCCTATACACCGGCTGGACAGTGTGTAGCCGATATGTGACACAAGCTCTAGCATCTCCTCTATACGTCGGCTGGACAGTGTGTAGCCGATATGTGACACAAGCTCTAGCATCTCCTCTATACGTCGGCTGGACAGTGTGTAGCCGATATGTGACACAAGCTCTAGCATCTCCTCTATACGCCGGCTGGACAGTGTGTAGCCGATATGTGACACAAGCTCTAGCATCACCTCTATACGTCGGCTGGACATTGTGTAGCCGATATGTGACACAAGCTCTAGCATCTCCTCTATACGCCGGCTGGACAGTGTGTAGCCGATATGTGACACAAGCTCTAGCATCTCCTCTATACGCCGGCTGGACAGTGTGTAGCCGATATGTGACACAAGCTCTAGCATCTCCTCTATACGCCGGCTGGACAGTGTGTAGCCGATATGTGACACAAGCTCTAGCATCTCCTCTATACGCCGGCTGGACAGTGTGTAGCCGATATGTGACACAAGCTCTAGCATCTCCTCTATACGCCGGCTGGGCAGTGTGTTGCCGATATGTGACACAAGCTCTAGCATCTCCTCTATACGCCGGCTGGGCAGTGTGTAGCCGATATGTGACACAAGCTCTAGCATCTCCTCTATACGCCGGCTGGGCAGTGTGTAGCCGATATGTGACACAAAGCTCTAGCATCTCCTCTATACGCCGGCTGGGCAGTGTGTAGCCGATATGTGACACAAGCTCTAGCATCTCCTCTATACGCCGGCTGGACAGTGTGTAGCCGATATGTGACACAAGCTCTAGCATCTCCTCTATACGCCGGCTGGGCAGTGAGTAGCCGATATGTGACACAAGCTCTAGCATCTCCTCTATACGCCGGCTGGGCAGTGTGTAGCCGATATGTGACACAAGCTCTAGCATCTCCTCTATACGCCGGCTGGGCAGTGTGTAGCCGATATGTGACACAAGCTCTAGCATCTCCTCTATACGCCGGCTGGGCAGTGTGTAGCCGATATGTGACACAAGCTCTAGCATCTCCTCTATACGTCGGCTGGGCAGTGTGTAGCCGATATGTGACACAAGCTCTAGCATCTCCTCTATACGTCGGCTGGGCAGTGTGTAGCCGATATGTGACACAAGCTCTAGCATCTCCTCTATACGTCGGCTGGGCAGTGTGTAGCCGATATGTGACACAAGCTCTAGCATCTCCTCTATACGTCGGCTGGGCAGTGTGTAGCCGATATGTGACACAAGCTCTAGCATCTCCTCTATACGTCGGCTGGGCAGTGTGTAGCCGATATGTGACACAAGCTCTAGCATCTCCTCTATACGCCGGCTGGACAGTGTGTAGCCGATATGTGACACAAGCTCTAGCATCTCCTCTATACGCCGGCTGGACAGTGTGTAGCCGATATGTGACACAAGCTCTAGCATCTCGTCTATACGCCGGCTGGACAGTGTGTAGCCGATATGTGACACAAGCTCTAGCATCTCGTCTATACGCCGGCTGGACAGTGTGTAGCCGATATGTGACACAAGCTCTAGCATCTCCTCTATACGCCGGCTGGACAGTGTGTAGCCGATATGTGACACAAGCTCTAGCATCTCCTCTATACGCCGGCTGGACAGTGTGTAGCCGATATGTGACACAAGCTCTAGCATCTCCTCTATACGCCGGCTGGACAGTGTGTAGCCGATATGTGACACAGCTCTAGCATCTCCTCTATACGCCGGCTGGACAGTGTGTAGCCGATATGTGACACAAGCTCTAGCATCTCCTCTATACGCCGGCTGGACAGTGTGTAGCCGATATGTGACACAAGCTCTAGCATCTCGTCTATACGCCGGCTGGACAGTGTGTAGCCGATATGTGACACAAGCTCTAGCATCTCCTCTATACGCCGGCTGGACAGTGTGTAGCCGATATGTGACACAAGCTCTAGCATCTCCTCTATACGCCGACTGGACAGTGTGTAGCCGATATGTGACACAAGCTCTAGCATCTCCTCTATACGCCGGCTGGACAGTGTGTAGCCGATATGTGACACAAGCTCTAGCATCTCCTCTATACGCCGGCTGGACAATGTGTAGAGGGCATGCGCCATAAGTTCTACTATCTCTTCTATCCGCCTGTTGGTCAGCGTATAGCCGATAGTTTTAAAATTGCTAACAGTTATGTATTTACGTTCAGAAGAGCCGTAGCATGAAGGTGAATGTTGTAGGTGATTGTTAATGACAAGTAACCGGACTGCGCCGAGCACAAATAAAATGTGGGAATATGTACTCCCATTGGTACTTCTTTGTTTCTTTATCGGCTTTGTCAAGTCCGGACAAAAATTTTAGTACAACTGGATGCTGTTATCAACCTACCTAAGATTTCACAAGTAAATTCTTAACTATAATATATGAATGACAACAATAGGAAACATTTTTTGTGAATTAAAGTGTTCTTATATAAAATTTATTTTTAAAATTTAAGCTATTTAATTCAAATAATTTAATTTTGGTCTCAAAATTATAATAAGCAATATGGATTTGTAACTTTAAAAATAAAAATGTAACACTCTATAATTTTTGTTATAATACATAATTACCATAAGCTTTAAAGTTTATGCCCTTAGCAAAATTACGTCCCCTCTTATAACTATACAAACCGAAGTCTAGAATACATTCACTTATCATCATCATCCTGTGCCCGTCAACTGGCATGGGCGTTTATACTTTAACCACATAACTAGGTCCGTTGTGCACTGGATCAATCAATTCTTTTGGGGATATTTTCCAATGCCACCGTCTTAGACCATCACGGAGCGTCATATCTCTCGGTCTGCTTCAACCTATTCTACCACTCATCTGTGCGTACCTCACTATGTTTCCAGAAACACATTTTCTCATCACATAACCAAAGTATATTTGTGTCGTCTATGAAGCATAAGTACAGACTACAGATCTGTTTTTACTTCAGTAGCTCTTCGATAAAGATATTTGAGTACACATAGATAACTTGTTGCTTTCGGTAATAATAATTTCAAACAAAAACTCACAGTATTATTTACAACATCAATTCCAAAGACGAAGAAAAACTCACCGTAAATCTTTGAAATCGCAAACAGATATGTGTTTACGTTCAGAAGTGCGCTAGCATAAAGGTGTTTGGTGCCGGTGATTGTTATTGGAAGGTAACCCGAACAGTGGCGAGCACAAATATCCCCCCTCCCCCCGCCCCCGCATATGATACAATTATATTTATAGCAAAGTGCAATTACCTACATATTACTTGATGCTGATAACGGTGAAGTAATTTTCTACTCTCATGCATACTAAAATCTGTCAATCGAATTTTTTTCATACTCCAAGTATTCTCATGCACACTTAGTTTTATTTAAACAAGTTTAAACGTATCACTGAATGGATCATACATGGAACATCGTAAACGCATCCCATCTTACAAAGTTGATTTAAAAACAGGGACGTGTGACGTTTGCGGCGCGCGTGAGCGATAGAGAAAGAGAGGGAGACAGAGACAGAGAGAGAGAGAAAGAGATAGTGAGAGAGAATAAGAGAGAGATAGAGAGATGGAGAGATGAGGGAAAGATAACAAAACCCAAAAAGACAAGGATTGTGAATTTAACTGCATTGGGTAATAACTGTATCGCAAGCACAATGAATTTACAGCTAGTGCTCGACTTACGACCACGATCGGTTCCGACAGACCGGTCGTAACTCGATTTGGTCGTAAGTTGAGTACGCTATGTGTACAGTAATGTGAAGTGATGTTATAAAAATATTTAAGTTAAATTATATCATAAGTTTCTTTTATTATTGTTATAAATCATAATTTTCGATGTCCATTTTGTGCCATTTGTATCATCTCTACACCATTTTGTTTCTTATTTTTACATCGTCACGTTTAAGAAAAACACTGCATTAATTGTACATGTACAACTGGTTTAATATTTGCAAAACATACAAAATACAGGTGTGGAAAATACTATAGGAAACATTTTCCCAATCGCAAAACACATCAAATTGTCATTAACATCAAAATATATAAACATGTACGAAACATTTTATTGGCCACTGGTGCTTGGCTGCAGATCATTAATGTCGTCATCTAAGGCAGCAGTTGGGGTACCGGAGTTGGTTTTTTCATAAACATGGTGAGCATTGTCTGAATTGTGTGTTTCTTTTTTTTTTTTCATCATAAATTTCACGTTACGGACGAAACACATTGTGCGCCATCCGTTCAGTCCTTGCAAATCGTTCGATGTTTGGGTCCATTGCTTCGAAATGTATAAGAAGTTTATTCAGTAAAGATAAACCTTCTGATAATCCCTTAGTGGTGAACTTTCTTTCTGGCTCATCCTCTTCTTTCTTGGCTTCTCTTCTTTCTTCTTCCGCCACTCTTTCTTCTTCCAGTTCGATTAACTCTTCATTTATAAGTTCTCCGGATTCTTTGTCTAGCAACTCTTCGACATCTTCAATTTCACACTCCAAAAAAGGCCTTTGGCGAGTTTACTATTTTTTCCCGAATCGTTTCAAGTTCATGTTCACTGTCAAATCCACGAAAATCATTAACATAGCGCTTAACACAATGTTTCCAGATGCCATTCGTGTACTTTGTCGTCACAGCCTCCCAGGCGGTAGCCATATTCTTGATACACATTAAAATGTAGTGTTTCCAAACATCTCGCAATGTTAGTTCTGTGTCAGCATCTACTGCGGATATTGCTTGAACGAAGGTGGTTCGGAGGTAGTTGGCCTTCACGGTCGCAATCAAACCTTGGTCCATATGCTGGATGAGTGGAGTCGTGTTTGGCGTAAGAAAAACAAATTTTACATCTGGATGGAGATCGTCTAGATGTGGTGGGTGTCCAGGCGCGTTATCCAGTAGCAATAAAATCTTGAAAGGAATATATTTCTCCAAACAAAAAACAAAAAATAATATGGCTAGTGATTGTGGTCGTAAAGTCAGACTAATAATAATAATATCATTACTCATCATCTAATTAGTGACGTGTATGAATGGATTAACGAGATTCCCACTGTCCCTATCTACTGTCTAGCCAAACCACAGCCACGGGAACGGGCTTGGTAGAATCAGCGGGGAAAGAAGACCCTGTTGAGCTTGTCTCTAGTTCGACTTTGTGAAGACACATGAATAGTGTAGCATAGGTGGGAGCGCAAGCGCAATTGAAATACCACTACTTTTATCATTTCTTTACTTATTCAGTCTTGGAGATTTAGTGGCAACAGACGAACGATATCTCCGGCGGACCTATTCTCGATGGTCGCGGGATCCACACGGTGTCAAGTTGGGAGATTTGTTAGCAAAAGACTAGCAATATCTCCGGCGGGCCTATTCTCGCTGGTCGCGGGATCCGCAGAGTCAAGCAGAGAGTCTGACTGTAGTACACGCTTACATTGGTCCGGACACTTACGATTGAGAGGTGTACATGCTCATACAGATCCAGACACTTGCTTAAAGGTCCTCTACTGCGGGATAAGGCTGAACACCTCTAAGCCACGTCCCGCGAATGTGAGGTTCTGGCCACCACTAACCTCCTGCTCTTTGGAGGTGAGACTCACCTCCAGCTCCTGGAGGTTTGGTGTTGAGCCGCCAGCATCTGCAGCCAACCTTGTTCCAAAAGTACTGGTTATCCTTTCCTCTGGAGTAAACAAGGCAAGGCAACACATGTTCTCTGAACCCATGCCCAGGCTTTGTGCGATTGGATTTTGGCCAAATTCCAATCCACATACTTTCGTCTGTCAAGACGGCAAGGTGCCACTTAGTCATCATAACATAATCAAAACAAGCAAATGATATAGCTGACTAACAGTAATATTAAAACCAGAGATCTGCACAAACAATATTGCCTAGTTGAGACAGTCGTTATGTTTTCTTGTTATCTTGATGCAGACTTGATCTGATTGTAGATGTTAAACCAGTAGGTCACCTTATTTGGTGTCAGTGTCGGTGTCAGTGTCAGTAGTGTCCACTCATATCAATCCTGTTTCAGTGTTATCATCTAAGGTGTCATTGTTGATGGTTTCGTTAATATTTTCTGTTTTTCTTTCCATTTTGTTTTGGCGTTGATTTTGTCGATGGGTTTTTTCTTCTTCTTTCTTGGCACTGCTTTTTGAGTTTGGGCTTAATGTTCTTTGTTGTCTTTGTTTTGTTTTGTTTTTTTTTTTCTCTCTCTCTTTTTTTTTTGTTTGTTTTTTTTTTTTTTTTTTTTGTTGAGTTAATAACAGTTGTAACTGTTTTTCTGCTTGTGTTTCCAGAACGTTGTCTTCTTGCTTGTCTTTTGGTATATCTATTTGTTGCTGTTCTTGTTGTTTTAGCTGTTGTTCATCTTGTTTTCCGTGTTGTTCGTTTCATTTATTTGTTCGGCGTGATGGTCGTTGTCTTTTCAGACGTGGAAAATGTATTAGATCTTCGTGTGTCACAATAAGTTTGTTTGTGTAATTTTCTACAATCTCTTCTATATGCATGTTGGTTAGTATATAGCCGACATGTGACATAATAGCTTCCTTTAGCCTGTCTAATGAAATTGTTGAACACAGAAGTTCCCTCACGGACTTGTATATTAAGCAATTGTATTATAATGGCAAATATCGATCGACTCAGGCAAGCGAACCCACAGCGGGCTGCGACTTTGAACCAGCCAATAATCAAGGAAGCCGGATGGAGGCGTGTCAAACGAAAATCAAAATTGGAGTCACTCCCCGTTTGATCGACAGTCGACAACCTCATGTCGTCATTGTCACAAACATATTTTAGACTTTTATTGGTCTAAACGAGATATTTTTTTTAACATGATCTGGGCTGCCAGGTCCACTCTGCACAAACTGGCTATCAGTGAAGTAAAGGAATGACAGTGATCCTTACATGGCCCTTCGAGTGCCAGTAGATCTTTAAAGCTGTGAGGCTGGCACCATATACCCAACGAGAAGAAGAGACTTCTTTACTTTATTTAACTTATTTATCTAAACCACCATGTTCTAGGTGTGACAGAAGACCAGATTGGACAAACAACAAAACAATTCACAAATATGTGAACTTACTCAAATTTGACCGCTGTGAGTTTTACCGCTAGCAGGCGCGGAATTGTGACGAAGAGCAGAAGACTAGTCAGCGCCAACATTGTGTGTGTCCTCGTCTATCGTCTACAGAATGATCAAAGTGGGGCAAATCTTGGGGCCTGTAGACGTGAATGTTGAAATGTGTGTCTGGAGCACATTAATGTGACTCACGTTAGAGATATCTTGAAAATCAATGGTGATGATATTTATGATGATTATGAAGATGACGCTAATAATAATAACATTCCTGTGAAGAATATTTATGTTCTCATTTATAACAATGTTAATTTAATATTCATCTAATATTAATAGAAAGTAATACTGTTGCTCCCATATTTATTTCAGACAATCCTATTTATTATAAAGTACGGCTGTAAAATGAATAACAGGCAGGACAACTACTTTGGGACCTTCATCACTTGAAAACTAAACATAGTTCCTTCTCCAACATACAGATAAGTTGGTTTACAAAACATCCATTGGATATAGACCCATAATTACCATACCAGATTTGTTTAACCCAGCCAATCATCTTGCAGGCTGTTGTAGACCAAACGACGAAACATAAACAGTTAGCAATCATAAAGTTTGATTACGGTCTTAGAATAATTTATATTCAGTGACAACAAGCAAACTGATTGTGTGATTTTCTCATAATGGCTAGCTGCTTTGATTATCACTGGAATGAGAACTTAATCAATGCTTTTCAATGGGTATAACAAAAGAGCAACAGAATAATCAAGCTGGTTAATGATGAGCAATTACACTCCGACGTGATACTGATCACATCGAGTGCCGATTGGTATTAATAAATATAGGTCTAGTTCCTTACGCCCCATGAGTCTTAAGGTACGTAAAAGGGTCCTTTACGTTTACTTACTATTTATTTATAATGAATATCTAGCCAGTTTGTCGCTAAATTAACTAAAACACTTGACAGACTTCAAGAGACGTTAACTGAAATGTCACAGAAAAATACTGAAACGATCATGCCTACACTTGAACGAGAAGCGAAAAAAAGGTATCTGCAGCGCAGAATAATTAAACGAAGGCTACTTCGGTGAAGGGCAATGTGGATCTATCACTGTGCGTTGGGGGTACGTCCGTCTGTGATCTTGCTCTGTTGTGTTCCACTGATTAAAGGCTAATTAGGTATGTGATCTTGCTCTGTTATGTGCCACTGATGAAGGCTACGTGGGTCTGTGATTGTGTACGTCCGTCTGTGATCCTGTTCTGATGAAGGCTACTTAGGTCTGTGATTCTGCTATGTTGTGTGCCACTGATGAAGGTTACATAAATCTGAGACCTTGCTATATTGTGTGGCACTGATTAAGGCTACTTAGTTCTGTGATCCTGCTCTGTTGTGTGGCACTGCTGAAAGCTACTTATTGACTGTGATCCTGCTCTGGTGTGTGACACTGATGAAGGCTACTTAGGGCTATGATCCTATTCTGTTGTGTGCCACTGATGAAGACTACTTAAGTCTGTGATTGTGTACGTTCCTCAGTGATCCTTTTCTGATGAAAGCTACTTAGGTCTGTGAACCTGCTCTGTTGTGTGGCACTGAAGATGAAGGCTACTTATGTCTGTGATCCTGTTCTGTTGGGTGCCACTGATGAATGCTACTTAGGGGTATGATCCAGTTCTGTTGGGTGCCACTGATGAAGACTACTTGGGGATATGATCCTGCTCTGATGTGTGGCACTGGTGAAGGCTACATAGATCTGTGATTTTGTACGTCCGTCATTGATCCTGTTTTTACAAAGGTTTGTTAGGTCTATCATTAGTGTATCTATATATATTGAGAACCAGCGCGTTCATATATGGTGTACAGGTGTCCCACACACACACCTGGGTAAACAAACTATAAGAAGATATTCTGGTATGCGAATCAAAGACAGTTATAAACTTTCAGATATACGATTACACATAGCCCGTACATATTGATAAGCGCCATATCACATTTGTCTGGCCTAACAAAAGTACCATGTACCTACAGCGACTACAGTAATATTGATGTAGTATCTATGTAAACGTTGATGAACTTTATGAATACTTAATACTTCATTTAAGAATCAGCATCACTGCCCTCGGGACATTCCCACACATTCCCTATTTACAAGCCATAGAAGATTTTCCATGGTTATTTCTCCAGTAGTAATTTGACTTAGTACACCTGGCACATCCTCAACACTTTGAGTATCATACAGACCATCTATTTACTATTTTCTGAGCCAGTCTTCCCAGATAAGGATACTCTGTCCGTTAAGTTGCACTTCTCATTCCATCTCAGATCATCTTCACAACATCACTTGTATCGTAAATTAGCTCTCCGCCCAGTGCGACAACAGCTAATCCATCAGCCAGTTCATTGCCCCGCACACTTGCATGCCCAGGGTATAAATTGCATCATATGCTCCTAATCTGAGTTCTGCCTAGCCATTCTAGCCACTTGATCCGGAACACGTCAGATTCCACTTTCCGAAGCATACTCTGCGAGTCCATTACAAACACGCCACGTCTGGCTGTACTGCCTCCAACTATCACAAGACGTTGATCTATTTGCAGACGACTGTACAGTGTACACAAACGCTGAAAACTGTATTTTACTGGAGTCGTCTTTACAACAAGAATTAAATAATGTAGTTAGGTGGAGCTATTCAAACCGTATGCAAATTAATATCACTAAAACAAAATCAATGTTATTAACAACCAGACAAAGACTTCAAGCTCTAAGCTCACACACATCACTTCAACTTCACATCGATAACATGCCAGTAGAAAGTGTAATTGAGCACAAAACATTAGGCCTAATCATTGATAGAAACCTAACCTTTAATTCCCATGTTCAAGCGCTCATTAAACAAACAGCGAAAAAGTCTACCAACTCGCCAAAATTAAAAACTTCCTTGATGAGGACACAAGGAAACTATTCTATACTTCTCATATTCAGACACACTTTGACTACTGCTCTACAATCTGGGACGGTTGTTCTAATTCGAACACCAAGCGACTTTATTCACTCCAGAAACGGGCCATGAGTCTAATTTATAGCAAACATTTATCTGACAATCCCAGCCTGTATAAACGCCTTCAGTTGCTACCACTCCGCAAACGCCTGCTTTTCAATAAAGCTAAACTAATTCACAAAATCTTGCATCGGAATGCCCCAAATTACCTTTGGCCATTGTTTAAATATAATGCTAGACACAGTAAACGTTTAAATATATTACACATTCCGAAGCCTAGGATTGACTTATACAAAACAAGCTTAACGTACTCTGCAGCTCAGCTGTGGAACAATCTTCCACAAGAAATAAAAGACATCACCAATCCTTATTCATATAATCGCAAATTACTCGAACACTATCTCAGTACGGATTACCTTCCCCCATAATAATAGTGATAATAATAATAATAACAAAACCCTAGTATAACAGCCAGTCCCCTTTTGGTAGGCCAGTATATTCCACATGGCTAATAAGTGTCTGACCATTATCTAATGTTACTGTATCGTGTAGTTTTGATGTTCGCATTTTGCCAATGCTTTTATTATGCATAAGTTTTATATTGTTGCTGTTCTCTGTTAGCCTTGAATGACGTGTGAATGAAATAATGTATGGAAGAGAGTGATAGAAGGGCAGAATGTTAGACGGGCCTGCGTGCCCAATTCTTAACCCTTTGAAAATAAAGTTTGTTCGTTCGTTCGTTCGTTCGTTCGTTCTCCCTCTCTCTCTCTCTTCACCCAATGTCCTTTGGTATAGTCAAAGCTTCCCACAAGATGATCCTTGTCTGCTCTTATCTTAAGGTACATTATGACCTGGAGCACCGTATACCTGCAATAATTTGATGACAAGGCCATTATATTCGGCATATTTATGATACGTGTATCCTCTTTGAATAATTCCCATGGTCTCATTCTGTAAGAGTTCTCCGCCAGTTAATTAGGAGAAGTTGTGAGCATCACCAATTACACTCAATCGCCGAGGAGTTCACGTACTGACAGGTACAATGTTTACAACAATCTTTGTTCTATATCCGCCACTGTCATCACTCAAATCATTTGAGTCACCTCTTCGTACTAAACCTATCTTCATGATCCTTGAAGGACGCTTCTGTCAACGCTTATTCCCAACCTGTATGTGTTCTCTCTGTTGACAAGGCTGACGCTGGTTGCTATATCTGGTACCTCCTCCTTGACAATTCTATTGTTTTAATGAACGCTATAGTACGGATACCGGACTCTCTGGTCTAGGGGTTACACGACTTTCTCCGTAATCGCGTATACTCTCGTGAGTAACGTGACGTTGCGTGAGAATCGTTAGCGGTTCTCTCCGTGTCGGTAACTTACGGGGTATGTGAGCCGGTCGCTCATAAAGCAATGGCAAACTACTGAGCGTAATCTTGCTAAGAAATCAACAATCAGCTGAAAGATGCTGATGTTGACAGCGATGTCCTGTAAAGGATATGCGAACAACAACAAAATAGTATGGATGCCTTGCCTGGGTTGATGACAGAGCCCGATTCCGTACACCACCCATCTTCTTTTTCTACAGCAGCCTGCAGTCTGCCCAGTCTGTCCCCTGTCTGTATACAAGGGTGTCATCAGCAAGTTTTAATCATCATCATCCAGTATCTTGTCGGCTGGCGTGAGCGATCATGCTTCTCCACAAATTACGATCTCCAACGGCATAGATCAATTTGTGTAGTGACTCCCTTCCGTGCCATGAAACAAAACTGTCAAGAATTTTCTAATGCTGTGTTCCTCTATCGCTCTTTCCCCAAATATTTCCTGTGGTCACATGTTCCAGTTTTTGTCTTCTCATATTGTGGCCAAAAATGCTTATTTCTGGTGTTTCTTATAAGTTGTCTTTGCGGCTTAGCTTCCCTCAAAATGGCCAGATTGCTCATTTTGGCTGTTCAATTAATTTCCAACATTCTTCTATAAAATCACATCTCCATCTTCCAAAACACCCGATGTCTATGTTGCCGCTGTCTTACTTGTGTAGGGGTTGAAACAACACAAATCAAAGCCGTTTCCCGCTATGGATGTCTAATGTTGTAGGGTCATCACATTTTCTAGACCTTATCACTAGGAGGAGTAGGTGGCCAATCTCGCCCTATGTTAGTGCATGACCAACGATTTGAAGATCACTGGTGAAATTGTAGATCCCCGTCTTAGCTAGCCCTGTTGCAATAATTTGTGACGCAGAGTTCCAGGAATCATATTAAGAATAAACTTACGTTCATATAAGACAACTGCCAGTTTCCCAAGACGATTTCGTAATGCAACAAATGTCCCTCATATAAAAATCACCTTGGGTTATACGATTTCATAATTCTGTTCGAAGTGACAATCAAAGATGGCAGCCCTTTTCATGGCGGGGACTAGCAAGATGTCATTGCAACAGATTTAAGATCTCTGACTGAGTTTTAGAATATTTTACCCCTACCAACCAACTACCCAGTCAATTAACCCGCCCGCGAACCGACCATCCAATAGACCAACAAACCGGTCAACTAACCAACTAGCCAACCAATCAATCAACCAACCAGCCAGCCAACCAGCCAACCAACCACCAACCAGCAAACATATGAGCCAGCCCACCAGCCAGCCAATACTAAAACGGGTGGTATCACTGGCCAAGTCAGTTATTTCTTTGAAACTGCTAAAGTAAGCATAAGAAAAAAAAATAGAAAAAAAAAAAAACACACACACACACACACACATCTTTCACACGCACCTTTCACACATATTTCAACAGTTTGACCACCTATAGAGGTAAAATATCTTAGCTGATATTTGTTTATCTTCGGCAGGTAGTGGAAGAAACAGGTATATATGTGATTTTATCCACGAGGCTTATCTCGGCAGCTAAGTTCAAGACGAGTTGAGCAATCCATCTTAAGTTAATCGCGCGTCAATCTCTCTGTCTGTAGATACAGTACAGGCAGTAGGACATGTCAGACAGCCGCCCAGAGATACTGTCTGCTGGACACGAAATATGAGCAGATTATTCATTGCAATATGTTCGGTGCATATGTCTGAAAATGTGAAGTTTATTGTCTCTATTAACTTACACAGTTTACCAGTATGTTTAAACGTATACGGTTTACGAGTATGTTTTACATTACACAAGAGTAAATTTGGACCTACTGTACTGTACTGGCACCTTGAAGTCTTGACAGACGACAGTTATTGTGTCAAAGAGAAAGGCATAATATCCTCCTCTCGACCTGACAAGATTACTTTAAAAGGACAGGTAACAGCAGTAAATCTGAAACAAGACAAGCTCTAGAAGCTCCCGGAGCAGTCAAGCAATGCTCAAACTGCCCGCTAGTCGGAGCTTCGATCCTAAACCAGTTGCTGACCAAGGTCTCTGCGCTGCCATGACATTTAGTCTTTATGTTGCATTTCTCGCACCAGGAAAAATCACACACTCTCCCAGTTGCGCTCCTCCGTCCGAAGCCGTTGGCACAATGTGGGGTGTCGGGTTTGGTGAGCGCCGCCTAACATTAGGCGCTAACGGAAAACAGGTAGTACAATCTACTGTTATACGGTAGCTCAATCACATCTGACTAAGACCTGACTAACAAATTTAGACCAGAATTGGAGGTTATAATATAAACAGTCTGTGTTATGCAAATGACACAGCATTGAATGCTGAAAACCCAAAACATCTGCAACAACTGCTAGTCTTTGTAGTAACAGAGAGATAAAAAAAAAAACCTTTCCTGATATTAATAAACTATAATCAATGAATATATCAAAGAAAACGATAACAGAAATAGAACATGTGTAACAGAGATTAAAAGCAGAAAGGACCAAGCAAACTCTGTGTTCGTCCGGAATGTTGTTTTGGACGTAATTGCGTTGTGCCTGTTTACAGCAAAACTGCGATATTTGCACCTTTCGGCAGACAAATCAGACTTCTCCAGGCATTTGTTGATCGTGTTACCTCCCAGAGAACTCTGTATTCTAAAAGTTTCTTGTGTACCAAGTCCCTTTAACACAGTGGTTCTCAACCTTTTTTGGTCCGTGCCCCCTTCACCGTATTTTCAGAACGTCATTCCCCCCTTCCTATCACAAATTTGGCCCGTGCCCCCCCCCCCCCTTTTCACCGTATTTTCAGAACGTCATTCCCTCCCCCTTTCATATTTCCTATCTAAGCATCCCCCACCCCCCCCCCTAAAAATGTAAAGTAAATTTAATAGCACATACTAAAACAAGTCTAGACATCCACATAAAACATGATTTGTGGGTCTACTGACTTTATAAAATGAATTTTAGAAGGATGAGACGTACTTAACTGTAAAGTATGAAGGGAAAAACAATATCAAGTAATCGGTTCTTGTATTAACGTGATCTTGAAATGGTCTTCATCCCCCCCCCCTGGAAACCCTAAAATTCCCCCCCCCCTGGGCGGGGGGGGGGGGGGAAGGGGGAATTCCCCACCGGTTGAGAACCACTGCTTTAACAGAATGTCAGAAAGAGAGCCATGAAACGTTATATTGAACCTGTTCTGCTGTATCGCAGTGCATTTTGGAACGCGAACGTACAAACTTGGATGAGCATGGGAGCGGCTTAGATAGGTATTTGATAAGAATGTTGCGATTACCTTTGACTGCCAGAGTAACTAATGATTGCCTGGGAGGGGCTAATGGAAGTAACAGATCAATTACAACTACTCGTAAAGAAAGACAGTCTTATTTGGTGGTGCGGTGGATGTCGTGCCCTGTGATACGATTTTTCTAATGTGAGTATATGGGACGAGACTGGAACACTTAAAGGTACTTCATTTTTAATTCACCGCAAACAAAGGAATTCCAGGAGTTCCCGGGAAATCAGGTGACATCAGGGTGATTCCATAGTGGGTATAGGGGTGTGTTGATATATTTTGCAACTTGTATAGGGGATAGGGTCTTTTGTGCAACGTGAAAAACTGCGTGAAACTCCTCCTCCTCCTCCTCCTCCTCCTCCTCCTCCTCCTCCTCCTCCTCCTCCTCCTCCTCCTCCTCCTCCTTCTTCTTCTTCTTCTTCTTCTTCTTCTTCTTCTAGTCCAGTCCATGTGGCATTGGTGATCATGCCTGTCCACAGCATTCTTTCTCTATGGCGTTGTCTGTGCCTTTACATTCCACAAATCCACATTGCTCATCTCCATTTTCTGGTTTTAAGTTACTTCTTATTCTTCTAATTATAATTCTCATTAGTATTTTAGTCGCATGACTCATTAGACTAATTTAACGAAGTTCTCCACAATCCGTTGCACCAGATTTGTTTGGCAGAGCTATGACAATAGATTTCAAGAGATCATTAAGTATATATCCACTCTTGTAGAAATCATTTAAGAGTTTTGTTATAAACACAGTTCACCAATAGCTTAATTCCTCCAACAAAAGTTATCTGGCTCAGAGGATTGACCTTTCTGCACATATTGTATGGCATCTCCACTTCTATTTTCATCATTTGTTGTTCTCCACATTGATCGTAATTGTTTACTTCTAATCTAACACTATCATCATCATATAGCTCTTTTATGTATTCTTTACATATTTCAGTAATCTTTTCTTTGTCCACTAATATTTACCTTCTTTTGTTTTCAAACAATTACATGCTGTAGGCTTTATAATACCCGATAATTCCTGTTTCTTTATGTACGTATATTGTGTGTTTTTTCGTTGTTCTTCAATATCATTGCACTGACTATTTGGTCATTCTTCTTTCGCCACCTTATATTTTAAACTATTTCTAAAAGGTCATCATAGCCGAATTGATAAGAACGCGTGTTCTTAAACATCCGGTGTGCTGGTGCCGAGGTAAGGGGTTCAACCCCTACACCGGACTGTTGAACTAAAATGTTGACTACTCGTCCTTGTACATCTGAAGTCCAAGGTGGTTCGCCTGATCGCGAGAGAAACTGGTAACAGGGGAAACTAATCCACACGCGAAATTTAGTCTAATGCTACTAGAAGTAGTGTGTATGGACTACGCTTGAGTTCAAAGCGAGCGAGCGCCAAAAAAAAAAAAAAAAAACTACAACAAACTATGTTTATATGTATTCTTTTACATGCATCTTGATTCTTTTTGTTTTCACCTAATGTCCATCAATCCTAGAATTTCCTCTGTCGTCCATTTCTTCTTCGCAGTCTTCTTTATTTCTGGTATTATTTCGTTTGATGTCTATTATATTGGTTCCTTGCGCATTTTATATTGTTTGTCTATACTGTCTATTTGTTTCTATTGCATTGTACCTATTGTTTAACTTACAAAATAGTAATATCATAAAAATAATATTTCATGGCTAATACTTTCAGTTAACTTATTAAAACATTTTAAAGCAATGCCCTTTAAGGATAATCTATTATACCTGTCAAGTTTACAATCTAATAATTTTTTTTCATTATGTATGACACATGTTTTCCCAAATTATTATCATATCACCAATTATTATAACAATACAGTGAAAATCCTTTAATGTACTGGAGAGTCTTAGCGTCATAATCATGTAGCAGTTCCTTTACAGAACTTCGTTCTCATCAAGCCGCCCCCCTCCCGCAGCACATTTTCCGAAATGATTCTCCACCCTTTGTCGGGTCTCCTGTTCTATGAACGTTGTTGCTCAAGCTATCTGCAGTGTCATGTGACCATCTTCGTGCTGATCGATCATTGCTTCAACCTCTAGGAACCATGACCTCAATCTCTGCTGCCTTAAACTACTACGACGTTTATTAACACTACCAAAGTATTCTAGCCTGAGAGTCATTCCGTTTTGTCTACGAGCCAGCCCTTCTCGATGCTGTCTACCAGCCAGCCCTTTTCGATGCTGTCTACGAGCCAGCCCTTCTCGATGCTGTCTAAGAGCCAGCCCTTCTCGATGCTGTCTATGAGCCAGCCCTTCTCGATGCTGTCTATGAGCCAGCCCTTCTCGATGCTGTCTATGAGCCAGCCCTTCTCGATGCTGTCTATGAGCCAACCCTTCTCGATGCTGTCTACGAGCCAGCTTTTGTTGATGCTGTCTACGAGTCAGCCCTTCTCGATGCTGTCTATGAGCCAGCCTTTCTCGATGCTGTCTATGAGCCAGCCCTTCTCGATGCTGTCTACGAACCAGCTTTTGTTGATGCTGTCTATGAGCCAGCCCTTCTCGATGCTGTCTATGAGCCAGCCCTTCTCGATGCTGTCTATGATCCAGCCCTTCTCGATGCTGTCTATGAGCCAGCCCTTCTCGATGCTGTCTATGAGCCAGCCCTTCTCGATGCTGTCTATGAGCCAGCCCTTCTTGATGCTGTCTACGAGTCAGCCCTTCTCGATGCTGTCTATGAGCCAGTCCTTCTCGATGCTGTCTACGAGCCAGTCCTTCTCGATGCTGTCTATGAGCCAATCCTTCTCGATGATGTCTATGAGCCAGCCCTTCTTGATGCTGTCTACGAGCCAGTCCTTCTCGATGCTGTCTATGAGCCAGCCCTTCTTGATGCTGTCTATGAGCCAGTCCTTCTCGATGCTGTCTATGAGCCAGCCCTTCTTGATGCTGTCTATGAGCCAGCCCTTCTTGATGCTGTCTATGAGCCAGCCCTTCTTGATGCTGTCTATGAGCCAGCCCTTCTCGATGCTGTCTATGAGCCAGCCCTTCTCGATGCTGTCTATGAGCCAGCCCTTTTCGATGCTGTCTATGAGCCAGCCCTTCTCGATACTGTCTATGAGCCAGCCCTTGTCGATGCTGCCTGTGAGCCAGCCCTTTTTGATGCTGTCTATGAGCCAGCCCTTCTTGATGCTGTCTATGAGCCAGCCCTTCTCGATGCTGTCTATGAGCTAGCCCTTCTCGATGCTGTCTATGAGCCAGCCCTTCTTGATGCTGTCTACGAGTCAGCCCTTCTCGATGCTGTCTATGAGCCAGTCCTTCTCGATGTTGTCTATGAGCCAGCCCTTCTTGATGCTGTCTACGAGCCAGTCCTTCTCGATGCTGTCTATGAGCCAGCCCTTCTCGATGCTGTCTATGAGCCAGTCCTTCTCGATGCTGTCTATGAGCCAGCCCTTCTCGGTGCTGTCTACGAGCTAGTCCTTCTCGATGCTGTCTATGAGCCAGTCCTTCTCGATGCTGTCTATGAGCCAGCCCTTCTTGATGCTGTCTACGAGCCAGCCCTTCTCGATGCTGTCTACAAGCCAGCTTTTGTTGATGCTCAGATCCCACAGCATCTTACCTCGTCCCGACCCACGACATTCTAAGAACTCACTTCAACGTCCAAGCTCAAAAGGCCATATGTTCTTTTTCAGCGAATGCGAAACGGTCCTTGGTCGTTACCTTCATGGAGAGTATAAGCAATGTCATAAATGTATCAGCTTGATAAAGGTAATCTGCAGCAATTATTGGTTCTAGCGGTCCAAGAATGGGCAGCGCACAAGAGGGTAGCAATTGCAGTTCAGAAGTCTTAGCATCTGCATTCACGTTATAATGATTGCAGTATCAGCACCATTGCTAGTGTGTAACGGTAGATATTTTTGTTTGTTTCCAGACTAGTAAATAAAGACTGCACATGCAAGCATCGTCATATATTGCTTATGGCGTAAAATACAAACAAAACTTTAAAAAAAAAAAAAAACTAAACGAACTTTACCGTGGACCACACTCGAGCACCACGATGTGAATACGGACATTCCAATCCTAAGCGGCCACCTACTTTTGAGTATCCACACTCTGGAGCAGAGGAGGACTCCCACGTTTCGTAGTTAGTTAGTTATTTAGTTAGTTAATCGACAGATCATCCTCATTGCACATCGAACCAATCAGTCCATAAGTGTTCGGATCCCCTCCATAGCAAATCCCGCAGCGTGTAGTGGCTCACGACACCAGTTCTGTGTTGGTTTATTACTCTTCTTTGGCTTCCTGAGTAGTGGTCTTGTTTGGCCACGCCTCTTTTAACTTGCTGTTCTCGCAGCCTGACCATGGTTGTAGATTCCCAGTCATCGCTTGGTTCTCGTAAACAACTTACTTCTCGTAGAGCATTCAGTATGTCTGCCTGGTCTATGGCTCGTCCGCCTTCAACAGTACCTGCTGCCTTTTACCTTCTTAATCTCGCTATGCAGTGGATGTTGTGTGTTTGCGTTGACTCTGAGATAGGCACGTGCTTGGCAAATTTGCATTCTGTCCCTCATGGTTGGAAAATCAAGAAGGTAGCGCATCGCCCTGCATGTTGTATCTCTTGTACATCCAAGAATGATGCGCATGGCTTCGTTCTGTATCCTTTCCATCCTTTCTATCTGCTTATGGCTGAGAGTCAGGATTGCCATCGCATACTCCAGAACAGAAAGGACCAGCCCCTCGTAAAGAAGACATAGATGGCGCTGCATCGCAGCCAAACCCCGCTTGGCCTTTGTTATCACCTGGTCTACGTGCTCAGTATAAGCTAGGCTTCGATCAATTCGTATCCCCAGGTAATTCATTGCCTACGTTCTTTCCACCGTCTCTGAACCCAGATTTACAGTTGGCGTTGGGTTGTTGACAATATGGTTATTTAAAGAGAACCATGTCACTGTTGCCTTTGTTGGGTTGACCATTGCCCCAGCTTCAACACACCAAGTGCTTATGCGATTGAGTTCGGTTTGTAGTTCTACAGCCTTACCCTGACGATACACTAAAACATCGTCTGCATGCGACAATGTCCTCCCCGGCCCTATGATTTTCACAGTGTAGGCGTTGAACAGCACCGGAGATAATGGTGATCCCTGTGTTAGGCCAGGATATATTGTTGTTAGTTCTGAAGTCCAGCTGCCACATCTAAAGACTACTTTCCGTTGGAAGAGGGCAGCAGCGATGCAGCTATGGAGGAAAGTACTTATCTTGAGTTCAAGAAGCTGAAGCATTAAGAAATCCACTGCTACTCTGTTGTACGCGTCCTCAAGATCAGTCACTGCAGCAAATGTTACAATGCTGAGTGGAAACCTTCATAGACATCATGGGCAAAAACTGCTGCATCGGTCCAGGTTTCTCTTTCTGGACGGTAGGTGGGAAAACACCTTGTCTCTCAAGCTGGCTTGATATTTTTCTGGCAATTAACTTCTCCAGCAGCTTGCCTATCGTGTTCTGCATGGTTATTACTCGATATCCCTGAATTGTTGTGTGGTCTTTGCCAGGTTTCGGCAAGGGAATCGGATAGCTGTGTAACCACTGCTCCTTGATGATAGCACTCTTTATACTGTTGTTGTACATGTCTGCTAGTTCCTGTAGCTCGTTGTCGGTACACATATTGATGTCGTTATATCTTGGGCCGTCTGGTCCTGGAGCTCTGTTTTTTTATCGTCGAAGCACAGCCTTGATTTCTTTCACTGTCACTGTGTCTTCATCCGAAATGTTCTGGGCCTTGCACCTATCTGAGGTGATCTCCTTGGCAAGATTTCGGCCTCTCATGTCTGTCTGGTTGCTCTGCTCTAGATAGCTTTCCAAGAGGGCTTTGCCCTTGTTCTCATCCGTCCTCTGCCAGATGAGGTCGGCACCTTGGAAGTCAGGAATACTCTTATTCTTGATTACCCCACTCATGCTTTTATGTAATCGCCAGAATAATTTCAGTGACTTGCTGTGCTTACTCTTTGACATACTTCTGCCCATTTTTCACTTTTAACCACCATAACCATTTTTTTTTAAGTAGCTTACTTTTGTGTGCATCTCTCTTTCTAAGTGCATGCAGGGACTAGGATGGGCAACTCTGTTCTTTTTGGCGTTTTGTTATTTCCATATAGCACTATGCTTATCCACTCAGGCCTTTTCCACCTCAACATTCCACCAAGGTGGCTGCTCCCAGATTTTTTTCCTGTCATGAAGCTTTCTGTGCTTGTCGCGCTTTATTTTACTCACCACATCTTGCCCTGTACTGTCATACTGGAAAGTCTTGACCGTTGACTTGTGCTGCCTGGTTCTGTCGTTCTCCACCAATATGCTGCAAGGATGGTGGTCGCTGCCGTGGTACCCTAGGACACCCAATCTACACACTGTAGTGAGTGAAAGAGAAGCCAGCGCCAGATCAATAACACTGTCCTCATCACCTGGACGACTTGCTGTTCTGGTGACACAGCCACTGTTGATACAAACCAGGTCAATGGTTTCAGGTCCAGTCTCGTGCTCTTCCCCCTGTGTGTTAGAGGAAATATTTCGCCCATGAACTGCCTGTGGCGAGGAAATCGCCACAAAAAATAACATTTCTCTCGTGACCTAATATGTCAGTTAAGCACTGCCACTTCTGGGAATCCACACTCGTGTTGCGGGCATAAACATTCACCAACACGAATGGTAGACCGGATTGAACTCTAACCGCCTGTATTTGTGTGTCGTCACTATCCCAACTGGACATGTCTAGCTCTGAAGCCACCATACTGTGTATCGCCATTCTCATAAGTCGCCTGTTGTAGAAACATTTGAAGCCGGCAATTTCGAGTACCTGATCACCCAGTCTCGTCTCCTGAAGCGCTACAATGTCGTTTCTGTATACCAGGTTTTCTAGAATAGGGCCTCGTTATTTTACGCTGGCACAGTTCCAATATAGAATACGAGTATTCCTGAGGTCCAGACGGTTACATTTGAGTCTAAAATGCTTTGCTCCACCACGCCTACCTTGTCGCTCGCGGTCTCCCCTTCGCCTTGTTAAACGTTGTTCCGCCATGTTTAAAAACCGAACACCACAGACACACACACGATGCGAAAATTCATTCAAGGATTGCTTCACTCAATGCACAAACTCCTTAGCATCGGCGAAGATATTGAGAACAAACTCCTGGTTTTACATCCTGGCACACAAATTACATGCAGGAGATGAAAATATCCATCTTCTGTGCGAAAAAAGGAACGGTCATAACTACCGTCCGCAGCCATCTTGACCGGACGACCTCGCGAACTCACGTGTCGTGATAGCCGTAAATTACTGTCACATGGTAGAGCTCACTAGCCAGGGATGTGCTTGTGAAATCAATAGGGACTCTATGACATTGTCTCTTGAAACACCATGTTAGTTACCAAGTGACAAATAAATCAAAGCAACTACATAACAACTACGCAAACTTCTCTAATATATACTTACGAATGATGGAGATGTCCTACTTATGCCAACAGCATAACAACTGCCCTAACTCCTCTAAAGTATGGTAAGCGCCTAAAGGAGTATAGGGATTATGATGCAATACCCATATTTTAATAGAAGAATCGTCGCTCGTATTGTAATATTCTTAATATTATACCGGCTGCCTTCACTTTCCAAAACAATTCCTGGCACGTATTTAGTCTGGGTCGACATACGAGTCCAGGCCAATTTTAAAATATCCGCCTTGATGCAAATGTAAACCCATGACCATGAGGCTGGCAGGCAAGCGTCTAGCCACTGCATTACTGCAATCAACTCTAAAATATAACGTATGTAAATATACATTCTTTGCACTCTGACACGCCACAGCCACCCATTTCATGTTTTCTACAAGCAGAGGTGCAGCAACAACTGCATGCAAGGTGTATAAATCATTGCAAGCGTCACAACAGACCAGAAAAATAACCTACACGGGTTTATAAACACGAGGCTTCCTGTATGTTAAAAGTGTTAAAACCCGCGTTGATTGATGCATATGATTGTCCGGCTTCTCGCTCTTCCATTGTAATTTCCTTGTCACGTGTTTGTGTTTTTGTTCTGTGTCCGCTGTTACAGTGTCTGTTCTAGCTGCATATTCTAGTGGTTCCCTTCTCATGTTCCTACTACGTTGCTGGTGGTTGTATATGCATGCTTTTCCCTTCTCATGTTCCTACTACGTTGCTGTTAGTTCTATGTTCATGCTTTTCCCTTCTCATGTTCCTACTACGTTGCTGTTAGTTGTATATTCATGCTGTTCCCTTCTCATGTTCTTACTACGTTGCTGTTAGTTCTATGTTCATGCTTTTCCCTTCTCATGTTCCTACTACGTTGCTGTTAGTTGTATATTCATGCTGTTCCCTTCTCATGTTCTTACTACGTTGCTGTTAGATCTATGTTCATGCTTTTCCCTTCTCATGTTCCTACTACGTTGCTGTTAGGTCTATATTCATGCTGTTCCCTTCTCATGTTCTTACTACGTTGCTGTTAGTTCTATATTCATGCTGTTCCCTTCTCATGTTCCTACTACGTTGCTGTTAGTTGTATATTCATGCTGTTCCCTTCTCATGTTCTTACTACGTTGCTGTTAGTTCTATGTTCATGCTTTTCCCTTCTCATGTTCCTACTACGTTGCTGTTAGTTCTATATTCATGCTGTTCCCTTCTCATGTTCTTACTACGTTGCTGTTAGTTCTATGTTCATGCTGTTCCCTTCTCATGTTCCTACTACGTTGCTGTTAGTTGTATATTCATGCTGTTCCCTTCTCATGTTCCTACTACGTTGCTGTTAGTTCTATGTTCATGCTGTTCCCTTCTCATGTTCCTACTACGTTGCTGTTAGTTGTCTATTCATGCTGTTCCCTTCTCATGTTCCTACTACGTTGCTGTTAGTTCTATGTTCATGCTGTTCCCTTCTCATGTTCCTACTACGTTGCTAGTAGTTGTGTATGCATGCTTTTCCCTTCTCATGTTCTTACTACGTTGCTGTTAGTTCTATGTTCATGCTGTTCCCTTCTCATGTTCCGACTACGTTGCTGTTAGTTGTATATTCATGCTGTTCCCTTCTCAGGTTCCTACTACATTGCTGGTAGTTGTATGTCCACGCTGTTCCCTTCTCATGTTCCGACTACGTTGCTGGTAGTTGTATGTCCACGCTGTTCCCTTCTCATGTACCTACTACGTTGCTGTTAGTTCTATGTTCATGCTTTTCCCTTCTCATGTTCCTACTACGTTGCTGTTAGTTCTATATTCATGCTGTTCCCTTCTCATGTTCCTACTACGTTGCTGGTAGTTGTATATGCATGCTTTTCCCTTCTCATGTTCTTACTACGTTGCTGTTAGTTCTATGTTCATGCTTTTCCCTTCTCATGTTCCTACTACGTTGCTGTTAGTTGTATATTCATGCTGTTCCCTTCTCATGTTCCTACTACGTTGCTGTTAGTTCTATGTTCATGCTTTTCCCTTCTCATGTTCTTACTACGTTGCTGTTAGTTCTATGTTCATGCTGTTCCCTTCTCATGTTCCTACTACGTTGCTGTTAGTTCTATATTCATGCTGTTCCCTTCTCATGTTCCTACTACGTTGCTGTTAGTTCTATGTTCATGCTGTTCCCTTCTCATGTTCCGACTACGTTGCTGGTAGTTGTATGTCCACGCTGTTCCCTTCTCATGTTCCTACTACGTTGCTGTTAGTTCTATGTTCATGCTTTTCCCTTCTCATGTTCCTACTACGTTGCTGTTAGTTCTATGTTCATGCAACATAATGTTTCAGCTTTCTCACATGCCTGTGCCAACTTTGGGCTCAATATCAACTTGGAGAAGACTGTAGTTATGTACCAGCCAGCTCCAGGGAATAATCACACTGTGCCGAATATCAAAGTGAATGATCATAGACTAAGTGTTGTGGACAAATTCACCTATCTTGGCAGCACCGTGTCACAAGCTGCCACAATCGATGACGAAGTGAATGCAAGAATCTCCAAGGCCAGTGCAGCCTTTGGCAGACTGTACAAGAATGTATGGGACAGAACTGGAATAAGCCTGCAAACAAAGCTAAAAGTCTACAAAGCAGTTGTATTATCCACACTGCTATATGCTTGTGAAACCTGGACTGTTTATCAGCGACACGCTAGGAAATTAAACCACTTCCACACAGTCTGCCTAAGGAAGCTACTGAAGATTAAATGGCAAGACAAGATTCCAGACACTGAAGTCCTAGAAAGAGCATCCATGCCCAGTATCCACACTCTACTGATGAAGAATCAGATTCGCTGGGCTGGTCACTTGACTCGCATGCCAGATCACATGCTCCCTAAACGAATTTTTTACAGCGAACTGCGTTGTGGTAAACGCTCCCAAGGTGGCCAGAGGAAACGTTTTAAAGACACTCTGAAAATTTCACTGAATGCTTTTGGAATTCATCATGACACCTGGGAGGCTGCAGCCAGAGACCGAAATTCGTGGCGTGCATCATTGCGCAAAGGTGCAGTCATATGTGAGGCAACCAGGACTGCAAGAGCTGTGAAGAAAAGGCAGGACAGAAAAACCACTGCAGGAAATCCTCCTCCAGAGACGTCAAGCATTCTTTGCCCACATTGTCAAAGAACATTTCGAGCCAAAATAGGCCTTATCAGCCATCTTAGAACCCACGGCTCCACACCTTCAATCCCACTGGATGAAATGAATGGTCATCATCATTCTTGATGGACAAACAACAACAACAACAACATGTTCATGCTGTTCCCTTCTCATGTTCCTACTACGTTGCTGTTAGTTCTATGTTCATGCTGTTCCCTTCTCATGTTCCTACTACGTTGCTGTTAGTTCTATGTTCATGATGTTCCCTTCTCATGTTCCTACTACGTTGCTGTTAGTTCTATGTTCATGCTGTTCCCTTCTCATGTTCCGACTACGTTGCTGGTAGTTTATATGCATGCTGTTCCCTTCCCATGTTCCTACTACGTTGCTGGTTAGTTGTATGTTCATGCTGTTGCCTTCCCAAAAAGGTTTACCCGTGAAAGGCTCGACTTAATTGCACCGGTTTTTTTTTTTTTCTTCTAATTTTCTTTCCCATTTTCCTACTGAGTGATAGTAGTTGCACGCTTATGCTTTTCCTTTCTTATTTTCCAACTACATAAAAGTTGACTTATTTCGACTTTTATGTAGTTGGAAAATATGAAAGTAAAAAAGCATAAGCGTGCAACTACAGCTACATATTGGTACTTACATGCTAAAGCTATTGACTGCCAATCGCCTCCTCGTGTTGGTAGTTGCACTTTCACGCTTATCCATTCCCATTTTTCTACTATGTTTTGGCAGTTCATGAGTTTTCTTTCCTCCAAAAATATTAAAAGCGAAAAGATCGGTTGCATTGCATTGGGTTTACTCCATATATTTGAAACTGCGGAACTGCAAGCCGTCTGCAGAGAGAAATCCCAGAACTCAGCACAAAGTGTCTCAATGGGCAGTAGCCAGAAGACAGCCAAGGCGGTTATTTTGAGTCTGCCAGTGGATAGAACTGAGAACTCTGGGAATCGTGGCTGAGAGCTTACGGTGTCCGCCTTGGCTCAGATGGTACCGGATTTCGTTCCAAGCATAGGGCTAGACATTTGTCCAAGAGACTTTGGTATCTAATGATATCACACATTCCCCTGGTCTCTTAGGTAGAGAGATAGGATACCTAGACTAGCCTAAGTAGAAAAGTGCGACAAACAGGAGCTCCCGCGTGCAGGTTGGGTACGTTATAAATCCCACGACAGTTGAATATCGCAAAGAGTGAGGTGTAAGGTCATGCCCTGTAGTCTTGCCAGGAATGAAAACCTACTCACAGGTGTGTGTGTGTGCGCGCACGCGCCGAGCTGTGTAGAATAATGTTAAATAACCGAGATTGGCACTTGAAAGATAGTTAATACCTAGTAACACTGAAGACACAAAATGACGGGAAAGACTAGCTATTGTCTAAGTCTGGCAAACTACTTATGATTACCAGTTCTCATCTCATCATGTTCCTCTTGTACCTTGCGGTGTCGAGGTGAAGTATAAACTTCGTGAGAGTGCCCGATTATGGGCTTCATATATCGACATTTCCATGGACTCTGCTATTCCTTCCGTCCAACGTTTACGTGGTCGGCCTCTTCCTCTGTTTCCATCTGGTCTGTACATCATTGCTTGTTGTGGTAAGCTGTTGACTGGTAACCTACTTGTATGGCCAAACCATTTGACTTGCTGCTTTCTAATGAAATCTAGTGCTGCTTTAACCCCTACTTTAGTCCTGATTTCTTCACTTCTAATCGTATCTCTTCTTGATACGTTGCGTATTCTTCTCAGGAACCTCATTTCTGTTGTTGTGATTTTTCTTTTCTCTTTTTCTGTCATTGTCCAGGTTTGGCATTGGTAGCATAGAGTTGGTAGGAAGATTGTGTTGTAAAGTGCTTTCTTAGTAGTTATTGATACATGTTTGTTCTTTAGTATTGGTGCCATTTGTCCAATGAGTTGATTTCCTTATTGCACCTATTTTCGATCTCGTCTTCTGATCTGCCATTTGATGATATTATACTTCCTAGGTACTTGAAACTCTTTACTTGTTTCAAGGGATGTTCGTTTAGGTAAATTGTTGTTGTTTGTTCTTCTTTTGATTGATTAATTGATTGGTTTAGGAATCGACATCACAGCATTCGGTGCATTCCCATAAGCGCTCCATCCCCATCCTCAGCAGCCAGCGAAGAGTTCCAACACTAATAGTACCAGTAGAAGTCTGATTATATGTCCGTCTCGCCTTTCCTCTGAGCGTTGAGCGTCGGCCAGATCCCCTCGTCACTCCTCGCTGTCTCATTCTTGCCAGACCATGGTAATCCATTTGCTCCTCCGAGGTGTGCACGTGCTCCCACAAGGCCGCAACCACGTCTGCCTTGTCATGTATCAATACTCCACCAAGTTCTGCAGAGCCAGCCAATCTGTCCGCCTGTTCATTTCCCAGCACACCGGCATGCCCCGGAGAAAAGATCCAGGCGATGCTTGTCACCCGTGACCTCCGAAGCGAAGCAAGCCACTCCGCACGAAGCCTGCCCGTCCTCACCCTCGTCAGCATGCTTTCTGAGTCAGTTACAATCACGATGTGTGTATGTGTCGTATTCTCCATCCAGCGGAGAGCCGCAGTGACCGCCTCCACCTCCATTCTTAAGCTGGATGTTGTGGTATCATATGCCAGGCTCTCCTGCCCCAAACGTCGACCATTGGCTTTGGCTATGAACCCCCAGCCACTTTTCTCACCTCTTGACACCGAACCATCTGTGTAGATAATCACATCACCCGAGTGAGCATTGTCCTGAATTAGTTGCTGGATTTCCACTTCCGTGGCCCCTGCTGGCCACTCCTGCACTCCCGGCTTAATGTGATTATAACTCTGCACAATTCTGACTGCTCCGCTGGCACTCTGACCCACTCCTCTCCACGCCTAATGTTCTCCAAGGGGCACACCTGTCTGATCGTATCCTCTGCCTGAGCCATCCATGATTTCCCTCTTATCAGTCGCTGACCCTTAACTGCGTCCAGCGCCTCATGCAGTGGGTGGTCTGTGTCTGCAGCTACTCTGAGGTAAGCCTTCGCCTGCATCACCTTGAGCCTACTAGCAACACTCGGCAGACCAAGGATGTAACGCATACACACTACTGGGGTGTCTCTAGTGCATCCCAGAATGACCCGCATAGCTTCGTTCTGTATGCGCTCTAACTTCACCAGCTGACTCTCTGAGACAGTGAGCAGACCTAATCCATAATCAATTACTGAGAGGATCAAGTGCTGGTATAGTGTGAAAAGCAATCTTTGCTCTGTGTCCATTGCGGCCATAGTTTTAAGTGCACTGAGTCCCTTTTGAGGTCTTGTCACAACCGTCTCCACATGGTCCTTGAAGGATAGGCTCCTGTCAAATGTGATCCCCAGATACTTCAGTTTGTTCTCTCTGCTGACATTTCTACCATCTATCGTGAGGCTTGGGACATCCGCTCTCACAATCCTGTTGTCCAGAGAGCACCACAAAACAGCCGCCTTTTCCGGGTGGATGACAGCACTCATTTCAGTGCACCAGTCAATCACTTTGTCTACTGTCGCCTGTAGCTCCTGGGCTGTTTGCTCCCTATCTCTCCCCTGCCTGTTTGTTCTTCTTTAGTTATAGTCATTACCTCTGTTTTGCTTGTGCTAATTTTCATGTTATGTTCCCTACACATTTCGTTTAGACTATTCATGTGGTCTTGTAATTCAGCTTCTGATTTTGCTATTAGTGCTTGGTCGTCCGCAAACAGGAGTTCTCTAATGGTTAGATTTGCAGATGGTTCTTCTTCTGTGTTCTCGTCATGCGGTATTCTTGCTGTCTCTGCTTGGCTAGTTTCTTTACATATGTTGTCTATAAATGTTATGAACAAGAGAGGGGACAGGACACAACCTTGTCGTACTCCAGATCTTATGGTGAAGGGTTCTGAGTGTCGTCCGGTTGCTCTCACTATGCATTCACTGTTGTTGTATAAACTTCTACATAGGTTTGTTAGATGTGTACTCACTCCATATTGTTTAAGGATTTCCCACAGCTTGTCTTTTGCTGCCTTTGTTTTTCCAAATTGGGATAATTATGGCGTTTCCCCAGTCTCGTGGTGTCTGTTGTTCTACCCAAACATGGTTAAATAGTCTATGTAGCCAAGCTGTTCCTACTTCTCTTGCTGCTTTAATTAGTTCATTTGGTATTTCATCCTGTCCCGGTTTGTTCAATGGGGCTAATCTGATGGCTTCTATAATTTCTTCTTTTAGTATGTCTGGTTCTAGTTCTTCGGTGACATCTGTGTAGGTCTGTTGAATTCCTGTGACATCTGATGGGATGTTGAGAAGTTGTTCGAAATACTGCTTCCATCTTATTAGGATCTGTTTTTGTTCACGCATTGGTTCTCCATTTTCGCTGTTAATTATTTCAGTTGGGTCAAAGGGTTATCCTCTGGTTCGCATTGCACCTATCTTTTTGTAGAAGTTTCTAGTTGCCTCCTTGTAGTTTTTATTTAGGGTTTCTCCATACTCTTCCCAGTCTTTTTGTTTTTCCCTCTTTACTATTCTACTCACATGTCTTCTCGCTATTCTATATTCTCTGTAACCACAATCCTGTTTGCTCTTCAACCATTTTTTATATTTTTCTTTTTTTTATTTTACCGCTTTCTTTACTTCTGCGTTCCACCAACTTGTTATTTTCTTTATCCGTGTATTGCGTTTTTTCGTGGTTCCACATGATATTTTTTCAGTATTTAAAATGCTTGATTTGAACAAGCATTACCAGTTACCAGTTGACCTAATATAAAACGTGCTTTTTATGTATGGCAGTGAATCATGGAATATGAATGCACAAATTAGGAAGAGCTGGGAAGCAAATGAGATGTGGTTACTGAGATGAATATTCCGAATACCTTGGAATGGAAGGGTAACTATAACAAAGATTACCAGGAAGATGCTTATGACATATTTTAAGTAGAACATTAACTACAACAATCATCAACATCATCATCATGTACCATGCCGAGAAGCGTGTCTATGTAAGTCATGTTTCGCCATCCCACTCAATCACCAGAGTCGTGGATCAGCTCAGTGTTCTTGTCTCGACCATACCATGTGGCCAAGCCATCCGGGTATTTACTTCTCTGTCTTCCCATTATTCTCTTCCCCTTGATCTTACCAGTTGTCACCAAGTTCTCCAATGTATTTTTTCTCGTAGAGTGACCAAAAAATATTGACTGTCTACGTCTAATTTCTCTAATCAGTTTACGATCTTAATTTGCTTCTTGTAGAACTTGGACATTGTTTTGTTTTTTCTGTATGTCCATGGTATTCTTTGCATTTTCATCAGAAAAACGTACAATAATCAGAAAGCGATAAACATCGTTCTTTGGCCATTAATGAATTGAAAAATACCGCGACCACAGGAAAGATCAGTTGTAGAACTGGCAGCGGTAGAAAGAGAGAAAAGATGCTGGATGGACTGAGACAATGGCCTGGAGACATAGCATCAGCAGAATTCACCCAGAACACCAAGAATCAAGATATGTGGACATAACCGCCTGTGGCAGCTGACAAGTCTCATGATCATGATGATGACCGGCTGGGATCCGGTTAAAAAATATCAGACGTCTCTGCCTTTGGAATAGATCCTTTAGATAGAGGACAGAAAATCTCACTGCAGCCGACTGCTGGAATATTCTGACACTGGCTACTTTAGTCACAGCAGGTGCCAGATGTATTACGGACGTCAAGTGTAGAATTGACCAAACAAGAGCGTTTCACAAGCTGAAGAATATTCTCTGTAATTTATCTGCGTCAATCGATGTAAGGAAAAGATTTCATAGGAGCTATATTTAGCCAATCCTTATTTACAGACGCGAATCATAGACAATTAGCAGACAAGACGAGAATTACGTGGACGTTACGGAGATGTGATTATATAGAAGAATCATAAGAACAAAATCTCCGTTCTTTAAGCGTGTCATGAAAAAAAAAGTAAAGAAAACCGGAGCATGCCGTCACAACAGAAAAGCTGGATTAGATGAGTGGCAGCGTTGGACCAAGAGGGAAGGTGCTAGACAGTTCGACATCATGGCATGAAGAAAAACACTATCAGAAATTATTGGCAACACACGAGACAGAGGACTGTGGACAGACATGATTACCAACGTCACACGGCATGTACTATAAGAAAAAAAGACCCTTACATAACAATTGTCATTATCCCTATAGACGACAATCCCTATCAAATTAATATCCAAAATATGACTGATATAGTCACAGGATTATTAATCTGAGACTGGGATAGACCGTAATTATAACTTTATTTTTGAATTTGGAATGG
The DNA here is from genome assembly GCA_014155875.1 of Cepaea nemoralis. Classification (NCBI taxonomy): domain Eukaryota; kingdom Metazoa; phylum Mollusca; class Gastropoda; order Stylommatophora; family Helicidae; genus Cepaea; species Cepaea nemoralis. The sequence goes on from JACEFZ010007486.1 coordinate 70,303, forward strand.
GGAGGGGACAGAACAGAACACACAAATGCATATCACCGTCTACGTCAAATATCGGTAATTGATTGTAAAATAAATGCGTATACAGCGGATATATGTTGTTAGGTCTGTGGGAGAATTGAAAACTGCCAAGGTTCACATCGGAATACCCACGTCAATGGCTGGTTGACAACAGTAGACCAATTGCTAGACTGAAAGAAACATTCCTATTACAAACAGGGAAATCACAAAACAAGAATACAATGGCCAGAAAAAACGTTAGTTGTCTACCCTTTTCCCTTTGAAGGGACTGAACCTCCAGACATTATGTAAGCCAGACACTTGGACAGACAGATCTTGCTTTAAGGCCAGAATACATGCTACACTTGTGGGGTGGAGTGGGGAAGGGGAGGGGGGTGGAACAAGTATGGAAAGAAAGCTAATATAATAACATAATGGTAACAACTTAGAGATGAGCCAACTGTACGGTTAATTATCTCTAAAGTAACCTGATGGTAACAAATTAGAGATGAGCCAACTGTGCGGTTAATTATCTCTAAAGTAACCTGATGGTAACAAATTAGAGATGAGCTAACTGTGCGGTTAATTACCTCTAAAGTAACCTGATAGTAACAACTTAGAGATGAGCTAACTTTGCGGTTAATTATCTCTAAAGTAACCTGATAGTACCAACTCAGAGATGAGCTAACTTTGCGGTTATCTGCTTCTAAAGAAATCTGATGGTAACAACTTACAGATGAGCTAACTTTGCGGTTAATTATCTCTAAAGTAACCTGATAGTAACAACTTAGAGATGAGCTAACTTTGCGGTTATCTGCTTCTAAAGAAATCTGATGGTAACAACTTAGAGATGAGCTAACTTTGCGGTTAATTATCTCTAAAGTAACCTGATAGTAACAACTTAGAGATGAGCTAACTTTGCGGTTATCTGCTTCTAAAGAAATCTGATGATAACAACTTAGAGATGAGCTAACTGGTGTGCCCAATTTACAGATGAGCAAACTCTACCGTTAGTTAGTTGAAATTAGGGTAATAAACACACATCTCATAAATATATACATGATTTAAACACAAAACGCACACAGCGTCACACAGTTTGATCTTCGCACGCTCCAAATGAATATCTCCAATAGACGACAGACGTGTCCTTATTTTCTGTCTGCTTTCATAAACAATTTTCTTCAATTAATTTGTTTACTCTGAGGAAAGGCCAGGTGGACACATAATCAGATTGCAACTGGTACCATTAGGATTGGGACTCTTCGCTAGCTATTGAAGATGAGGACGACGCACGCGTGGGAATGTCCCGAGTGAAGTGATGTCGGTTCTTGACACAGCTCAACTCAGTTGGACTCAGCTTTTCTTCAATGTTGAGTTCTTGTTGAGTAGATCTGTTTGTTGTCCTTTCCTTACAACGAATTGTTAAAACTTCTTAAACATGTATATCCAAACGCGGTTAAGGTGCTTTTTAGCTGAATTGTTGGCTATGAAAGTTTCACGCCAATATGTCACCAAAGTAAACATGCATGCTTTTTTTTTTAATTCTAACTAACAAGTAAGTAGAAATACATTTACCTTACAAGAACTGTATTATCTGCAATTATATGCCAAGTGTAAAGTTAACTACATAAAAGATTGTGAGCAACTTACGATGGGAAAAATCCAACAGGATTAGCAGGACAGGAAAACCTGCGTCCCTATGGATGTCACACACTTCAGACGGTAGCAAATCATGTCTCCGTGCTGTGCTAGCTGGCTGGTCCCACTGACTGGCTGTCGACTGGCGTCCGTCACCTTTTTCTAACTAGCATTCTCATTTCATATTCAGTTCCTGGCCCAGACTTTCCCTCTTGTCACTCCCCTACCTCACTCTTGTATAGGTGTGTAGAAGCTTAGCAAATTTACCTCTTATTTATTTGTACATGCCAGATCCCATGTTTTTTTACATGTATATTATACAGCCGACTCCGTGGCAAAGTGATTACGGACGTGATTCGTGATTCCGCATACCCGCGTTCGAAACACAGATGCGCGCGATTTGGCAGCAGATCGCGATGCGTTGGATTTTTACGAAATGGTATGGGTGCTGGTCGTTCAGAAAGCAAAGGCAAACTATTGAACGTAAACTTGCCAGTTCATTACAGCAGCAAAACATGCTGGTGTTGACTGCAACGTCATGTAAAGGATTTGCAATTATCTTTAATTAAATATTATACAATATTTGTGCATAAGCAATGACAGACAGACAGACAGACAGACAGACAGACAGACAGACAGACAGAAAGACAGACAGACAGACAGACAGACAGACAGACAGGCAGACGGACGGACGGACGGACGGACGGACGGAAACAGACAGATACAGACAGACACCAGATGGACAAACAGACAGACAAAGAAGAGAAGGCCGGTAGGTAGGTAGGTAGTTTGGTAGGTAGGTAGGTAGGTACGGAGACAATGGACAGTTATAAAATGGTGGGATATAGAATGTCATATATATATTTGTGTGTATGTGTGTGTGTGTGTGTGTGTTTGTTTGTGTGTGTGTGTTTGTGTGTGTGTGTAATGTTGCATGTCCTTTGCAGGATGATGAAGTCAACCCCAATCCCAGATTTATGTTCTAGGGAATGTTATTGTCAATAGTTTGCCATTGCTTTCTGAACAAGAAACCAACGCTGAAGTCTGCCTGACCGGTGATGACTCGTTTATCCCACCGGCAACTCACCGGAAGTTTACAATGCATGCACACACACACACACACACACACACACACACACACACACACACACACACACACACACACACACACACTAGGGAAAGTCATTACATATAAACAAGTAGGGGTCTTGAGGATGAAACAATTTGAGCATGCTCAATAGCGATTAACAAATGGCTGTCCCACTATCGACTTGCACTGTGACAGAAAAACGACAGTTATTTATCTTTTCGTAGTTAGAGGGTGTGCTCTCTACAGAAGAATGATGCTTCGGTATTGAGATATTTGCTTGAAAATTACATACCAGAAAGTAAAAGGTAAGTCGATGCAGTGAAAGCACCCATAGTTTCTGGTTAAGAAAAAATTTAAAACGCATGAATCCGCTTGGTAAATTATGATGATCGTCTTTAGCGATATCAGAGGCCGTATACTGATGTATTTCTAGGAAAGGGGTGAAACTGTTACTAGTGCTCGATACAGTGAAAAAAACCGCAGTACGATCGAAACGCAGGAGACTTCTCTCAAACAGAATATTGTTACTGCACGACAACGCCAGATCTCATAAGGCTGCGCAGACAGTGGATACACTCTAGAAACATCCAACAGACAGTCCAAACAAGGAGCCTTCGGCCTGACATTCACTTGTTTGGGTCCTTGAAAGAACGTGTGAGGGGTCAGAGGTCTGCAGATGACAACGGGATAATGGAGACAGTGAATAATTCGTGTAAGGCCACACCCAAAAACTGTTTTCCTAAAAGGCATCATCACGCTTGTGGACAGGTGGACAAGGCAAGGTAGCCTTGTTGATAAATAAGAGACACACAGTTTCTGGTTCGCACTATTGTAAAAAGGTTATTCCTAAAATTCCTGTTACTGAATGACTTCCTCTCGTGTGTGTGTGTGTGTGTGTGTGTGTGTGTGTGTGTGTGTGTGTGTGTGTGTGTGTGTGTGTGTGTGTGTGTGTGTGTGTGTGTGCGCGCGTGTGTGCGTACGTGTTTAGCCTTAGGTGGCTGGTTTCCCATTCACTATTTCACAGTTGCTGCGTAAATATGTGAGGAGACTGACCTTGCGTTTCAATGCCAAATGTGTTGCCTGGGTGCGCAATATCCCGTGTTAAATGTACCCTTCATTATGTTTATACATCGTTTTCTTTCCCTTTTTTCTGACTCTATATCTAGACCTCTTCGAGACATGCACGTATTGGTAGATGTTCGAGTTTCATTCTCAAAAGATGTCCTAAACACTTTATTTGTTGTCTCTATGGATTGTGTACATAGTGTCTTGTATATTGTATATCTAATGTTGTCATTTAACCGACTGTCTCGTCTGGAAACCATGACAGCCGTTCTAAAGCTTTCAGCCTCACATACGACGAATTTACTCTGGTGGGATATTCATGGGGCCCAAGTATAACATTGATAGCGATGCGGTTTGTGGGGAAATTGAAGGCATATGATAATACCTCTGCTTCCGAGAGCGTAGGCCTATGCTTGACATACGAAATAATGAGACGTTAGACTTCATGAATTATCTTATTTGGCTTAACATTTTATTTACCCCAAATCCGCAGGCGTCGTTAAATGTATGTGTTTTAAAGTACACAACACACAAATTAACTGTTACGGTTAATGTATGTTTTCTGTGCCTTTAACAGAGCTGTCCTTTACTATATGGATATGTCGAAGAACTCTGGTCCTCGATTTCCTTTTATTGTCATGTCAGAGATGGATCTGCCGGATGAGTTGAATACAACGGTGTCGTTTTGTTCCATCATAACAACACTTAAAGACTTTTCAAATTTTCCATCACACTCATGTCGTTGGTTTCCATCATGAGATGTATAGCGTAAATTAAGGTTATCGCCCCCTTTATATTACTTATCGTGCCTTCTCGGTTGTTTATGCTGTGTCTTTTATTTTAAGGCCGTTTATTTGTACTAAAAATATGTCACGAGTATCATGAGGATTAATCTGAGTAAGTAATATTTTCTCTGCGATTTTTAGGCATTTAATTGTCAACAGACTCTACCATCATCTCCAGAGGGATTGTAGTATACATCTTGCAAGCCGCCACATCGCTGTTTGAATTTCCCCTCAATACGCTCCAAGTTAGCAACAGTGCCAACTACCACCACCATCAGAGTTAAATTCAAATTTAGAAATGATGGAGGTAGCGCCTATAGTTTAAGAAGAAAGATGAAATTTACATCATCTAAATTTGAAAAAGAGCGCTGATTCGAAAAGGCAACTACAATAGTTTAAATATAGCCGAAAAGGAGCTCAGCCATTAGTCACGACCCGGAATGACATCAAAGCCCAGTCGAGGAAGGGCAGAAAAAACAACAACTGAGTCTTTAAAAATGGAATGAAGACCGACAGAAGTGCAGTGTGTGTAAAACGAAAAAATCTTCAGCAATCGCTCACCAGGAGAAGGTCCACTGGAACTGACGGCGCGGTGTCCTCTACTCAGCTAACTCCAATAGAAGAAGAGAGAGAAGTACCAGCCTATTAAGCTGCCAGCGAACTAGGACAGCAAAAACCTACTCTGGAGCCTGAAACCTGACGACGTTGTGCTCTAAGAAGACATTCAACTATGTTGAAGGTAAGCACACTGTAATATTAAATTAGTTATGCTCCTTTCCCAGAAAATGGTAAGTTGGTGTGCTGTAAAAATGTGATTAGTCCTTAAGAACTTATTTTAGTGGAGACTAAGCACTATATTCAGATGTCGTAGTTCATAGATTATCTGTGCACTAGGTTAACCCATAGTGAAGTTTTTTTTAATGCAGCTTCTATGTGAGCATAAGCATTATGCCTGGGTAGTGCATTTTACCCTTTAAGCAGTTAAGCTAAGTCAGTAGTGATTTAGGAGTTAGTGATTAACTTAGGAATTAGTCAGCAGTAAGGAACTATCTTAATGTGCATTCACTAAGTAGGAGGAATTAGTGTAATTCATCATAGAAACGTTGAGCGGCTGGCCGAGTGGCTAGAATGCCGGGCTCTCCTTGGGCAGATCCGGGTTAGAATCCTCGGTAAGGTGTGGAGTTTTTTTCTGTCCGGGCCAAAAAGTAAACTGTAACCTGCACAGTTCGCGGCGACTGCACTAACCATGCGGCCTTAATTCCTCAGGCTCAAGACCCCCTGTCCTACACCGCAAGGTACTATAGGCAGAAAATGACTGATTTTTTTTCTTCATCATAGAAACAGTACATGGGCACATTAAATGTTAAATTGTTCCCTATGTATTATCATGAATTCCTGTGTGTTCTATGGAAGCATTCCTGTGGTGATTAAATTGTGACTTCATCGGTATTAAATGTACGAATTTATCTTTTAGATTATTGATTGTGAGTCACCTAATTATGCCTATTCATCATTCATGCCAGTAGGGTTATGATTTACGTTAAATTATTGTAGATTGGATGAGGAGAAGTGGCATACCGAGGATGACTATGATCAATCAATCAATCACCTGATAGTATGTAATTCGATGCATACTGCCAATTTTATCATAGGAGAAGATGATAGTGTTACCCATGCACCAATTGATAATTTAGGTGCCTCTACGCATCACGCTACTCTGTATTCCATATCACTCATGTTACAATTACATGGGTTTGTTTCATGAATAATGTTTAATGTTTGATGATGATGAATCTTATGGATGAGTAAGGTAAAGGCATATACCTACATGTTGAAGAGGAGGGAGGATGCTCCTCCTCAAAGCATTTGATTGAGAGGAACCCACTTGAATGTCATACAGGAGATGATGACATAATGTACTTACATTGTTTACAAGTAAATGCTCATTGCATTTAGTGAAGGAATTAAGACACTTAATGTGTGAGACCTTTTTTTTTTACATGGAAGAATAACTAGGGAAAATAGTTATGTACAAAGGGAAATGGTGAACATGGTTATCACAATCCGAATCGATCATGGTATTACTCAACCTGGAGACCATGGGTGACAGGCAGGGGCGAAGATGACACTGCTTATCTGGTAGTACCCTGAGCGACCTGTAGTGGAGGATTCGATAGAGAGGAACCAGCTATGGGGTTGATAACTGTTGGGGGACCCTAAGACCCTCTTCTCTCTCTCTCTCTCTCTCTCTCTCTCTCTCTCTCTCTCTCTCTCTCTCTCTCTCTCTCTCTCTCTCTCTCTCTCCCCCCCCACCTTGTTTAATTTTCCTTGAGGTCAAAATTCCCTTTCTTTATTTTCCTGTTTTCTTTGGGGTAGTTACCTTCTTCCATTTCTAATGATCGTATAAATGTATTGATGATATCAGTAGATATATGTTTTGATACTAAAATTTCAGGTAGTGTTTAGATCCATCATTATCCAGATATGACTCTTGATGGGGGAACCTGGCTGGAGAGATGAAGAAGACTATTCTGAAAGAACGTACCAACTAGAGTTTCATCTAACTACATAGGACAGATTAACCTGTATCAACATAGATAAAACAGGGGACCTTTACTTGGACCTGTGAACTAAGAGGCTAATCGACTATCGTCCTACCTGGACCTGATCAACACTCACTCTGAGAACTCAATATATTTAGGTTCACTTAACCTTATTTTTTACAAATGGGTTTCGCGGACCCTGGAGTGGATAGACTTGAGTTTACGACAAATCCTTATACTTTATATAACTCAACTGAGATATAGATCAATTAACCAACTGGGGAATTGAGGTTTATGTTGGTGTTTTTACTCAAAGTGAATGTTTGCGGCATTAATGTCTTTATATCTCATGCCTTTGGAATGGATTATTAATTTTGTTAACAGAATGACCAATACCCCAGTTTGTTGTGTGTTTATTAAACATAAAAGATATGTCATTTCCACTCTTGAGTGTTACAAGAATTCGTTTAGTGATTACGTTGTTGTTGTTATTAATTAATATACCCTAAATATTAATTATTTAGCTGAGAGCAGAGGGGGAACCTCCACAAGAATAGTATTATTGTTCGAGGAAATCTTTTCCTTGTTCACTTTGAGGATTTCCTTGGCTCTCCTGGACTCTATTTATGGACTCAAGCAATTGAGCCAGAGAAGGCTATTAAAATTATAACAGGCTAGGATCACATTGGGAAAGAGAAACTCTAGTTGCTCTCTATCTCTTTGAGATTTTCCAGAAACATCCGACAGGGATAAATGCAGTCATAACTAATACATTCCATTTTCTTGGAACTGAGCTTCCTGCAAATTCAAAATACCTCATTGTCCCCACAACCTGACCACTTCAACGATGGCAGCGACACCGCGCAGTATAGGAACCACTGATACAGGTGTTGCGTCTTTATTGTACATAGGAATATACACACACAATACACCGGAATGTATACAGCGCTGTATCTGAGATTCAAAACACGACGCGTCCTTCCAAATGCTTTTAAAGGCGTAGCTTATATTTAATAGTCATGTTCACAGTTTGCAGGGTTCCTCTTTCACAACGCAGATTAATGTATGCGGTTGAGATGCAAAGAAAAGTATTCCCGTCCAAACCCCTAAATCAGGAGGTGGCCTGTAAAATGCTTATATTTTCGTGAATTGTCTTAATTATTCTTCTTCTTCTTCTTCTTCTTCTTCTTCTTCTTCTCTTCTTCTTCTTCTTCTTCTTCTTCTTCTTCTTCTTCTTCTTCTTCTTCTTCTTCTTCTTCTTCTTCTTCTTCATCTTCTTTATTTATACTCAATCCTCGACATTGATGTGTCTTGAAAACAAGTACTGTGTTTCTCAGACAATAAGACCAGGTTTTATATTAATAGTAGCTTCAAATAATGCACTAGGGCTTATTTCCGGGGGATGTATTTTTTTTTTTCAGAAACAGAAATCTACAATTATTCATGTACAGATTCTCCATTTATTCAAATACAGTCATGTCATCTTTTTCTGGAACATCGTCATAACTCTCCAAATCCCGAATTCCGTCTCATCAATTGTCGTTTGAGACCCTAGGCCCATAAAAAATTGCAGTTTCATTAATGGCAATCGTGTTGGAGAGTTGGTATTTAGAAAAGACGAAGCCATAAACAACTTACTTGAATGCACGTGCACGTTTAATAACTTCATTCTAATTTACAAGGACTTATTTTAGGGGCAGGTTTTATATCAAAAGCATCCTGAAAAATCGAACTAGGGCTTATTTTAGGGGTAGGTCTTAATTTCCGGGAACCACGGCAGTAGTTTCACGTTCATCATCTTCCAGTGAAAGTTTTGGAATGAAGTTGACAGGTACCATATTTATTTAATTTTCATTGATGCAAGTTAGACAGGACTGTAGAATATATATGTCCGCCATGGGACTAATGCCACAAACTCAGTGATTCGGCGAAATTATCTTAAACTTGTAATATATATGATATGTCGTCTTCGTTTTTGCGTGTAATCTAAACTTATTGCATGATCTTGCTTTTGAAGTTAATTATAAGAATAACATTTGAAAAAATTAATTGGTTAGTGTGGTTCTTTGGCCATGTTGTCACTTGAACAAAGTTTCCTATAGACGTTTTACTGTTTGTTAAGGTGTGCATAAATAGTCCTGTTGCATAGATCCATCCAAGTCTTCAAGTGGATTTGCCTTTTCGTTGTCTGATATGTGGCAGAGAGCTTGTATCCACTGAATCGCAATTTATCATACATTTTGGTGAAGGCTTTAATCGGAGAAGCATATTATTTAGTCCCCTGGTTCTCTTTTGTTTCCCCCATTGATATTATTATCAAAATGGTGAAAGTAATTATCACCATTTGTCTCTTAGAATCCCCCCTCCCTCGCCCCACCCGATTAGATGTTTTTGCTACTCGTTTTAAGGCTTCACCGATAAAATTATTATAAAAATGTGCAGGTGATTATTGATGCCCAGTGGTTGCGATTATTTGATGTTATATGCAGGTCACTTCCAGTTTTACTCATTGCCTCAGTGTAGACATGAGTAGTATGTCAGGAGGTTTATCCTCCCCCCCCCCCTTTCCGGATGATCCAGAACCGGAATATTTCCTTATAACCTCTATGTGACGTCACACGATCCGGTGAAAAATGGATCCGGCAGAATATTTCCTTTTATAGCTCTATGTGATGAAAATTTTCCAGGGATATAACTCATGAAGAACCACTCGACTGGTTTTTGCAATATTAAACTTCCCTTTATTTATTTACTTATGCTGTCACGGAAAGAGTTTATGTGGATATTTGCTTTACCCGAAATCCATTAGGTCGAACATTCCTATGGGGTTATTATACCTACGGATAGTCATCGGTAGACTCATGGAATGTTAGGGTAAAAGGATATTCGGCATCTTGCAAGTTCATATATGTTAAAGACAAGGCTATCCCAGAGCAGTTAGTCATGGGATAGTGAACAGAAACAAAGTCTATTCAGACAACATGATGATTCAGTGAAGATTGTACAGACAAGCTCTATTCTACTGGTAACACAAGGTAAGAACCGTTTGTAGTACTAACCCGATAGTGTAGAATTGATTTGAACTCTTGCAGTTAATAGTCTATCTCTGTCTAATGGGGCTAGCAACTGCTGGATAACGAAATCACTAGTTCTGGAAATGTACTGATGATATCTCTTTTGCTGATACACGAAATAATGGATTATTTTTTCGATGACTACTACTGGGAAAATCTATAGGAAATCTATCTTGGTAAGACAGTGATTTTCTGTCAGGAATAATAACAGTGACTTCAGTATATTATTTCATATATTACGTGCCTGCTTGTGTGATATATATATATATATATATATATATATATATATATATATATATATATATATATATATATATATATATATATATATATATATATATATATGGGTGTGTGTGTGTATATATGTGTGTGTTTGAATAAAAAAAAAGTGTCATGGGTTATGTACAATCTTCTATCCTGGGGGAAGTGATAGACAATAATTTTGTAACGATGACATTCTGAGTGGAGGTATAGCAGTGGACTGGACCAATCGGTGGTTGAGTGTACTACTGAGTATGAGACTCGTTGCACGAAAGGGGATGAGACGTGCCTTGCAGAAATGATAATAAATGTCTATGTTATGTGGATATGTGTGTGGGTGAGGGGCGTAGCTAGTCATAGGAGGGACAACATACAGCAGAGGATGTGTAGACCTGTTGTGGGGCTGTTTTGCTCTTGAACCCCACTTTCCAGATATTATTTAGAGGATGAGTATAAGGGTGTGTGCGTATTTTAACGGCAGATAACGATGGGAGGTGGTCAGTTGGTACACGTGATGCTACCAAGACGGGGAACATCCCTGGTCAGAGTGGGGCAATTCCTCAGTGAATGAGGAAAATCTTCGTCTTTATATTTGCCACTCCAGACTGCCATTGCCACAAGGGAATGAAGCTAAGTGCCATGAAAATCGCATTTAACCTCAACAATCATTTTAGACGAACGGCCAACAACCAAACAACTAAACAACGGAGAAACCATTTTAGACTCAACTAATCCCTACCTTTATTCTTCCACAAAGGATTTTTTCTACACTAGATACCCAGCCAGATGAACATTTATCCTAGCATTTAGATTAGCGAAGACAGGAGGATATTAATAATCATTAGACTCCACCAGAACGTTATGTTAGCTAGATACATTTATATAAGGACAAATATATCATTTATATATTAATTGTTGGGTGACATTGTGATGCCCATGGAGCATATACTTTTCCTCCTTTATTTCAATACAGGATTATATTATTATTAGATTGTGTTATTCGGTTTTGTGATCAGAGAAGTGTACGTTCTTGGTGCAATAACAGGTGATAGTGTTTTCTTCATTTGACAACTAACACCCAGAGAGCTGATGGACGGGATACAACTCGCTTACACTCTGACCAGAGTAATCTTTATCATTTCTGAAAAGCAGTGACTTCCGGGTGTTCTCTTGGCCTTCTAATAGAAACATGACTTATACCTAGTAGAATCTCATAAAATATACCTGTTTTATCACCAGGTAGTCTTATGAGCCAGTTCCTGGTTTTCCTATAATAGTTGACAATTACGATTTGGGGCTATCTATCTCCCATTTCTATTTCATCATACCACATGCACCACAATAAATACTAGCACAGAAAAGCCATATTTCAAAGAGCCAAGTGCAGGCTGGACGGAAAAGCTGGCAGGAGAAAACAGTCTTTGCTTTTTTAAAGAGACACAAGGAAGTTGTAGAAGCTAGTAAAACAGCTTAACAACGACGTCAAGGAAAAGACACCTCAAAGATGGAAACACCTTAACAGAAAACAAGAAGCTGTCCTTTTTGTAGTCTTATTTGCTCAAAACAACAATATTGAAATCAGCCCAGAGAAACAGTAAAAGATTCGAGTAAAACGACAACATACAGGAAATAATGAATTAGTACCTTAGGCAGCGTATGTACATATCACGCTTAGTCCTATTACAGTCAACACCAGCATGTTTCAGCTGCTGTTAGTGTCTTGGCATGGTTTACGTTCAGTAGTTTACCATTCCAATATTGGAATATAAATGAACAAATTAAGAATAAATTAGAAGCAACAGAGATGTGGTTCCTGAGACGAATGTTGAGAATTCCTTGGACTGCCAGAGTAACTAACAACGACTGCCTGAAACAGGCTAATGAAACTAGAACACTATATACAACAATAAGAAAGAGACAAACAGCTTTCTTTGGTCATGTAATGAGAAGAGAGGCATTGGAGAACATCGTGACAACTGGAAAGATCGAGGGGAAGAGAGGCAGAGGCAGACCAAGAGAAATGATGCTGAATGGATTGAGACGGTGGCACGGAGGAATATCAGCAGCAGAGTTGATCCAGAAAACCATGGACCGAGATCTGTGGAGAGCCATGAACGCCTACTCCAGCCGGCACGGCACTTGATGATGATGAGTTTGCCATTACATTCTGAACGACCGGCTCACATACATTTCCGCACGAAACCAACGAGACGCGATCCGCTGCCGAATCTCGCGCAGCTGTATTCCGTACATAAGTATACGGGATTACGAACAGCGTATTTAACACCTTCGCCATGGAGACGGCCTCAGTTGATTGGAGATAGCAAGATCAAAACTGAAAATGAGAATGTAACCAGAGTCAACTGAATATTCAATGAAAGGATCAAGACCTGGTAACGATAGCCAAAACAAAGCTGCTGCAGATCTTTAAGAATCGCTGGACTTCAGACAGAGTTCCACAAACCTGGCGAGAAGTACTTATGATACCTCTCCAAAAACCTGGCGAGAAGTACTTATGATACCTCTCCAAAAACCTGGCGAGAAGTACTTATGATACCTCTCCACAAACCTGGCGAGAAGTACTTATGATACCTCTCCACAAACCTGGCGAGAAGTACTTATGATACCTCTCCACAAACCTGGCGAGAAGTACTTATGATACCTCTCCAAAAACCGGGGAAAGATAGAATTTCATTTCCCCCAGCTACAAGCTGATTAATCTTACCAGCTGTCTATGCAAAACAATGGAGCGCATCATCAAGTACAGACTGCGGTGGTTTACTGCAAGTGAAAACATTCTCACGCCACAGCAGGCAGGCCTTAAAGAATATTACTCTACGGACAATCAGACAACCTACCTCTATAGAAGTATTGATGATGCTTTAAAAGATTTAGAAAAGTGGTGTTTGCAGTGTGGATATATTTAAAGAAAGTTTTCCACGACATCTAGAAATATTTATCATGAAGAAACTAGGAAGCTATAAAGTGAATGCAGAATGTACAAATGGGTAAGGGCATACTTGCACAACAGAAGAGTCCGATTACAGACAGACGGAGACAGAGCCAAAAAGTTCTGCAAGGCTATGGTGTCCCTCAATGTGGAGTCGTGTCCCTCAAAAATTTCCTAACTTACATCGACGAGCTAGTTGACGAACTACCATATGGAATTAATACTGGCAATGTAACCTAGACCCTTTCCAAATAACATCTGGCTTGAAACAGGGTGATGCACTATCGCCGCTACTCTTCAATCTGGCTCTAGAGAAAGTTGTAAGGAGGGTAAAGGAGGAATGTGATATTGGAGGAACATCCAAGCTGCTTGGTTATGCAGATGATATAGATATTATAGGGGAAAATGAACAAAAGACATTGGAAATATTGACTCACTTAAAGGGAAAAGCCCAACAGATGGGGCTGGTTATTTACAAAGACAAGACAGAATATATGGTAATTTAAGGAGAAGGAATGGCTAAAAACTCTGGCCTCTAGATAATATGACCATTAAAAGAACGGAAACATACAAATACCTGGGTACAATCTTCAACTGCTCCAACATTATAAGGGAAGAAATACAAACTAGAATCAATTCTGGAAATAAGATATACTATGCACTACAATATCTACTAAAATCAAAGGCGCTATCTCGTAACACCAAGATCACAATATACAAAACACTGATCAGACCAGTTGTGCTGTATGGCTCTGAAACCTGGAGTACAACGAAAGGAGACGAAGCTTTGCTACAAACCTTTGAGAACAAAGTTTTAAGACGCATCTTTGGACCCATTAGGGATACACAAAGTGGAGAGTGGAACAGAAGAAGTAACAAAGACATTTATGATCTGTTTAAGTCCCTGCTAATCACTGGTATCATGAAGGCTAATAGACTAATGGCTGGTGCGTATAGAAAGAATGGAAGATAATAGGGAAACAAAACTCGCTTACACTCAGGAAATAAATGACCGTAGACCCCGGTGGAGACGGTGGAGAGATAATATATTTACAGACCTACAAGCACTTGGAATCAACGACTGGCAAGAGAGGTCAACCAGAGAGACGAATGGAGACGGATTGTATCTACAGCAAAGAACCTCAATGGCTCGGAACGCTGAAGAAGCAGAAGAAGAATGTAACCTAGTCCTATTAAGCACACATGAACATGCAGCAAGTGTCACCAGACTGCTACAAAGAGATATAGATGAACGAATGAACGAACGAACTTTATTTTCAAAGGGTTAAAAATTAGGCAAGGGTTATGATGAACACGCAACAAGGGCCACCTGACTGCTAGAAAGCTATAGAAGCGTTTGTGCCATGGACAAATGTATAGTGTGTCCACATAAATATTGATAAGTACAGCACTACTTTCTTTACACTCTCTCCAAAACAATAGGTAAGTGTCATCCAGATACACTGAGTCCATCTATCATGTGCCATACCGAAAAGCATGGGCGGTGATGATTCGCCATTTTACTCGATCACCAGAGTCGTGGATCAGCTCAGTGTTCTTGTCTCTACCATGCCATGTGGCCAAGCCATCCAGGTATTTACTTCTCGGTCTTCCCCTTGGTCTGTTCCCTTCCATGTTGCCAATTGTCACTAAGTTCTCCAATTCATTTCTTCTCATAACACGCCCAACAAATTTTGACTGTCTACGTCTAATATCTCTAATCAGTTTACAATTTTCCTTTGTTTCCTGTAGTACTTGGTCATTGATTTTTCTGTCTGTCTATGGTATTCTTTGCATTCTCCTCAGAAACCACATTTCTACAGCCATCAGATGTTTTTCAGCTTGACTGCTCATTGTCGAAGTTGTGTGTTGCCATACAAAAGTACAGGCTCTATGTAGCACCTCAACACTCTTTTTCTCGTTTCAATTGACATCTTTTTATTGGTCAGTATGTTTTTCATCTTGCTAAAGGCTACTTTCGTCATGACGATTCTTGTTGTAATCTCTTCAAGGCATCTCCCATCAGATGTTATGACTGTTCCGAGATAACTGTACCGATGTACATCGAGTACCCCTAAGAAAATAGACAGAATACACATACGTTGACAGGCTGACACGGAGAAAACACATAAACACAGAAGCAATAAAAGCCAGGAAGAAGATATTAAACCTGGAGAAACTAAGTGGAACCCTGTGTTGAGCCAGTTGGAAATTACCTGGCAAAGTTTACCAACAGAGAATACAATCACACCTGGAATATGGGTCAACTACCTGGTATTAAGCAACCAATTTTATACTACAATAGTTAGGCAAAGCGCAAAAATAAAATACTTAGAGTCACCATGGGGTATACGATATCAACCCCCCATAGTGGAGATTGAGAAGCTGTGGAGGGCACAAGCATTGAGGTACGAAGGCACTAATACAAGCAGTAAAGCTTCTCAGCATGCGAGGCCACTATGTGAAGTCAGATTTGAAAACCTAGCTAAGGGGCGGTTGAAAAGACGCTTCATCCACCAGGCCAGCAACTCCAGCTGGTGCATCAGCGAAGCTGATAGTGAAAGGCAGGGGAAGACATAGAAATATGCATGCAGGAAACCTTAAACAGCTGGACAATATATAATCGTATAAACACCACGAACTTCAATACGAATTATGAAAGAAAGAAAGAAAAAGAAAGAAAGAAAGAAAGAAAGAAAGAAAGAAAGAAAGAAAGAAAGAAAGAAAGAAATAGTTGACACCGAGATTAAGCAAACCGAAATTTCATCCAAACAAATGGAATAACAGAAAATTTGCAAACCTGGAAGAAGAAAGAAGACAGTGGACATTAGCCAATACAGCTCTGACAGAAAATAAACAATCGGGCTGGGCTGTAGCGCTGACAATAATGCAGACATGGCGATGTTTTCGTTTTGAAAACAGGCAGATATTGGTGAAAACTAGAAAAATAAACGGGACACATAAAATGACATATTGTGTAGACTATTCAAGAAACCCTTCCCATATCTGTATCTTTTCAAATATTTGAGAATTAAAACAAACTTATTGAAACCAGTCGACACACAGAGAAAACTACCTGTGGATAAGATACCACGGAAATGAAAGTTGCCAGCTATTGTGCAAAAGACGACAGAAAAAGTAACTTCTTACCTGGGTTAAGCATAAAGGATATATTTTTAGAACCTCACTTCAGCATTTCCCTCAAAGCTGACAGCCACTGTGCGTGTGTATGGATGGTGTATGTAGGTGTGTGTGTGTGTGTTGTGTGTGAATGTGTGGCGTTCCAGACATGATAAATGTCACAACGTGACTGACGATCTCACCATTTTTCTTCTGAAGACAGTGCAAATTGCTCAGTGTCAGTCAAGATCATAGATAGCATTGAAAGAAATAGTAACGTTTTGAGTGCTGTAGTATTTTTCACACTGTGTTCGTTTTTATTCGGCAAAACTTACAGAACAACTAAGAATTCATGTAAATTATTACTCACTACACTATGCAAAGTGTAATATCAATTGTACTTGTGTATTACGTAAAACACAATATAATAAAACAATAATGTCTTTTCTGTAAATGTACTTTGCAGGGCACGGAAATGAGTCAACACACGAATTGATCCATGCCGCCGAAGATCGTAATTTGTGAAGAAATGTGATCTACCACGCCAGCCGACAAGACACTGGATAATGATGACCATGTTACTAGACCTATAATTGCGGAGTGTGTGTATGTGCGCGCGCGCGCGTGTGTGTGTTATTTGACCTATAAAACTGTAAAAGTAAAAGGCACTGTTATTTAACATAGGCAACTCTATCTCAGCAAGCAGATGCAGAAACGAAACACAAAAAGAACCCGTTATAACACGCGACATATTGACAGTTGAACGGGCCCTGAACACCTTGTTTTCAAACGAGCGAGCAAAACAGCGAACGGGACTTGTTAACGCTGTAAATGGAAATATGGTGCTAAACCCATATTTGTATAGGTAATCATCGGGCGGTGGGTGATGAGGTCATTATCACGTCTTTACTTCCTATGACAATTCCTGGTACTCGGTCTATGCTGGGTCGACCGGACAGCCCAGGTCAAACAATGTCAATCAGTCCCGATGCGGATCGATCCAATGACCACCAGGCCAGCTGACGAGCGTCTGGATTCCCCCCCCTCCCCCCCCCCCCCCCCCCCACACACACACACAAACGATGCCGCTGCTCCCATTTGACATATGTTTGTTTAATATGCATTTTTGAAACCGATGGTGCTGTTTCAATGATTAGGTACATATTTATGAAACCGATGGTGCTGTTTCAATGATTAGGTACATATTTATGAAACCGATGGTGCTGTTTCAATGATTAGGTACACATTTTTGAAAACCGATGGTGCTGTTTCAATGATTAGGTACATATTTCTGAAACCGATGGTGCTGTTTCAATGATTAGGTACACATTTTTTAAACCGATGGTTCTGTTTCAATGATTAGGTACATATTTCTGAAACCGATGGTGCTGTTTCAATGATTAGGTACACATTTTTGAAACCGATGGTGCTGTTTCAATGATTAGGTACATATTTCTGAAACCGATGGTGCTGTTTCAATGATTAGGTACACATTTTTGAAACCGATGGTGCTGTTTCAATGATTAGGTACATATTTCTGAAACCGATGGTGCTGTTTCAATGATTAGGTACACATTTTTGAAACCGATGGTGCTGTTTCAATGATTAGGTACATATTTCTGAAACCGATGGTGCTGTTTCAATGATTAGGTACACATTTTTTAAACCGATGGTGCTGTTTCAATGATTAGGTACATATTTCTGAAACCGATGGTGCTGTTTCAATGATTAGGTACACATTTTTGAAACCGATGGTGCTGTTTCAATGATTAGGTACATATTTCTGAAACCGATGGTGCTGTTTAAATTATTGGGGACACATTTCTGAAACCGATGTTGCTGTATCAATTATTGGGGACACATTTCTGAAACCGATTGTGCTGTTTCAATGATTGAAGACACATTTCTGAAACAGATGTTGCTGTTTCAATGATTGGGGACACATTTCTGAAACCGATGGTGCTGTATCAGTGATTGGAGACACATTATGGCAATATTCTACAGTTATAGGTTAGAGGTGGATGATGAACCTGGACGATGAAGACACCTTTTTTTCTGAGGTTTCTGTTTGGCCTTGCGTCATAGTACACTGTTTCACTGCAGGACTCTGTAGCGAAATGGTTAAGTTGTATGCTTCTAGTTATGAAGGCGTGGGTTCGTTCCTCAGCCACTTCGTTCAGACCAGGAGTGAAATTTTCCCGGAGACTCCTGGAGGACATCGGAGTTCGTGCTTTGTGTGATGCTTCTTAAAGCGCCTTACCGTACTGCCGAGAGAGACCGAGCCAAATGGGATACAGCCCAGTGCAACAAAGTCGAACCTCTAGACGTAGTACTTTTAGTACACTAGCTCCTTTTTGAAGGCTCTGTCGTCAATTAGAGGAGACAGGTTGGAATCATGCTGTGGTCATACTATAACTTTAACCTGTATATTGTCTAAAGCGCCCTATAATTTGCATGGATGGAAAGTTGTTAAATCTCAGAAGGCTGAACGCTAAATGCAAAACTAACAGTGACACCGTCAGAGAGCTCCTGTTTGCTGATGATTGCGCTCTATATGCCAACTCAGAGGCAAACATGCTACTCAATGTTTCAGCTTTCTCATATGCCTGTGCCAACTTTGGGCTCAATATCAACTTGGAGAAGACTGTAGTTATTTATCAGCTAGTTCCAGGGAATAATCACACCGTGCCGAATATCAAAGTGAATGGTCATAAACTAAGTGTTGTGGACAAATTTACTTATCTTGGCAGCCGTGTCACAAGCTGCCACAATTGATGAAGAAATGAATGCAAGAATCTCCAAGGCCAGCGCGGCCTTTGGCAGACTGTACAAGAATGTATGGGGCAGAAATGGAATAAGCTTGCAATCAAAGATGAAAGTCTACAAACCATTTGTATTATCCACACTGCTATATGCTTGTGAAACCTGGACTGTTTATCAGCGACACGCTAGGAAATTAAACCACTTCCACACAGTCTGTCTTAGGAAGCTATTAAAGATTAAATGGCAAGGCAAGATACCAGAGACTGAAATCCTATAAAGAGCGTCCATGCCCAGTTCCACACTCTACTAATGAAGAATCATATTAGCTAGGCTGGTCACTTAACTTACATGCCATATCACAGGCTCCTTAAACGAATTTTTATGGCGAGCTACGTTGTGGTAAACGCTCCCAAGGCAGCAAGAGGAAACCTTTAAAGACACTCTGAAAATCTCACTTAAAGCTTTTGGAATTCATCATGACACTGAGAGACTGCTGTCAAAGACGGAAATTCGTGGCGTACATCATTACGCAAGGGTGCAGTCTCTTGTGAATCAACCAGGACTGCAAGAGCTGTGAAGATAAGGCTGGACAGAAAACCACTGCAGGAAATCCTCCTCCTGGAACGTCAAGCATTCTTGGCCCACATTGTCAAAGAACATTTCGAGCCAAAATAGGCCTTATCAGCCATCTTAGAACTCTCGGCTCCATACTCTCAACCCCACTGCATGAAATGAATAGTTATCATCATTCTTGTTGGACAAACAACAACAGTAAACATATAAGATAATGTATAATTCGTTCCTTTCTTTCCATGCGTGCCCATGAATACTGTGAAGTTGTTTTATATGCTAACTGTATTTAATCTTTCTAAGAGAGACCACAACATTAACAAATTATTGGGTACATTCATATTTAAAAACTGAAATGGTAACATCATCGAAATGAAAGAAATAAACAGAAGTACAGCCTCAGCTGTGCAGAGTCTAGCAAGTTCGTCTGCACTCCCTATGGGCTTGTGTTCAAATCCGAATTGAGGCGGGGATGTTTTAAATCTGACATGGGCTCCAGGTCGAGCCATCCTTCAATGGGTTCTAGAAAATATCATGGGAAGTACAGACGGGCGACGTGATTCTGACCACATCACCAGTCGAGTGCCCGCCAGCTGGTCTATGACATGTGAAGCTGATACCATGTATTCTGACCACATCACTAGTCCAGTTCCGACTGGTCTATGACATGTGGAGCTGATACCATGTATTCTGACCACATCACTAGTCCAGTTCCGACTGGTCTATGACATGTGGAGCTGATACCATGTATTCTGACCACATCACTAGTCCAGTTCCGACTGGTCTATGACATGTGGAGCTGATACCATGTATTCTGACCACATCACTAGTCCAGTTCCGACTGGTCTATGACATGTGGAGCTGATACCATGTATTCTGACCACTATCACTAGTCCAGTTCCGACTGGTCTATGACATGTGGAGCTGATACCATGTATTCTGACCACATCAAGTCCAGTTCCGACTGGTCTATGACATGTGGAGCTGATACCATGTATTCTGACCACATCACTAGTCCAGTTCCGACTGGTCTATGACATGTGGAGCTGATACCATGTATTCTGACCACATCACCAGTCCAGTGCCAGCCAGTTGGTCTATGACATGTGGAGCTGATATCATGTATTCTGACCACATCACCAGTACAGTGCCAGTTGGCCTATGACATGTGGAGCTGATACTATATGTGCAATACGCCTTGAAGGCCTATATACGGGCCTATATTGACTTTTAAAAACACAAAACGGCCCTGTGTCAGACTGCCGGTGCTGTGGCTATGGACAGTGAGCGCGTTTCACCTTTCCCCGATACACCGAGTCCAGGGTTCGAAACCAGCGGCAGACGACTTGGAAGTAGACCGCCTTGTGTTGATTTCGATGGTATGGGCATCGGTCGTTCAGAAAGCAGTGGCAAACTACTGAACGTAAAAATTACCTAGTTAATCACAAACATTAACAATGCAGTGGATGATTACAATGTCCTGTAAATGACATCTAACTAACTAACTAGGGTAGACAGAGCTTCATAAATTCATAAAACCTGTAGCGGTTAATTTTCAGAAAGCGACAAGTCCCCGCTAATCACTGGTATCACGAAGGCTAATAGACTACAATGGCTGGGGCATATAGAAAGAATGGAAGATAATAGGGAAACAAAACTCGCTTACACTCAGGAAATAAATGACCGTAGACCCCGAGGTAGACCAAGAAGGCGGTGGAGAGATAATATACATACAGACCTACAAGCACTTGGAATCAACGACTGGCAAGAGAAGGTCCACCAGAGAGACGAATGGAGACAGATTGTATTTGCAGCAAAGAACCTCAATGGCTCGGAATGCTGAAGAAGAAGAAGACAAGGGACCCACAATGGCTGGGGCATATAGAAAGAATGGAAGATAATAGGGAAACAAAACTCGCTTACACTCAGAAAATAAATGACCGTAGACCCCGAGGTAGACCAAGAAGACGGTGGAGAGATAATATATATATACAGACCTACAAGCACTTGGAATCGCCTACTGGCAAGAGAAGGTCAACCAGAGAGACGAATGGAGACGGATTGTATCTACAGCAAAGAACCTCAATGGCTCGGAACGCTGAAGAAGAAGAAGAAGAAGAAGAAGAAGAAGAAGAAGAAGAAGAAGAAGAAGAAGAAGAAGAAGAAGAAGAAGAAGAAGAAGAGGCCCGGCCTAACTATGCTATTTCCTAGAATATATGAAGGCCTATTGCTTCACAACCCAACAACAGTGTCTGAAATAAACTACCTTCACCTTTGCCGTGTTCACAAATGCCAGGCCTATGTATGTACAATCAAGATATGCGCCACCTATACGAAAAAAAGATGAAAGAAACCAGTATTTCTTTTCAGTCTACTTTTAAGGAAGGCAATGGCAATGGCGGGCGTGTTTGTGTAACCGTTAGGAGGTTACGCTGACAATAGCATGTACGCGGTCGAACGAAGGTTCCATACATGCACTCACCGTTCGCTATGGGCGGGGACAGAAATTTTCACCTCTCCATCCATGAACAAGTCGTTCTCTACGAGGGACTTGCACTCAGGCCTAAAATTGTGATGATCCCAAGACGTCATATACCCACAGCAAGTTCTTGCTAGAGGACATTTTGATCTTTGGTCAATACCATTGGCAGATGGTGCTGTAAAGGGTGTTAGTTGTTAGACCCTCACATATATTAGGCCATATCTTCTCAAAGGAGAATGTATGTAACAGGAAACAAAACAAAAACATAAGACAGGAGTACGTCTGCAATTTTGAACGTAATGTTCATGCAGTCTCAGACGTCTCAGTGCTCAGAGCCTGCTCCGTGGCGAAGGATTTTACCGACACAGTTTGTAATCCCGAATACTCGCGTTTGAAACACAGCTGCGGGCGATTTGGCAGCAGACCGCCTTGCGTTGTTGCCATAGTCCTGTTTATACAGGTTGGGCGTGGCAGTTGTTTTTTTTTTTTACGAAATGGTATGGTGCCAGTCGTTCAGAAAGCAATGGCAATCTACAGAACGTAAACTTGCCATGAGATCACAACAGCAAAGCATGCTGGTGTTGGCAGCGACGTCTTGTAAAGGATATGCAACTGACTTAATCCAGTACGCAGATGAAACATGTGGGTTAGAGGCGGGGACAGTTTTTGAGAAGCCCTGTCTTAAATTATACGGCAAATGAAGGGAGGCCATTAGATTCCTTCTTGCTGTTTCTTGCTCCCAGTTAAATCTCTGGCACCCACGTGATAGGTCTGGGCCAAACAGAGCGGTAATTGCCCAGTAAACAAAAATAACTTTGACACTTCTGCTGAACTTTGAGCTGCTACGTTGATAAGGTGTGCTGCTACGTTGATAAGAAGGTGTGCTAACTATTGTACTAACATTATTTTACCTTTAAGACAAGACAGATAGAAAGCACACTAACTAACCTAGCCACTTTAGTAACATTTTCTAAATTGCTTTTTAATTATATAAGCTGCATATTTGGATACCTCTTGAAAAGCAAATCCAACGAAATCTTATTCAAGTCTTTGGGTCAATTCTAAGCTGAGATATTAATGTTTGTGGGTTAGTTTATCATGTAATATAGGCAAAGAGGGCAAACTGTCTAAATCCCCTTTGGAAAAGTGTGCCCAAAACACATAAGCTAAGAGCAGATAACTGCTCTAGGTTTTTTTCTCGCTAAGGGGGATAACTCGTGTTGTTATTTTGAAGGGCCACCGTTAGAACGCAAAATTCAAATGAAAACCTTAAATTCCCTCTTCCTCCTGCCTCTTCCTCCACTCCAACCCCTCCTCCACCTACTCCTTCTCATTCTTCCTCCTCCTCCTTCCTCCTAAAGCCATTTTAATAATATGGCACATTTTTGCAAATGCAAAAATATGCACCACGACTGTCATGTAATAATAAAAATTGTGAATAATGTAATAAGCCTTAAGATTTATGGTGACTTTCAACTTTTATAAAATGCCAAATCATGCACTTTAGAAAACGTAAATAACAAAACCATGAGTTATTTAGTCTGCATATTTTTTAGTTGCATGTCTTTCACTAGACGTAGCAGTCAACCGCAGCATTTTTCGCTGTTCGTGACTCCTAGGCAAATCTTATAGACAATAGTTTGCCATTACTTTCTGAATGACTGGCACCTATACCTTTTTCGAAAAAAAAACAACCTAGCACCGCTGTGTTTTGAACCCGGGTATACAGGATTACGAATCGTCTCTGTAACCCCTTCGCCACGGAGAATGGCAGTCTGCATATACAAAAATATTATTCTGAGTTATATTAATTGAGTAATTGTTATTAATCAACTACATTATTAAAGCCAGCTCATTGGCAAAGAGGTAATGGACGCTGTTCGTAACCCCGCATACCCGCGTTCGAAACTCAGCTGTGGGCCTTGCGTAGGTTTTTTGTAAAATGGTATGGGGGTCGGTCATTCAGAAAGCAATGACAAACTATTGAATATAAACTTGCCAAGAGATCACAATAGCAAAATATGCTGGTGTTGACTGTGACATCCTGTAAAGGATATGCAACTAACTAACATTATTAAATCTTTCATGGATTCAAATCATATGATATTAATAAAATAGTGACACCATCTGTTCTGTTTCCTTGTCCTATATATATATATATATACAATGTATGTAGGGATGTATTTGATGCGTTCGATAACGTTCCATCCGATTGAGATGAAATTTTCTACATGTTTTCTTTTCATTCTGTGCAGCGAACTGTCATAGTTTGTTAGTGTACAATCAGATATTTACTTACTAAAATTTAATATTTTAATTTACATTATCATTTATATATAGCGAGGGGATTTAACTTAAGAAAAGTTATTTCAAGGGGCATAACTTTTAATAGCATTGCTATATATTTTATACATAGATTGTTGCATTGTTTTCAAAGGTTTATAAACTCTTTGTCTACAGTTATTTACAGGCATATGCGTTATAATAAATAATGATATAATCTTTAAGGCATTTTCAAAGTTTTCATAAAAATAATGCATCTATTTAAATCAGTGTTTCCCAACGTGGGGCCCGCGCCCCACAGGGGGGCAATTTGACTGTTAAGGGGGGCAATTCGAAAATGGAAGAAATCGGCTGAATATAACAAAACGGGGAGACTTGAGACTGAAGTTAACTAAATTGGAACCTGACATAAGATCTCTTTGCAGCAAGCATCAAGCGCAAGGATCTCACTAAATTTAAATAATAAATAATTACTAATAATTAAAATAATATAGAAAAATCTTTCATTAAAATTATTTTGTACTTGAATTTCAGTTCTCCATTATATGTTTTGAAAATTTACTTACTGTGTTTGCTCAATAATTACCTAGTGATTTCTTCCTAAAACCTATCATTCAAGTTTCTTTAGTGAACATTTCAATTTTTGAATATTAAAAATAATGTATATATTGAGGGGGGGGGGGCGTGGGGCGGGGGAGGGGGCAATATGAATTTTAGAAAGGCTTAAGTGGGGCATGGCACAAAAAAGGTTGGGAAACACTGATTTAAATAGTGAAAATTTTCTAACTCATCTTTTTATGTTTAAAGACGTTATCTACAGTCATGTAGGTGATTAAAAACAGTTTTCATTAAAAATAATGGATGGTGTGTGGAAGGACATTCTTAAGTTAATTTTTTTTTTTTTATATGAATTTAATGAGACGCTCCCCGCCAGGAGCTGGGCGAAGCCGCGCCGGGTCAGATAGATAGACAAACAGACAGACAGATAGTCGGGAACGAGAGCTTATATGACTTCTTATATGAATTAAATGAGATGCTCCCCACTAGGGCCTGGGCGAAGTCGGGCCGAGCCGGGTCAGACAGACAGACAGACAGACGGACAGACGAACAGACGGACAGACGGACAGACAGACAGACAGACAGACAGACAGACAGACAGAGAGACAGACAGACAGACAGACAGACAGACAGATAGATAGATAGATAGATAGATAGATAGATAGATAGATAGATAGATAGATAGATAGATAGATAGATAGATAGATAGATAGATAGATAGATAGATAGATAGATAGATAGATAGATAGATAGATCCCCGCCAGGTTTTGGGCGAAGTCGGGCCGGGTCAGCTTGCGTGTGTATGTGTGTGTGTGTGACTCACATTAATAACCACTGTGCTAACATTGTTCACACTTGAAGACAAGCGTTGAGTTGTGTAAGGAACCGACATCATCGTACTCGGGACATTCCAATAGGTGCTCCATTCTCATCTTCACCAGCCAGCGAAGAGTCCCAATACTTACGATACCAGCAGCAATCTGATTATATCTGATTAAATCTGACCACATCTGTCTTAGCATGCACCAATACCCCACCAAAGATTGCAGACCCAATCAATCTGTCCGCCTGCTCGTTCCCCACCACACCAGCATGTCCTGGGGGAAAATTCAAAAGTTGTTCTCTATTTTTGATCGCTGAATGGAAGTATGCCACTCTACCCGAAGCATGCTTGTCTTCATTTTTAAGATAAGACAGATGTTACTCTGAGAGCAGATTGAATACTCTCAGGTGCTGACATCGTAATATGAGACACAAATCAATATGAGGGTTTTTTTTATTTTTTCATATCTTATTTACAGAACATCGCTGTCAACACCAGCATTTTACTGCTGTTGTTGGTGTCTTGGCAAGTTTACGTTCACTAGTTTACAATTGCTTTCTGAACGACTGGCTCCCATACCAACACGATAAAATCCCAGCGCGACACGGTCTGCTGCCAATTCGGTCGCCGCGGCGTTTCGAATGCGTAGTAAACGGCTCACAAATCGCGTTCGCAAGCCTTTAGGCCACGGAGACGGATCAATTTGAGGTACTGAAATGGTAATCTAAGACACTGACTGACAGTGCAATTTGTGGTACTTGCAGGGCAATCTGAGATTATAGACAATAAGAAGCACTAACAGGACAAGCTGAGATTATAGTCAATTTGAAGCACTAACAGGGCAATCTAGAGGGTGCGAAGTAGATAGTTAAGTTATTGAATGTCCTTTACATGACGTAGCAGTCAACCCCCGCATTTGTGGGCTGTTCGTGATTCCTGGTCAAGTTTACGTTCATAGTTTGTCATTGCTTTCTGAACGACCGGCACCCATACCATTTCTTTAAAAAAAAAAAAAACAAGCTGTGTTTCGAACGCGGGTATGCGGGATTATGAACTGTGTACTTAACACCTTCGCCGCGGACCTGGCAAGTAGATAGCTGAATGGTTTAATAATGTCATGAGCACGGTCGGACGCCACTTCGACGTCGGGCTCGTCGCCTGCGAAATTGGGGGAAAGATTGGCCACCTATTCTTCCGTGCGTATAGGCCTACACAGTATGCCTTATCACATCACAGATCCTCAGCAGCGAAATACTTTAGGACAATTATTGTATTATTAACAGAGCATCGTCTCCCTTGCTGAGGGTTAGCAGATTTCTCCGTAACTCCGTATACTCTCGTGGTTGACGTGAGCGCACGAAAATTTGAAGGGGTTCGAGTCGCGCAGTGACTTACGAGAGTATGGAGCAGGTCGCTCAGAAAGTCGTGGCGTGCTGATGTGCGTAATCTAGCCTAGGAATCAACATACAGCTGAAAGATGCTGGTGTTGACCGGATTATCCTGAAACAGGATGGAAACGCGGGGGAAAAACATCTGAGATAACAAGGCGGTGTGATCTTTAGCCAACAAGGGACGAGAAAGGCGCCTGTAATGACCACGCGGTGTGTTGTTTTCTGTGAAGACGCCAAGACTGATCTGTTACTATTGTATTTGTTAAAGCTGCCATTTTGGTAGGACAGGAATCAGAAGAAACAGCTTTTAAATTATAGCTTGAATGTTGTATTTTATGTTAGTTAGTTGCATTCCACTTACAATATGTTGCTATCAACCCCATCATTTATTAGATGTTTGTGATATTCTAGGCAAGTTTACGTTCAGTAGTTTGTCATTGCTTTCTGAACCGCCGATGATCATACCACTTTGGAAGTCAACGCAAAGCGATCTGCTCTCGAATCGCGTGCGACTGAATTCGAACCCACGAACAAAATTGCGTGTGAAACTGCGTTCACTACCACTAAGCCTCGGATGTTGACATATGTTATATGCTCACCCGTTCATCAGATTCGAAATGTCTCATCGTCATCATCGTCATCATCATCATCATCATCATTAACGGCTATGCCAGCTGGCGTAGGCGTTCTTATCTCTCCACTCATCTTGTTATTTGGTGTTCTGGATCAACTCTGCTGCTGATATTCCTCCATGCCACCGTCTCAATTCATCCTGTATAATTTCTCTTGGTCTGTCGCTACTACTCTTCCCTTCGATCTTTCCAGTCGTCACGATGTTCTCCCAATGCCTCTCTTTCCCTCCATCTTCCAAGTCGTCACCATGTTCTCCCAATGCCACTCTTCCCCTCCATCTTCCCAGTCGTCACGATGTTCTTCAATGCCTCTCTTCCCCTCCATCTTCCCAGTCGTCACGATGTTCTTCAATGCCTCTCTTCCCCTCCATCTTCCCAGTCGTCACGATGTTCTTCAATGCCTCTCTTCCCCTCCATCTTCCCAGTCGTCACCATGTTCTCCAATGCCTCTCTTCCCCTCCATTTTCCCAGTCGTCACCATGTTCTCTAATGCCACTCTTCCCCTCCATCTTCCCAGTCGTCACCATGTTCTCCAACGCCACTCTTCCCCTCATTCTTCCCAGTCGTCACCATGTTCTCTAATGCCTCTCTTCCCCTCTATCTTCCCAGTCGTCACCATGTTCTCTAATGCCTCTCTTCCCCTCCATCTTCCCAGTCGTCACAGTGTTCTCCAATGTCTTTCTTCCCCTCCATCTTCCCAGTCGTCACAGTGTTCTTCAATGTCTTTCTTCCCCTCCATCTTCCCAGTCGTCACGATGTTCTCCAGTGCCCACCATTTCAAACTCCCGCAGCATATTACAACGTATACAGAGGTCAGCATGGCCGAATAGATAAGAACGCTCGCTCTTAAACTTCCTGTTGTGTTGATGCTGAAGTAGCGGGTCCAACCTCCTACACCTGGTCAGTTGGACTAAAAATGTTGACTTCTCGTCCTTGACTTGGGGACATAAATCACAGGTGCCTCAGAAGTCGGAGTGGGTTCGTCTTATTGCAAGGGACACTAGTAACAAGGAAAGCTAATCCACTCGCAAACCGCAGTCCAGTGTATTAGAAGTAGTAACACGTGTATGGACTGTCCTTGAGTTCAAAGCGAGCGAATGTAAAAAAAAAAATAATAAAATTGTTTTTAAAATGTACACAGTTTGGGAAAAGTGGCAGACTGTTGATTCTCACATATTTTAATTTTAAAATATTGACCTAGAGTTGCTATTTCAGAGTCTTAAAATAGACCCACTTGGCCAGTTTAAAATATACGTGTAACTTAATGTTGTCTTGGTGTTGATGTGGTTTCCTGAAATATTCTAAACAGGATGGACATGAACAGATGACCCCTGCAACCTTGTTGAGCATGATCTCAGGGCTCAGCTCTTATCCGGTGTTCTTAACCTTGTCAAACGCCAAGAGTGCCATCCATGGAATTAATTGGCTGTTTTTATCCATTTGTTTTATGTTAAGCTAACGACAACAAACTTAAGCAGAGGGCTTAAATAAAGCACTAAGTTTGTATTATTGTATTGTGTTCCTGCCGTTTCTGCTGTGTTATATATTTTTTCAACCTATAAGGTTTTGTAATTTATCATTAATATGCTTTCCCGCCTGATTGTAGGTTTTAGTCATTTTGACGACAGTAGCTTTTGTTACACGCAAACATGCTTTCAGACTCTCCGCTGTAACGCGACAGTTCGCCTGTTTCCCGGAAGTGGCAAGAACAAATTACCAACAAGGGTTTCATTACTCTTGTCTGCTAGGCCCAACAATGTATGTGGCATGTTGAGTGTACTTGACTCGCTACTCCACAGCAGCAGGTTATGATGAATTTGATTTTCTAGCTTGTTATGAGGTCACGCGCTTGGACATGCAGAATGTGAAAGAAGCGAATAGTGTGCCATTTAACAGTTTGAAAAATGCAATGTACACGATGCGCTTGAATTAAGTGTTATACAAGAAGATGCACATTAACATGGCAATATCAGTTACGTATGTGGTGTACAACATGCGTATAATATGACAATTACCGCTGCGTATTTTAGGTACATAACGCGTCATAATATGAAATTAACAGTTACATATTTGGTGTACAAAAACGCCACTGTGCGGCAATACAAGAAATATAAAGTTAACTGCGTGTCCTTTACAGGACGTTGCATTCAACCCGAGCATTTAATAGCTATTTGTGATTTACTAGGCAATTTTATGTTCTGTAGTTTGCCATCGCTTTCTGAACGGCTGACGCCTCATACCATTTCAATCAACGCAAAGCAATCTGCTTGCTTCCAATCTCCCGCTGTTGATTTCAAACCCTCGACTCGGCATGCCAGGGAATTGTGAAGCTGCCTTTCACTAACCTCTAGGCCGCAGTCGCCGGTACAAGATATATATAATATAAAGTGAACGTCAGTAAGTAAAGGTCCCCTTTACACGCATTCAAGTGCATTGGGCATGTGGTGCTCAACCATTATTTGTATAAACCAGTCGACACCTGGTGGGTGATGTGGCCAGTATCACCCTCACCGTCTTTACTTCCCAAGACTTTTCTGGTACTCATCTTAGGCTGGGTCAACTTGGGATTCCAGATCCATTTTTAACATTCACATCTGCCCCTATGTGGATCGAACCCATATGACCACCGGCCGGGTATGGATGTAAAGCGTGGACAATGAGAAAATAGGCTGAAAAACATCCGATGGCGATGGAAATATGCTTTCGGAGGAAAATGTAAAGAATACCACGGACAGACAGAAAAACAAATGACCAAACCCTGCAAGAAACAAATGAAAATCGTACACTGATTAGAGAAATTTGATTTAGACAGTCACAATTTTTTTTTTCACGTTATCAATCAATCAATCATGTGCCATGCCGGAAAGCTTGGGCGGTCATGACTCGCCATTTCACTCGATCACTAGTGTCGTGGATCAGCTCAGTGTTCCTGTCTCGTCCATGCCATGTGGCTACGCCATCCAGGTATTTTCCTCTCGGTCTTCCTCTTGGTCTGTTCCCTTCAATCTTGCCAGTTGCCACTAAGTTCTCCAATCCAATCAATTTCACGTTATGAGAAGAAATAAATCGGAAAACTCGGTGTCAACTGGCAAAATCGAGGGAAAGAGAAAAAGGGAAAAGCATAGAGGTAAATACCTGGTTGGCATGGTCGAGTTAAAAACTCTGAGCTGATTAACGTTTCTGGTGACCGAGTGAGATGGGCGCAATATGACCGCTCATGCTTATTGGCATGGCGCGTAATGATGATTATGATGATGAATTCAATTTGAATTTTCGCAGCACTGGCAGTGGTCATGATGTGCGTCGCTCTGGTAGACCATCTGAAACATCCCTCAATATCCAGAACATTATGCAAATGAGTCCAGGTAAATCAATACGAAAGTTGGCCCAACAAGTACACAAGTCTAGCCTAGCAGTACTGTCCACAAAATCATGAAGAAGAAATTGAAGTTATATCCATACAACAAGCTTAACGTTGTACCTCAACTAAAAGAATTAGATCACCAATGCAGAGTTAACTATTGCGTGTGGTTTGATAATTTTCTTGCTCAAGAAGGTGATGAAATTCTCGATGTCACTTTCTTCACAGGCGAAGCATGGTTTCATCCTTCTGGGTACGTGAACAGTCATAATGATCATCTTTGGAGTGATAAAACTCTCTATGCGTTGCACCCTGTGCTTCTCCACGTTCAGAAAGTAGGAGTCTTGTGTGCAATGAGTCGTATGCGCATAGTCGGTTCAATTCTCTTTAACAACACTGTATATTCTGAAAGATATCGGACAAACATTCTGGATCCAATCGTAGCCCAAATTTCTTAGCAGGAAATTGAACAAGCCTGGTTTCAACATGATGATGCAACTGCTTACACAGCTGTAAAATCACTAGAATTCTTAGATGACATGTTTACAAATCGCATAATCGCTCTCCGAAGGTTGTGGATTCGATTCCGGGCTACATCTTTCAGTTCACGCGTGCAATTTTCTCGGAGACTCCTGAGGATCGTCGCTGGAGCTACGGAGTTCGTGCTTTGTGTGACGCTTTCGACACGCCGCCCTGCGGAAAGAGACCGAGCCATAAGTGCCACATAGTGGTCACGCTCACACGCACCACCTAATGTGAATTAGGAGATTCCCAGTCTAACAATAGAATGACTTGACGACTAGAAACTTAGGACGACGTAATCATCGTCAGGGACAGCAGGAGGTGACTTCGAGAAAGGACATCAAGACGGCTGTGTGTGTTTTTCCCTGAAAGCTCCGTGAGCAAAAGGTTTGATCATCTAGGGCAAGGCATTGTTACTGAGGAAGGGATATCGCCTGTTTATATAGCATTCATATCATACTCAGGACCGGGACATATATCAAGTATAGACAACGAGTTATTTTTGGACATTAGCTGCAATATGCTTTAGGAGATTGGGTAATTATGGAATTAGATGAACGGCCAAGTTTGTATTAACATATATAACGTCCCGTCCCCGTGTCAGGGGCCCGTTATATGATACAGCAGTATTGTATTCATTTTGTCTAAAAAGAGAGCAGATCCGAAATAAAAGGATTTATCTCAAAATTATATCAGTCTTCCAGGTGAGCGACTTTTGTTACATAAATTCATTCAAGTTTGAGTTTTAATGCTTCGGCGGTTGAATGCACGTCGAGACAATAAGGGATAATACCCGGTGCAATGAAATCGATATTTTCGACTGTGGTTCCAGATGTTACTTATTTTGACTTCCACGCATTTGCTAGTGCTATGAAAGCTCCTCTTGCCTTTTTTTTAAATGTAAAATTTCAAAATCTCTGTCTGTTATGCCGGCGCTGTGACGCAGGGATTACAAACGCAATTCGTTTAGAAATACAGCACAACTACGGGCGATTTGGAAGCAGACCACCTTGTGCTGATTTTCATACAATGGTATGAGTGCCCGTCGTTCAGAAAGAAATGCAAACTACTGAACGTAAACTTCCCAAGAAATCATTAACAGTCAAAAAAGGTGTTGGGGTTGACTGCGACATCCTGTAGAGCACATGTTTCAATCTCAAGGCCCGCGGGCCACATCTGGCCCACCGTACAATCAAATCAGGGCCGAGAGGTCTCAAGCGACGTATAAATATATTCGGCCCAAGAGAGAATTTTAGGCAACAATATTTTTTTTTATGGTCACGATATAAAGTGCAAATCAAATTCACTAATTAGTACCCATCCGAATGATAGGCTACCTGAGAACGTTCTCTCTTCGATCAGAATAAGTGAAAATAAAAGTTGTGTAGTGAGTTAGTGTTCGTTGTTATAGTTACCTAGTAAAGTTCAGATGCTCATTTTGGATTGACGCATGAAAAATGAAAGTGTGTACTGCCCGGATATTACATCACCTTTTCCCGCTACGGCTAACCTGACATGAAACAAGCGTCTGATGGTAGATGCACAATCTTTTAAAATCAAAGCTAGCCTTTAAAATGGCCAAGAGAAAAGTTGATTCTGAAAATAGAACCTTTCAAAGCCGCTGGGAGGCTGAATATAGGTTTACCGATATTGGCGGTAAACCTGTGTGTCTAATTTGAGGAGATAATGTGGCTGTGATCAAAGAATATAATCTGAAACGGCACTACGAGACTAAACATCAAGACAAGTTAAACAGCCTGAATGCAGAGCAGAAGCTACAGAATGTAAAAGAAGTGAAGAGGCATCTAACATGACAGCATATGTTTTTCACCAAAGCAAAATCACAAACTGATGCTGCAGTCAAAGCAAGTTTTATTGTGTTAGAGGAGATCGCAAAATCATGCCGACCATATACAGAAGGAGAGTTTCTGAAGCGCTGCATGATGAAAGTGTGTGACGTCTTGTGTTCAGACAAACAGAAGATGTTTGCAAAGGTAAGCCTTAGCAGAAATATGGTTGTTGATCGGATTTGTGAGATGGCCACTGATGTGAAAACACAGCTGATTGAAAAAGGCAAAGACTTTATTGCATTCTCCCTTACTTTCGATGAAAGTAATGACACGACTGACACTGCACAGTTCACCATCTTCATCCGTGGAGTGGACTCCAGTTTGAATTTTACAGAAGAAATATTGGACATGAAATCCATGCATGCATGGGACAACGGCAGGAAAAGACATTTTTGACAACGTATGTCAAAGTTTAACCAACATGAACCTGCCTTGGGACAAACTCGTTAGACTGACAACAGATGGAGCACCGGCGATGAGTGGCGAAAAAAGTGGACTAGTTGGGAGGATGCGGTTAAAGATGCAGGAGAACTGTACTGGTGAATTGATAGCATATCACTGCATCATACACCAAGGATCGCTGTGTGGTAAAGTCCTAAACATGGAAGATGTGATGAACATTGTAACACAAACCGTCAACTTTATCAGAGCCAAAGATTTAAATCACCGCCAATTTCAGTCTTTTTAGCAAGAAAGAGAGTCGGCGTTCAGTGACATGCCTTATCATACAGAGGTGTTGTGGCTAAGTCGGGGAAAAGTTCTCAGTAGATTTTTCCAGCTGATCAAGGAAATCTGTCAATCCATGGACAGTAAAGGAAAAGATTCCACAGGTTTTCGGGATAAAAAGTGGAAATCTGAGTTGGCGTTTCTGTCTGATATAACCACTCATCTCAACTGATATGCATGATGCAGTGAAGGCATTTCAAGTGAAGCTGCGCTTATGGGAGACACAGATGCACCTATGCAACATGTCTCACTTTTCTTGTTGCCAGGCAATGTTAAACCAAGTCAACGCTATGGTG
Source organism: Cepaea nemoralis (assembly GCA_014155875.1). Taxonomy (NCBI): domain Eukaryota; kingdom Metazoa; phylum Mollusca; class Gastropoda; order Stylommatophora; family Helicidae; genus Cepaea; species Cepaea nemoralis. Next base: position 105,083 of record JACEFZ010007486.1, read on the forward strand.
CTTCCCAATGCACACTTTGCTGAAAAACTTAACTTACTTCGCGCCGAGTTTGTACGGCGCTTTAGTGACTTTGAAGCACAGAAAAGTAATTTCGAGCTGTTTCGTAATCCACTTGCCATAGATGTGGAAACTGCACCTGTAAATTTGCAGATTGAGTTAATGGAGCTGAAGTGTAATGGGACACTAAAGGCAAAGAATGACACTGTGGGGCCTGCACAGATCACTCGTTTAATTCCTGAAGAGATGCCCCAGCTTCGTCTACATGCGGCTCGAACCTTGAGCATGTTTGGTAGCATATATCTGTGTGAGCAGCTGTTTTCTATGATGAAGATTAACAAAACATCACACATGAGTCGTCTCACTGATGAAAACTTGCAGTCCATCATGAGAATCTCAATGACACAAAACATTACTCCCAACATAAACGAACTTGTAGCCAATAAAAGATGCCAAACATCGTGCTCTGACAAACTGACATAAGAGTGAAAATGTGTATACCAATGATGTTTTATTATTAAAACTTGTTTTCTGTTTTAATTGATATTGTTTAAAAACGGTTTAATTTTCGGCTTATTGAATGTTTTTCCTGTCCGGCTCGCAACCTTACGTGTGATTTGAGTTTTGGCCCGCTGAGCGATTGAGTTTGACACCCCAGCTGTAGAGGATATGCAACTAACTATCTGTTTCTCCAACTCTGTTTACATCGCAACCTAAATATATATATATATATGATTCCAATTCTTCAAGTGAGATTTTGCAAAGCAAAATCGAGTTTCATTTGTATGATTTATTCACATTTTCTTTGTCTTGGAAAATGATGCACTGGCAACCAACAAAGGTATGAGAGACAGAGGTGAACCGAGAGAAATAACCGTGGTCGGCTGAAAACAACGGCACGGAGGAATATCATTAAAAGAATGTATCCTGAACATCAAGGACAGAAATCTGCGGAGAGACTTGGACGCCTTCTCCGGCTTGGTAAGGTACATAATGATGATAGTGACAGTCATGATGATCTGTGTCTTTCCCATATGCAATTTTAGACTTAATTGTTGTGGCCTCCCATCAATTACGTTTAATTTATCTTGCATATGATTTCGTGTGTTTCGCCAGCCATGTCGAGATCACTAAGCTGCTCTGTCTGAGACGACTGAGTTCCATTTCTCGAGGTAGCTATTGCGATACACCGATCTGGAGATCATCTGCCACATCCTGCATCCATCTTCTCTTTGGCCTTCCTCTTTCTCTTTTCCTGGGCATATACCTCTCCATGATTTATATATAATCAATGTCTCACCAAAGGTCACTTCCCATCAGCCTTTAAAACCGCCAAAGTGTATCCTCATCTAAAAGCTGGTTCATTAGGCAATCGTCTCATGAGTAACTATAGTCCAATTTCTATATTATCCTCACTATCCAAACCACTAGAAAAGCACATTCACAAAACAACACTAAAACACTTAGTTCGCCACAAATAGTTGACAGTCAGTCAGGGTTTTGGCCAAAATATTCTTGTCATATGGCCCTAACAAACATGATAGAAAATTGGCATCAAAATATTAACAACAATACTCTATGTGGAGCGGTGTTTATAGAAAACAAGTAATATCACACAATAAATCTTTAACACATGCCATTACCATTAACATTGGAGTACCGCAGGGGTCTATACATGGCCCCCTGTTATTTTCCATTTATATAAATTTATATCTTTCGTCGTCCTGCGATCTATTTGCAGACGACCGCACAGTATATACAAACGCTATTGATTGTAATATGCTAGAATCATCCTTGCAACAGGAAATAAATAGTGTAGTTAACTGGAGTCATGCAAACCGCATGCAAATTTAACATTTCTAAAACGAAATTTATGTTAATTGCAACCAAGCTAAGACTTCACACTCTAAACTCGCAGAGAGCTCTTCAGCTTCACATTGACAACACGCCTATAGAAAGTGTAAATGGGCACATGGCACTGGGTCTCATCGTTGATCAAAATCTAACCTTTAACTCCCATGATCATGCCCTCGTTAAACAAATAGAAAAAAAAAAAGCATACCAACTTGCCAAAATTAAACATTTCCTTGACGAAAACACAAGAAAAATATGTTATATTTCCCACATACAAAACATATTGATTATTGCTCGATAATCTGAGATGGATGCTCCAAATCTTTAACAAAACGCCTTTATTCACTCCAGAAAAGGGCAGTGCGTTTAATTAGTAGTGAAAAGTTTACTGATAATTCTAACCAACATAAACGTCTTCAGATACTGCCACTCCACAAGCGACTACATTTTAATAAGGCTAAACTAATTCACAAAATCCTATTTCAAAATGCTCCAAGCTACCTTTAGCCATTGTTTAAATATAACGCTAGACATAGCGAACGACTAAATATACTTCATGTCCCTAAACTTAGGATAGACTTATATCAAACAAGCTTAGCATTCTCTGCCGCTCAATTGTGGAACAATCTTCCACAAGAAATCAAGGACACCACCAATCATTATACATAAGTTCGCAACCTGTTTGAACACTACCTCAGTACAGACTACATTCCCCCATAAACACAAAACAACAACAACAACAACAACAACAACAACAACAACAACAACAACAACAACAACAACAACAACAACAAAACAATAATAAAGGTAAATTATCTCAAACGACAACTAGCCACACACAAAAAAACATTCCTATATGTATGGCACGCTACACCTTCCTTGGGTATTTATAATGCCCATGTTAAACATTGCCTCAGTGAGTCATGTATTATTGATGACTTTTCAAGCGTTTTAATGCTTATTGTTATTTTGTTGTCAAAGATTAGCTTCATAAGTGATATTGAATGAAACAATGTATGAGAGTAAATAAAGAAGAAGGGCAGAATGTCAGACGGACCTGCATGCCCACTTCTTAACCCTTTGAAAATAAAAATTGTTCGTTCGTTCGTTCGTTCTCTCAAAACTTTCATATGGAACAAAAACAAACAAACAAACAAACAAGAAAAAAAAAGAAAAGAAAAAGAAATAACAGCGGCTACAGCAGGATATAACAATATGAATTGAAAACAGGTATAGTTAGCTCCTGCGGAAAGAAGAGACATAATAGACACAGACACAATGTACGTACCTTACAAAAAACTCCATCTTAGGTGAAACTTATCCACACACAAAAACCATAAACAAAAACAATCATTAAATATATAATACTGAAGTATTAAAATAAAACAATAAGTATTGCAGGACAACAAAGTACGGTCGACGTTTCGGTTATACAAACCTTTATCAGGGACAGGACAACACAAACAGATAAAAAGCTAAATAAAACAAAATAAAAATAAAGATACAACACAGCTTCTAGTTGGCAGGAAAGAAACAACAATGGTGGTTTGAACCAGTTCAGAAAGGCGCTCTTGGGCTACAAAGGTTTGTGTTGCCAAATGGTGTACAAAAAGTCGGATATGAATAAAATACAGGGAAAATAGCAAAGTTATACCGTGGCATCAACAGCCATATTGATTGGGTGAATGCAACCCAGAGAGATTATTAATTGGCTTTCAATTTTAAGTCTAATGGAGTTGTTACAGAAGCAAGGTTTCAATGCAGTGACCCATACATCATCGACTCCATTGTGGTTAGAAGAATTAAAGTGGTTGGGGACAGGTTTGTCAGCGCCTTTCATAGCGTTTAAAGTGACCCAAAGATTACAATTGTCTTTGTTTTATCGTCTTTAGTAGCCAACCTTCTTCAATATTCAGCTCTTGTCGTATGGATTCATTTGTTCTATTCTTTATCCAAAATATTCTTAGAACCTGTCCATAGCAATTATATTCAAAGGCATTTATGCGCTGATCGGCTTGTTTAGTGAGTGTACAGATCTCATAGGCGTTCGTTGCAATGGGAAAGATGCACGTTCTTAAAACTCTAATTTTTGTAGGTCTATCTGTCCCACGCTACAATTTATTAAACTGTTTTCGTTTTTGAAGAGCAATAGATATTCGTCTTTTAATTTCTCTCTTTGGGACACCATTGTTGGTAATTAATGACCCAAGATATTCAAAATTGTTCACCGCCTGCAATTGTTCCTCATTAACATATATTGCTTTCTCCATATTAGTTTAGTATTTAGTTCTTACCTCCACTAGCCTACGGGACACCCTTGAGCATGGTGGAGTACCCGTTTAGCCTCCCGATCAGGGTTACGTGAAGCCATGGGTGCAGGTGGTGGATGAATCTGAAGAGCAGCCGACAGATAGTTGTAGGTTATGGTCTCCAGCTTCACGACGGTAGACAGAGGATCTCTTTTTGAGGAGACAATGGCTACGGTCATTGACTAGTATGGTAACCGCTAAGAAGGAAAGCAATGGCAAACTACCTTCTTTACAAATGCCAGGAAAAGTATGTTGTGCAGTCTCATCGATAATCAGAGAAACGCCGTAAATGGGTGATCCATGGTAGCAGCCTCGCCCGGTAGGGATAGTCCTGTGCACCAGGTGACTCCAGGCCGTCACCTCTGGCTACTAGGTGCAAACGATTACTATCATTGAAAGTAGGAACTTGGAATGTTAAAACAATGAGTGCAGATGGAAAATTAGAAAATATCAAACATGAAATGGAAAGAGAGAAGATTAATATGTTAGGAATGTGCGAAACGAGGTGGAAATGGGCAGGGATCAAGACTAGTGTAGATTGTAAGATTATTTATTCTGGGGGAGAAGATAGGCAAAGAGGTGTAGCCATTATATTGGATCGGCGAACATCAAATTCTGTTAAAGGATATTCGGCCGTGTCAGGCAGAGATCTATTTGTAAAATTACACAGAACACCTTTAAAAAAAAATGTCATTCAAGTGTATGCTCCAGCAAGTGAATTCAGTGAAGAAAGTATAGAGGAATTTTATAATGACATGGAGTCTGCCTTGAAGAACTGTAACAAATCAGAAATAAATATAATAATGGATGATTTCAACGCAAAAGTAGGAAATCAAGTCAATGGATGCAGTGTAGGCAACCATGGTTTGGGAGAGCGAAACGAAAGAGGATACAGACTTGTAGAATGGGCAAAAGAACAAGAAATGGTTGTAGGAAACACCTGGTTTGAACAATATCCTAGAAGATTATAGACATTGAGGAGTCCAGACAGCAGGATTAAACACCAGATAGATTAGCAGAAGGTTTCGAAATGCGTTAACAGTCGTAAAAACAGTTCCAAATGCAGACTCAGAATCAGTGATCACAGATTAATTTCAGGCACATTAAGGGTAAAGTTAAAGAAAGTCAAGTATACAACAGAAAACCCTAAATATGATTTGTGCACATTGAAAACTAATAAAGAAATACAAGATAATTTTAACATAGAAGTAAAGAACAAATTTGATATATTGTCTGATCTAGAGATCCTATTTCAAGATGTGGTGAATGATCAGTGGGAAATGCTGAAGAATTCAATCAGTTATGCTGCAGAAAAAAACTATTCCAAAATTAAAGAAAGTGGGTCGTAAGACATGGATGACTGAAGAAATTTTACAGCTAATGGAAACAAGAAGACAAAACAAAAATAATCCTGCCAAATATGAAGACATTCACAAAAAAGTCAGAATATTATGTAAGGAGGCAAAAGAAGCATGGCTCGAGAAAAACTGCATAGCAATTGAAAAACAACATAACATACCAAACTAATGCACAAAATAATTCAGGAGCTTACTAATCAAAGAACACGTACATCAGCAGGCTGCCTAAAGACAAAAGATGGAAAAAATCATAATAGAAAAAGATCAGACTTTACATGTATGGTTAGATTATGTGAATAACCTTTATAATGATAAAAAGAAAAACAATAATAATGAAGGACCATCAATTTTGAAGATGGAGGTTCAGAATGCGCTTAACCATATGAAATCTGGCAAGACCCCCAGTTCAGACAGCATCACAAGAGAAATGATTAATGCCTTAGAAGAATATGGAATAGATAAAGTTACCAGACTGCTGAATACAATATATGATATTGGAAATATACCTCATGAATTATGTAACTCTGTGTTTATTGCAATCACAAAGAAATCAGAAGCCATGGAATGTGATCAACATCGAACAATTATAATTATTATAATTACAATTATAATGAGTCACATCACGAAGATTTTGCTAAGAATTAGCATGCAAAGAGTTAGGAAGAAAATAAAACCTGAAATAGGAGAAGAACAATGCGGGTTTGTAGAAGGCAAGGATACAGTAAATGCTGTGTATATACTGAGAACAGTAATTGAACGCTCTATAGAAGTAAACAAAGATCTACACTTTTGCTTTATTGACTACACTAAAGGTTTCGATAAAGTGAGTCAGGTCGACATAATAAGGATGCTTGAAGATCTACAAATTGATGGAAAAGACTTTAGACTTGTAAAAAAACCATATATTGGAAACAACAAGCTGCCATAAGAATTGATAATGAAGTAGGTCAATATCAGCCTATTAAGAGAGGTGTGAGACAGGGATGTGTAATGTCTCCAGATCTTTTTTTCCCTGTACAGTGAAAATATTTTCAGAAATATAGAAGATATGGAAGGAATCAACATTGGGGGACGATGCATCAATAACATTAGATATGCAGATGATACAGTCTTGATTGCAGACAATGAACAGGACCTGCAACATTTAGTAGATGCGGTTGTTGCACACAGTGAACAACTAGGGTTAGAATTGAATTGTAAGAAGACACAGATTATGGTCGTCACTGGGAAGAAGGAAATACCACAATGTAATATACAAGTAAATGGACATATTCTTAGACAAGTGAATCGGTACAGTTATCTCGGAACAGTCATACCATCTGATGGGAGATGCCTTGATGAAATTAAAACAAGAATTGCCATTGCGAAGGTAGCCTTTTGCAAGATGAAAAACATACTGACCAATAAAATGATATCAACTGAAACGAGAAAAAGAGTGTTGAAGTGATACATAGAACCTATACTTTTGTATGAATGTGAAGCGTGGATAATGAGCAGACAAGCTGAGAAACATCTGATGGCTGTGGAAATGTGGTTTCTGGGGAAAATGCAAAGAATACCATAGACAGATAGAAAAACCAATGAACAAGTCCTTTAAGAAACAAATGAAGATCGTAAACTGATTAGAGACATTAGACGTAGACAGTCAAAATTGTTTGGGCATGTTATGAGAAGAAATTAATTGGAGAACTTGGTGACAACTGGCAAGATCGAAGCGAAGAGACGAAGGGGAAGACCGAGAAGTAAATACCTGAATGGCTTGGCCACGTGGTACGGTCGAGACAGAAACACGGAGCTGATCCACTACTCTGGTGATCGAGTGAGATGGCAAAACATGACAGCCCACGCTTATCGGCATGGCACATGATGGATGATGGCTGGACTGAAAAATAAAATTGCTTAGAAAATCACAAGCAGCCAGTAAATGCTGGGGTTGATTGTGACGACCAGTGAAAGACATGGAACTTTTTCCAACTTTTACTTTTACATTGTTAAACTTTCCTTGCCGTTTTCTACTAATATATATTGTTAACTTTTTGTAGATTGAATATCTTGGGTCATTGATTACCAACAATGGTGACACAATGAAAGAAATTAAACGACGACTATCAATTGGTCTTCAAAGACTAAAACAACTGAATAAATTATAGAATGGGACAGACAGAACTACAAAAATTAGATTTTTAAGAGCATGCATCTTTCCCATTGCAACATACGCCTGTAAGACCTGGACACTTACTAAACAAGCTGAGCAGCGCATAAATGCCTTTAAATATAAATGTTATAGACGAGTTCTAAGAATATCTTGGGTAAAGAAAAGAACAAATGCATCAATACTTCAAGAGCTGAATATTGAAGAAGGTTGGCTATTAAAAACGATAAAACAAAGAAAATTGAAATACTTTGGTCACTTGAAACGTCACGAAAATTTGGAGAGAACAATAATGGAGGGGTATATGCCTGGGAAGAGAGGAAGTGGAAGGCCAAAGAGAAGATGGGTGCAGGATGTGGCGGGTGATCTCCAGAAGGGTGTATCGGACGCGGGACACCTTGCTGATGATCGAGAAGTTTTCCGGAAGGTTGTTATGGAAGCGAGGTTCTGCAAAGGACATACTACTGAATGAATGAATGAATGAGATTGTCGTTGCCTTATTGCAGTGCTTCGTGCATTCAATGTGTGGTGTTCTTCAATCTTAAAAGCCGGCTTTGTGGCGTAGGTGTTATGAACGCAATTCGTAATCCTGCATACCGTGTTTGAATCACAACTACGGGAGTTTTGGAAGCAGACCGCCTTGTTCTGGTTTTAATACAATGGTATGCGTTCCGGTCGTTCAGAAAATGATGGCAAACTGCTGAACGCAAACTTTACCAAGAAATAACAAACAACCAATGTAAAAAAAAGTTGTATAATATGGTGCTTCTGGCATTCAGTTGAGTTTCATTCTTTCATTTAGAAATAAGCCATTTTTAGTTGTAACCTCGGTACATTTTTCTTAATGATAATGTTTGTATGTTATTTGTTACCATCTTGATGCCAGGTCTTAGTCAGATATGAATGAGCTGCCACCGTATGACAGTAAACGGTAATACCTGCTTTCTGTTAGCACCGGATGTTGGGCAGCGCTCACAAGACCCGACACTCCATATTGTGGCAATGGTTTCGGGTAGAGAGGCGCAATTGGGAGGATGCAAACTTTACGTCATGGTAGGACAGACCAGGTCCTGTGTCTAGGATGGAAGCTCCGACAGGTGGACAGTTAGAACATTGCTTTGCTGATCCGGCAGCTTCTGCGGCTTGTTTTGCTCCAGACGTATTGGTGTTCCCTTTCCTCTGGGGTAATCTAGGCAGGGCGAGAGAGGGATCATGTTGCATGAATAACACATGGTCTCTATATCCAGCCCCGATTTTGTGCTATGGATAGATATATCTCCAATTTACAAACCATGGCCTGCCAAGACGACAAGGTGTCAGTCATATCTATTAATGTGCCTTTGATATCGACCATAATAACTATCTGCAATAAACCAATAAGCATTAATTCATTTAGCTGGGAGAGGGAGTGGGGGTTATTTTTAATCAAATAGTAGCCGTACTACTTTTTCGTGTTTATCACCTCCTGAATGATGTGTTTGTCAGTTTTGTCTTTGTTTAACATGTACGCCGAAAATACAATGAGAAATGTCAGAGATGATATAACCAAGGAGCAATATACAAAAGGTAGTTCCATATCCTTTAAAGGACGTTGCAGTCGACGCCAGAATTGTTTGCTGTTGTGATCGCTTTGCAAGTTTACGTTCAGTAGTTTGTCATTGATTTATGAACGACTGGCACCAACACCATTTCGTAAAAAACCAACGGAAGGCGCTCTACTGCCAAATCGCCCGCAGCTGTGTTTCGAAAACGGGCATGCGGGATTACGAACTGCACCCGTAACCTCTTCGCCACGGAGCAGACAAGGAGCAATATGATGAACTAAATATCGTTGGTCATGAAATACCAGAGATTCGATATGCTGGTGATACAGTAGGCCTATTACTATTACTATCCACATCACAGAATGGTATAGAAACCCCAATAACCTCAACACAGAAGAATAGTGAAAATCCCAACTTATATCTTAACATAGCAAAAACAAAGATAATGCACACAGATAACACTAATATATCAATCCATCATGTGCCATGCCGATAAGCGTGGGCGGTCATGTTTTGCCATCTCACTCATTCACCAGAGTCGTGGATCAACTCCGTGTTTCTGTCTTGACCATGTCACGTGGCCAAGCCATCCAGGTATTTACTTCTAGGTCTTCCCCTTGGTCTCTTCCCTTTCGATCCTTAGGTGAAGTCTAAGCTCGCATTTGCACAGGCTAAAGACCCGAAGTAGTTTCCTGGTATGGGGCTATGATGCGATGGCGCCGTCACATTCTGTAGGCCAAAGTCACTAAATGTAACAAGTCACATACATTTATATGAATAGCCGCCCTTGAATGGGAGGGATTAAGATGGCGACGACAACAATTGTTGAACTATGACCAGGTGATGCTTCTGTCCTAACTTTCTACTATTTATTTGTGCTGTGATATAAGAAATTAAATAGTTTCTGTAATTTTGATACACATATAGATATTATTTGTTGCTTTAATCGCCTTTATGTCAATGCGTTATTGTTACCTTAATTTGTTGGTAATTTAATTTGTCTGACTCAACTAACTTGGCTTACGGCTCACGCTCACTGAACTCACTCTCAGTTCTCACCACGGGTCTCTCGAACTGATTCATGAAAATCATGACTGATTAACTACTACTAGTTAGCGACGGTACATAAAGAATAAAGATAGATAGGAACATGATCTCTTTATATGGAATCTCAGGCTGCAGGGCAAGGCTTAAGTACAGTTAGTCACAGACCAAAATTACCCACGCTAAGATTATAAGAATAAGATCTTTAAATATGTCAGCAGGTATATTTACATTAACTTTAGGAAGTGTCTATTCATAGGGCACTATGTATAAACAAAGTGTCTGTCTATTCATAGGGCACTACGTGATTTGCCAAGTCACGTGACTTATCGTCAGTTTGTGGCTATATTACATATTTTCTTTGATTGGAAAACGTGTCGTCAGTAGCATAGTTGATCATAAGTGCACCCGCCTGATGAGCGGGAACTGGAGGTTCGTTTCCTTGCCGGATAATTTTTTTTTTTTTTAAATTGTTCAGCAATTAATTGGATGGAAGTCAAATGTCAATCGTTTGTTTCCTTGCCGCGGGACAATTTTTTTTTAACATTGTTCAGCACTTAATTGGGTGAAAGTCAATCCTTTATCTCTTTGGGTATTTAGACTTGTGTTGTTTAAAGTGAGTGTAAGTTAGTTAGTCTTTCTTCTTGAGCCCTGACTTTACTGGACTTAAGTATCAGTACAGAGCAGGGTAGGTGGACGCTTCTATAATCCCCAAGGACACTCCATTTTATGTCTGATGCCGCCTCTTTTGATACAAGACCAGTTTCTCCAGTATTTGTCCTCGTTGCTTTGCACTATGACAATTCCAATACCCAACCCATTCCTTTTCCTTCCCCCTCTCCCCTACCTCTTCTCCTCCGCTCCCCGCTGGCTGTTGTCAAAAGTATCGAGCACAAAGCACGTACTCCATTGCTTCGGCGATAATTCTTTGTATTATTCATAGTTGGTTAGGTAGGTGGGTAGTTAGGACATGAAAGTGGTTCAGTAGGCAGGTAGGTGGGTTGTTAGACAGATAGATGGTTAGATAGGCAGATATGTGGGTAGGTAGACAGGTAGGTAGTTACTAGTTAAGTAAGCAGGTATGTGGGTAACTAGGCAGGTAGGTGGATGAATAGTAGGTCGGTAACGTAAACAAAGATGGATGCCTGTAAACAGTAAGTGTACAGAAACACAAGTTAACAATTCTTAAACTCGCCTGGGACACAATTATTTGTATTGGGGATACCAATCTGGAAAATTATTCTTGATATTTAAACAGCCATACTTCAACTAAGTATAAAGTATCGATTCATAGGGCACTATGTATAAACAAAGTGTCTATTCATAGGGCCCTATGTATAAACAAAGTGTCTATTCATAGGGCCCTATGTATAAATCAAAGTGTCTATTCATAGGACCCTATGTATAAACAAAGTGTCTATTCATAGGGCCCTATGTATAAACTCTCCCTTACATTTAATTTATCTTATTAATGGAAAGAAATTTATTTATTTAATATAATCAGTCATAATAATTGTAATATAGTAATTGTATCATATATCATCAATGATCTGATCAAGGTTCACTATTGGCGCCTGATGGAAATGTAACATTAACATTTATTAGAAGAACAAACATTGCTCTGCAAAATGACATCTGTCATCCAGTAGTTTGTCTCAAGCAGAACTTTGATCTGCATCACCGAACAAGCATTGGAAATTGTTCTTTAATAATCCAGGTGTTCTGCCTCTGTTGCTGTCACCTGTCAGTTACCTGTCACTCTAGATTCCAGTATATTGTGGTCTTCCTCTTTTCCGCTCCCTCTAATAATTATCTTTCTCAGACATTCATATCTGTGTACATGACAATAATATGACATTTTGCTCAATTGTGTTTGTCTTAATGACCAGTATTCTTCAATAATGAATTCTTGTTGGGCTGATCTGTGTGTTCTCTTTTTTCATCCAATGAATTTGTAGCACTCTTCTGTAACATTTGTATTGAAAGGTGCCTATGTACTTTTCAGTGATTTATTAAATATCCAGTTTTCATACCCATATGTCAGCTGGGTTTTTGACCATTCTAACTTGACCAGCTAGGATGTGGATGGCACCACAGCAGTGAGAAACACTCTGTAAGGCTAACCCGGGAAATAACTGCTCGCCAAAGTCGGATGTGTTGACCTAACGGCGCATAACGGGACACACCGCAATTATGTCTAAAAAAACACTCTGGATGAATGCAGAAGAATAATAATATCCATATGTTGCCATAGGAAACATGCATGCATTTAGTACTCTGCCATTGTTTCTGTTTGATTGAGCCTGCAAAAACTAACGCAGTGAACACTTCTTGGATTGGAACATTAGTATACAAGAATATGAAACCCTTGATAGTCCACTGTTGTCAGTCAGTCAGTCAATCAGTCAGTCAGTCAAGGGCCCTTTGACACACCGTTAGGTGTATTGGGTATAGTGATAGACCATATTTGTATAGACCAGTTGTCTCTCAGGGCGTGGGTGGACAGTATCATGCTAACCACTTTTACTTCCAAGACATTTCATGGTACACATTTTAGGCTGGTCAACCTGGGAGCGCAGTTCAGTTTAAAGATCCTGATCTGTCCTGATGCAAATCAAACCCAAGCCACTTTATCTGTAGGCGAGAGCTATCTACCACATTACTGTGGCTTCCTGCCTATAAACTATAGAAAAAAATAAAAGAAATCCACATATGATCCTAGTGAGCCTGTGTCATGACCTAGTTATATCTCAATGTATGTTGTTTAATTGCTGATTTATTTACATACATGTAAACAGGAAGTGGGATTGGTAAGCTTGACAAGAATACAGTCACGAGTGACAAGGTGAAACTTGCAGCTAGAGCCTTCATTATCACACAAACAATAACAGACATTGATACAGCTACATACAGAATATACAACACTTACTTAGCTGATGACAGTCTGTCATCTGAAATACTGTGTATCCTGATGGAGTGTGTAGACTCAATGATTTCTTGTCATCACAGTGACATCGGTTGTGTTGGTGTGTGCCTCTAGATATTGTGTTAAAGTCAGTTGTCAGTAGAGTGCGTAAAACATAATTACTCCTTACTAAACACTTACATATAATGACCACAGACTAGATTCATACTGCAAATATTGCGGTGAGGAGGAATTAGAAATAACTGATCACAGCCTATCAAAGTGCTCTGCATTAGCAGACACAGTGCAATGACTTTTACCTTCAGATCCATGTATCATGAACACAGTGCATGGAAATACAGTTCAACTAATAAAGATGTGCCAGTTCCACTGTTTGCCCATGTGTTACCGGTGTCCATAAAAGAAACAAAGAATAGTAACACTGTAATTTACCAGCCTGTTTATGGGGAGAATGAGATGTGCTGGCAAGCGACTGGCTACCTTATCCTACAATAAACTTTAATGCCGAGTGTCAACCAATCATGAACAAGTCTACACAGAGTTTGCCGTGAGTTGGTTGAGATGCTCCATTGAGAAATGAAAGGCAGAAGAAAGAAAAGAAGAATTCCACTGTTTGACATAAGAGAAAAAGAGTGAAAACTCAGTGCCCTGGAAATCTGTATACAAACAAATCAAAATAACCAAAGAACTTTGTGAGATGTTGAAGCTTCACTATTTGTATTACTTGTGTCATGCAGATAAAGTGAAGACAAATGAAGCATAAAACAGTGTGAGAGTGATGGGCATCTTGGCAACTCTGATCACCACAATGGCAAATTTTGTAATGAAAATCATTCCAGAAGGTAATGTGCCATGTAATTTGTATACTAGTTATTGTTATTCTTTTAACTATACCCAACATTGCGGTACAGTAAGGCCTCGACTGACAAGAAAGATATGGACTAAGAAATTATTGATCCATTATGTTAAATACTTTGCTGCAGGATCAGAAATAATAAGTGCAACACTGCATTCTTCCATTATATAAGGGGCGTTCATTTGAAATCCATTCGTGCTGCACCAGCATAATTGCGTACGTTGAACATGATCATGTCATAGTCATGTGATTAGTACTGGCCAATGAATAAAAGAGTACATGCTTATTTTCCCATGATGCATAGGTTCTATTTTTGACCGTTGAGCAAATGGCCAGGTTGATCCAAAATCCGTCCAAAGAAGCTCAAAGAGCAGTGGTTCAGTTTCTTTTATTTGAAGGATGTCGACCAGTGGACATTCATCGAAGAATGCAGGCAGCGTACGGTAACACATTTGTGTCGAAGACAACAGTGACAGACTGGGCACGAATGTTTTGGAAAGGACGTCAGTTCATGACAGATTTTCGACTTCGCTTGCGAAAGAATTTGATGTGTCAATTGGGACAATTCAAAAGGTCATTAAGAAACTGCAATATCGGAAGGTGTGTTCACAGTGGGTACCACGGATGTTGACCGACCACCAAAAAGAGGAATGCATGGGATGGTGTTTGAACCACTTGCTGCATTACAGAGTGGAGGGTGATGCATTTCTCTTCCGCATAGTGGCAGGCGATGATTCATAGTGACACCACTTTGAGCCATGCAGCAAAAGAGAGAGCATGCAATGGAAGCATGCTGGATCACCAAAAGCAAAAAAATTCAAGTTACAGGTTTCTGCTGGTACGGTTATGCTGAGCGCATTTTTTGACCATGAAGGGCTATTGTTGGCCGACTTTAAAGAACCTGATGTAAACATCAACTCTATGCACTACTTGCAAATACTAGACAAGCAAAAAAGCCATCAAGAATAAACGACCCGGCATGCTTTCTCGCTGTGTGATTTTGTTGCACGATAATGCTCGTCCGCATGCCGTAAAGATTGTGCAGGAAGCATTAGCAAGGAAGAAGTGGGAAATTCTGCAACATGCATCCTATAGTCCTGATTTGTCACCATGTGATTTTAATTTGTTTGGACCTCTAAAAAAAGCTCTCAAGGGGTAACGATTTCACACAGATGCAGATGTAATGAACGCGGTAAACACTTGGTTCAGTGAGCAACCACAATCCTTTTTTGTGGATGGCATTCGCTGCCTACCTAAGCAATGAGATGCTTACCTGAATGCCTACGTTGACTTCTTCTGACCAACCCATGGTGCATAATTCATTCAAAATGAATGCTTTGTTTAATTCTACCACACCTGTTAATGTTTCTTTCATGCTTTATAATAAAGCCATTGGAACGGGTTTCAAATGAACGTCCCTAATATAATAATATTTCACCTGTTCTGCCTGTTTTCCCAGTAAATGGGGTAGTCAGGAAGTTAACCTTGCTCTCTGACTTTGTGTTTGTATATGAATACTTAGAAAGATAATATGGTTGTTTCTCTTTACCTTCCACAATCACATGCGGCATGTTACCTCTGTCATTGACGTCGGTTTCCAATTGTCAAGACAAGTGAGTGCCATGCTCTGTACATTTGCAGAATTCTCCATTGATTCCTGTGGATACTCAGTCCCCAGAGCTGCATTTGCCACATCAGGAAGTGTTTCACATCCTCTAGCATAGTGGTCCTCAACCGGTGGGGAGGTCTCCCCTAGAGGGGAATTTTACGGGGGGGGGGGAATTAAGATTATTTCAAGATCGTGTTAATACAAGAACCGATTACCTGATATTGTTTTTTCCCTTCATATTTTACGGTTCTGTACGTCTCACTCTTCTGAAATTCATTTTATAACGTAAGTAGACACGCAAATCACGTTTTATGTAGACATCCAGACTTGTTTTAGTACAAGTATGTGTTACTAAATTTAGCTTCCATTATTACGCATACTGTGTGTGTGTGTGTGGGGGGGGGGGGGGGGTTAGGGAGGAAATGGGAAATACGAAAGGGGGGAATGACATTCTGAAAATATGGTGAAGGAGGGCATGGGCCAAAAAAGGTTGAGAATCACTGCTCTAGCACATGGAGATGCAGTTTGTACCCTGAACAAAGACTTGTATCTATTGGAGTGAGGCTGATGTAGAGACTTCTCTCCTGAAGAAAGATCTGTATCTATTGGAGTGAGGCTGATGTAGAGACTTCTCTCCTGAAGAAAGATCTGTATCTATTGGAGTGAGGCTGATGTAGAGACTTCTCTCCTGAAGAAAGATCTGTATCTATTGGAGTGAGGCTGATGTAGAGACTTCTCTCCTGAAGAAAGATCTGTATCTATTGGAGTGAGGCTGATGTAGAGACTTCTCTCCTGACCTGGGACCAGAGTAACATCCATAGAGGGATTGTGTTGCAGAAGTCTCTTTCCCCTCTCCAAGCCCAGAAACCAGTGTTGTGTGCAAGACCAGTACTAGTGCTTCACATTGGTAGAGAGGCCTGGTAGGATGTTAGCAGGTCATGATTTAACACAACACCCACAGACTGGCTGAGATTAGGCCTGGGTGGAGCATGTTCCCTCCACAGATTGGATGAATGTCATGGTCAACAGACTCATATCTAATGCTCAGAGAGAACCAGCTAATTATAATGAATGATTATAATTAAAATGAAGTCAAAACTGAAGTTGAGTTCAGCAGTCTCGAGGCATAGTCCTTGTAGAATGTAATGTCTGTGACTTCAATAATGATGAGATTATGGGTTTTGTTTTTGTGGGAACAAGCACATACTTCGGAGTAGCTTTCCTGCATTGAGGATAACACTGCATTTGTGTCACAGTATTGCTGCAGTGAAGGAAGTTTACTTGTCCTCATGACTCCAAGATCTATGCCTGCTGTTATGTGATTTTTGCCCAGGAAGTCAAACAAATCAAGAGTTTGGACCAAAATGCACAAGTGAAGGTACTAATCTACTGACTTGTAGATATACTGATAATAGGCAAAGACCAGAAAATTTAGACAAGACAGAAATTTGTTAAAATTGGGTTAACTGGGTCACATATCTGATAAATCTGCAGCATAATTTGATTTATGAGTTGAGTCAACAACCAGCATCACAGCTTTCAGGATATTTCCATACGCAATCCATCCTCATCTTCAACAGCCAGTGAAGAGCCCCAGTACTAACGATACCATTTTCAATCTGCTTATGTGCCCATCTGTCCTTTCATTTGGGTACTATTATTATTATTATCATAGCATTATTTTTTTAAATAAGACTCAGCAGTAAGAGTGACTTCATCTGTCTGCAGTTGTGACAAAGGTTTCATTTGGAAGGATTTTTACTTCTTTTTCATGCATTTGACATGTGCATGATCTGTTTTGTTTCATTCTGTTAAATATAGTGATGAATTTGTTGGTGCCACACAAGCTTCTGGCTTGTGCATTCAGCTCATCTAGTCAGCCAGATCTTGGTGTCATCAGGCGGGAACTAGAGAAATTTGAAGGAGGTGCCGTCGACTTGGAGATGGATGATCAAACTGGAGTAGCGGTAATGACCTTGAATAATCCACTCAAATTGAATTCTATGACAGGTGATTGTTTAATTTTGATAATATTAATGTTACTGTAACTTAAAAAACTCATCTAAAGCTTAACTTTCTCTGAGGCTTTCTGTATTCTTAGGTTTTCACCATGTTTTGCTTATTCTTATAAAATTCTTGCTTCTGTTTTGCAACAGATGTGCAATGTATATTTTGATAGAAACATTTCAATAATAGTGCATCTCTAAACAAGTATGCATATGTCAACATACCTAAGAAGACACATGAGCTTATCCTCGGTAAAATCAAGGAAGAAGGATATACTGTCCAGGGACTCAATGCTAAACTCAAAGCTGTAGGAAACTAAAGAGGAATTGCAGCAGTGGCTGAGTTCATTATGAGAACTCAGATTGTGGTGTAAACATGAAAGATGTGACAGGAAACAAGAAGAAGAAGACTGATTCATCATCCTTGAATAAATACTGCTGTATTATTAAAGAAGTTCCTTGTATGTTATCTGACCCCAGTGGATGATGCTTCTTTTCCTAAACCACACTGGTCAATAATCATAGGGTTAAGTGGAACCAAAGTCTGCATTCCTAGGCCAAATATGTAGCGTTGGTTGTCATAAGCATAGTGGTGGAATGGAGCCTAAGTATGCATTCCTAGGCCAAATGTGTTACATTTGTTGCACAAGGTTGCACAAAATGTTCGTCATTTGAAAATGCAGTTTTTGCTTGTGACCAAGTCCTACAAGAAAATTAAAATTGTGAACTGATTAGAGAAATTAGTTGTAGACAATCATAATTTTTTGGACACGTTATGAGAAGAAACGAATTGGAGAACTTGGTGGCAACTGGCAAGATTGAGGGAAAAAGAACAAGGGGAAGGCAGTGAAGTAAATACTTGGATGGCTTGGCGGCCAGCCAAACAACACTGGCGCCAAGCCAGCCAGGTGATATAGTCGAGACAAGAACACAGATGATCCACGACTCTGGTGATTGTGTGAGATGACGAAACATGACTGCCCACACTTATCGGCATGGCACATCATGATAATGATAGATTATTGAAGTTCTTATCACCATGAAAAATGAAGACAGCTTTTATGGGGAAGCTATAGTTAGTCTTTAAATATATGCACACTAGCTGTATCACTCTTGCTACGACTTCAATACTGCAAGTTATTGAGATTGGAAAACTGATGTAAACAAAGAACTAGACCAAGATCCAAACCCCCAGCTAGTAGAGCAGGCATAAGCACACTCTACCTAAGAACAAGTGCTGACGCCATAGCTACTAAACCAGTGATACAAGTCAGAAGAGGACCCTTTGACACACCCTAAACCAGTGGTTCCCAAGCTTTTCAAGCAGAGGGCCACATTTACTATTTTCGGTAGTTAAGTAGTTAAGCCGGCTACAATGTTATAAAATTGTAAAAGTCGTGCAATGTCATTCTTACCTTTCTTAACTTTTGTCAACAAACTTCTAAAACTTTAAATGCAGTCAATGTCAGTACCACATTGCGGTCATTTTTTGGTTTACAATCAAAAGTTTATTTAACTGTCAGTTAGTCATTTACTGCCAATATAGTACCTTGCTGTGTATGTGTGTGTGTGTGGGGGGGGGGGGGGGGGTCTTTGCGCCTGAGGAATTAAGGCCGCCTGGCTAGTGCAGTTGCCGCCAACTGTGCAGGTTAGAATTTTCTTTTTGCCCCCGACAGAAAAAAATCCCACACCTTACCCAGGATTTGAACCCGGGATTCGAACCCGGGAGAATCCGGCATTCTAGCCACTCGTCCAGCTGCTCCTCAATTCATTTAGCAATACATTTTAAATCAGTTTCAAAAATCACTATTAATGAAGTAATTTACAATTGTAACTGTTCTTCATAACCAGTTACTTAAGTTCAAATGCCAGTTTATCAATTTCTGAGCACAAATCTGTCGTGCCCAAAGTCATAAGCGCAGCTAGGTTTCTGTCGGTGAGTCTGGAACGTTGCTTGTTTTTTTTTTCCTTATAACGATCATTGCGGAAAATGACTGCTCGCATCTTAAGTCGAGCCAAAATGACAAATGTATCTCTGGGCGAATGAACGCATGTGTTCAGATTGTTCAATAGGCAATAGTCACCAGAATGAAATCGTATGATGAGCTGAAGGTGAAGCAGGCAGCTCCAGAAATTTACATCTCAGTGCAGAATTGCATTTCAAATCAATTACTCCGTGCTGAAGGTTTTGCTGTAATTGACAGAGCTTGGCATCAGGAAATACGAACGGATTTATGAAGAGGGCAACATTATCCTCCTCTTCTGTGAACTCTTGAAATCTCGACTGAAAGATATCCAGAAGACTTTCAACTTTTACTTTGTACTGTAACAAGTCACATTTCTTTTCCACCACAAGCGTCTTCAGAGTTGGAAACACCTCTAAAGACCCTTCAGCCAGCTAGCTGTCCAATAAACCGTCGTCGTCTCATTTTAAATGAAGAAATGTCATCGCACAAGTTTGTGAACAGTTTTTTTTTTCCTGCATCCTCGCATTTAAAGAGTTTAAATGAGACGTGATGTCCACAAAAAATACCAGATTGGTAAACAAGAATGAGGGGAACTGCGGTGAAGCTTAAAAAGGCAATGAATGAATCACCCAAAACACGAGAAGTAGATTGTGAGCTTTACTAAAACACGACTACAAGAGACAAATTGGACGTTGCGGCCAAAGTCTTCGTCAGCACATGACAAACACAAACCGACACAAACCTACATGAAACACACTACATGACAATATTAAACTAATTAAAGGTACTTATCTGAATCTGTAACCTTGCTAGGAAAGACTGACACGCATAGGGCTGTCAGTGGATTAATAGACCGGGTGAATGATACACGGGTCAAAGGTCAAGTGGGAGGGGAGTGGAGTGAAGCTTAAAAAGGCAATGAATGAATCACCCAAAACACGAGAAGTAGATTGTGAGCTTTACTAAAACACGACTACAAGAGACAAATTGGACGTTGCGGCCAAAGTCTTCGTCAGCACATGACAAACACAAACCGACACAAACCTACATGAAACACACTACATGACAATATTAAACTAATTAAAGGTACTTATCTGAATCTGTAACCTTGCTAGGAAAGACTGACACGCATAGGGCTGTCAGTGGATTAATAGACCGGGTGAATGATACACGGGTCAAAGGTCAAGTGGGAGGGGAGTGGGGGTGGAGCAGCGCCCATGTGGGCGGAAAAGTGGAAATTAGGACCGACAAAGATTTCACAGACGCAGTTCACAATTGGCAATTCTTGTTAAGTGCTCGAAATACAGCTGCAGAAGATTACATTGTGTTGGTCCTCACAGAGGGGCATGAGTCTCGGTCGTTCAGAAAACGATACCAAAACACCGAAGCATTTCATTTATTTCAGACAGAAACATATAGAAACTATTTTTCAGTGCCCAGAAACGTGACAAAACTTTCCCTTTAGATAGCCATCTGACATCACAGTGTAACGAGTATTCCTCGATCAGGTCTGATAGAAACTGTCTGAACTCACGTCTGTTCAGTGTCTTACTTCGAATTTTGTTCACACGTCTCAGAACAACATCCATGACTTGTTTCAGATTTAATGTCTTTCCACGCAGAGCTTCTTGATAAATGACATAATTATATTTTAATATAGTACGGCCAAGAAACTGTTCCAATAATGCTAGACATCTAGACTTTGTACCCGTCAATGCCGGAGCACCGTCTGTGCATACTCTGTCCAATTTGGTCCATTCTATTTGTTTTTTTCTACACACAACTTCAGAGTTTCAAACAGATCAGTCCCTTTAGTAGTCGCATGCATTGATTCAAGTCCTAGAAGTTCTTCAATGACTTCAAAATTATCGTTTATTGCTCGAACAGAAACTGCGACCTGAGCTGTGTCAGAAATGTCAGTGGATTCATCCACTGCCAATGAAAAAAATTAACAATTTTTGATATGTACTACTACTTGTAACTTGACGATGAACATCATTGGCTAATTCTTCAACTCGCCTGGCTATAGTATTATTAGGCAAAGGAATCTGATCAAATTTTGTTTCACACTTTCTATCGCCAAGCAATCTAGCAGCAATTTTAAGGGAAGGCTTGATTATTTCTTCTGCATCTGTAAACAGCTTCTTTTTGCAAGACAACAGAAGAGCGACTTCGTGCGATGCCAACAACAGCACTCTTGCTCTGTTCGTTAGCCTTGGTGAAAAATGACTGCTGCCTGGTCAGTGAACTTTCTTGTTTAGCTATGAAATCTTTTCTTAACTCCGAATTGATCAGATATTGAGCATTTATGTCTGAATATGTGGTCGTGAAGTGTCGTTCCAGATTAAATTTTTTTGTAACAGAAACACAAAATCCGCAGATTAAGCAAACTGGTTTACCACTACAGCTAGGCATAAACATAAATTTCTCCATTCAGTCTTCATTGAATTCACGACAAGCAACGTCTTCACATTTTACCATTGTTTGATTTTAGATTTTCCACAATCATGTTTATAGGCTTTAACGGTACGTTTTTATTTGAAAAAATCTAATTTCAACACAATACTACCGACTCTGCTAAACAGTTGTAACAGATGACAACATGGCGCCTTGCGCACTCTGATTGGTTGACAATGCGTTGCAAGCTTAACAGGCGCATTCGATAATATCTTAGCATAACAACCACGATCAGAGTAAATTATCGCACACTAATGGGGTGCTGCTAGTGCATTTTTGAAATTATTAAAATATATTAGAGAGGCCTCGCGTGCCACTTTCTGACTTCTGGTGGGCCACAAGTGGCCCGCGGGCTGTGGTTTAGGAACCTCTGCCCTAAGCTATATTAAGCATATGGTGCTAGATCAATTTTCTTATAGACAAATTGGAGCTCCAAGGGGGCTATGGTCAATATCACGATGGCTGCCTTATCTTCCCAACAGAAACTGCTCTTGTCGACTGGAGGTTTTGTTTCCTGGATCCGAGTTGCAGTCAGTAAACAGAATAAAATAGCCACAGACAACCAGACATGACAAAGACTGCTCTGACTGCCATGCATTGGAGTGCTGAATGAATCATTACCTTCAGGTGTCAATGTGAATAAATGCCAAGAAAGCAGCAGTCGACTTGTTGACATCTCCATACAGTTTGTTCTCAATGGAGCAGTCGAAGGCCAAAATACTTTTCTCTGTTCTGCACATGTTGGTCACTCCTGGAACAAATGTTTAACTGTCCTTTTACCAGCATCTCTTATCTTTAGTTTATTAAACATGTTGTACTTCAGTCCTGTGCTGTCTCATGATTATTTCTTGTTCTTTTCAGTTGAGTTGGTAATATGCATCATCTTTCTGGTGACCTGGGTGCTCTGATTTCCACATAGTTCTATAATTACTTCTTGTAAATTTCCTGGTCTCATCATAGGCTATGTCTATATCAAGCTGACGTAGTCTTCCACCTTCAGTTGCCAGTTTGTCAGCTTATTCATTTCCAGACACATTGCACTGTGAAGGAATAATGTATTGTATTAAATCCTTTTGGATTTTTGGCATATCTCATGTAATGCTGCCCTTAGGTCTGCTAAATGTGCTCTTCAGTAAACAATTTACATCCGTAAAGAATTAGAAAATATCCTGTATAGAAAAGAAATTATTGTGTACTGATTAAGGAAACATACTCTCAAGAAGAAAAACATGTAAACATATGGCACTTTCAGTGTTTCACTGTGGACAGAAATGACATATGGAAACGTGGTATGCTAGCATTTAAAAGGAATAACCTAAATGTTGTAGAAACAAAGTCACAAAATGGACATGCAGAACATCAAATAATCCATCTTAAATATGACACCCAGAAAATTTTTTGTTTTTGCATATCCTTTTTACAGGACATCTCAGTCAAAACCAGCAATTCTGCCGCTGTGATTTCTTGGCAAGTTTTACGTTCAGTAGTTTGCCATTGCTTTCTGAATGGTTCTATACTGGCCAAGACTTATTGACGCATCCTCGCTGAGCATCCTGGGCAACAGATCCCTTTGGGGTCCTGGCTAAAGTCAGTAGGATCGTTGAAAGTGTCTGCCTGCACAGCGAGGAACCACCAGTCTTCACACCAATAAGCCAGACATGGGACAACGGATACTCACGCAAACCTCAGGTCCTGTATGACATCACACTGATATTGGACAACAGGATGTCTTCATCCAGCATACAGGACTTCGCGCTGGAGTTCACAGCCAGTGAACTCAAGCAAGCAAGCTTTCTGAGTGACCGGCTCCGATACCAGCGTGAAACCAGCGCAATGCTGTCTGCTGCCAAATCGAAACTAGATCTCCTAAATTACTACTGTCCCATTGATATACCTGTAATTGTCTAGCATAGACGTCTGCAGAAACAACTTCCTTGCTGTTGAAAGCTTCAGTAGCTTCAGAAGTATACTTCTAAAGCTCGAGATATAGACAGCAATATAAACTGGGCAAAGATAAAGCTGGCAGTTAGATTACAACTTGGTTTGATAAGAGCCATTGTAAACAACCTAAATATCCTGCAACCGTTTACTCCAGAAGATGATATAGCACCTCCAACCCAGACCTGGCATTCTGCACACCTTTTAGGCTGGATTACTGGGAGTGACCATCACTGTTTTCATCATAGTAAATAGTGCAGTCAATACAAGCTCTAGTCAAACTAGAATTATTCTACAACAAATAGGAACATTTACCCACATAGAGCAAACACGCTCACATAGATATCACAATACATGAGAAAGATCGACAAAGTCATCAGGAAATTTAATAATGAATTACTACAAGCAGTAAAATAGTCAGCACCAAGAGGAGCAATTAAGAACTGTGCACCATGTTGATCCAGATCATGCAAAAACTGCATGTTTGAACACAATCCAAAATGTTATTTAAAAAGGGGGTTGGCTGCCGCCAATCTGATGCTGGAGTCAGAATAAAAACGGAATAAGATCAGAAGCTTGATGAATGGAAAAGCACACAAATATTGGTGAACAGTTTGATCAATATCTTTATCAATGAACAAGAAAAGCAATCAATAAAACCAGATAAAACAACAGAATTATCTTGATATCCAAGAAGTAGTCAAATCAAAAGAAAAGGTGTCAAATTTTAGTTATAATTGAACTTCTTGTTCTCCCCCACCTGCTCCTTCCTTCCTTCCTTCCTTCCTTCCTTCCTTCCTCTCTCCCTTCCTTCTTCTTTCTCTTCTTCTTCTGCATCATGTTACATGGTTTCTGGCCTTCAGCTTCAACATCTATTTTCTGGATAAAACCTTCCTTCCTTCCTTTCTTCCTTCCTTCCTTCCTCTCTTTCTTCCTCCCTCCCTTCCTTCCTTCCTTCCTTCCTCCCTTCCTTCTTCTTTCTCTTCTTCTTTTGCATCATGTTACATGGTTTCTGGCCTTCAGCTTCAACATCTATTTTCTGGATAAAATCTGTTGCCCATTGCAGACTGTGTGTCTGATAGCTTAGTTTCCACTGTGTCTGACTGTAGCCAGAATTGATGTAAAGCTTCTGGATAAACAAAGCAGATCTTAAGGGTGCTATCATGAGTTTCAGGGCCTGTCTCACACTTGCAGGAGGATATATAACAGGTTGAGCTCACACATGCCAGTGTGTTACCAGGGCCCACAAGGCAGACAAGGAATAGCAACACTGTAACCTACCATGCATGTCCTAAGAGGCGACTAAGGAGGGTTGATGTAAGACTGACTGCCTTATCCTGTAGAAGATTTGAGTTGTACAATCCAACCAATCTTGATCAAGTATACAGATAAGAGGGCTTGGTATGAGATGGTTGAGGGCCTGTGCTTCAATGGAAGGTAAAGGAAGAAAGAGAAGCAATACAGGTGTGCTCACAGGTGATAGTGTCCTGTTCATAGTGTTGTACTAACCTGCTAAGCATCCTTGTTGAGTGCATCAAGAGGCTCCTGTACAATGTTACTCTTGTTTTATCACTTCTTCAGGTCGAATGATGGTTGAAATGGCTGACAATATTACTCGACTTGAGAACTGGGCTAGTGGTAAAGGACTCATCCTCACAGGAACTGGAGGTAACTTTTGCACAGGTGGGGACCTAACTTTTGTTCGTCAGGCTCTGCATTATGGAGGTGAGATGGCAGCTTTTCAACATGACACTCTGACACGACTTCTAAACCTGCCTTTGGTCAGCGTGGCTCTATTGCAAGGTTTGTAACATTATGTCCAGGCAAAAGTAGTCCCATGATCCCATGGCTCTATTGCAAAGTTTGTAACATTATGTCAAGACAAAATAATCCCTTGGCTCTATTGCCAGGTTTGTAACATTATGTCAAGACAAAATAATCCCATGGCTCTATTGCCAGGTTTGTAACATTATGTCAAGACAAAAATAGTCCCATGGCTCTATTGCAATGATTGTAACATTATGTCAAGACAAAAATAGTCCCATGGCTCTATTGCAATGATTGTAACATTATGTCATGACAATAGTAGTCCAATGGTTGATAAATTGCTGTTGAGTTGTGAAGTGGTAGGCTATCAGATATTCTTGACTGTATTATAATGAGATGGAGTGCCAGTTCGTTTCCTTGCCAACTTCCTTCTCAAACAAATCCCAGAAACATTATGACAACTCTTTCATGAGACTAGGTCTCTTTTCTTCTGTATTTCACCTCCTTGTGGAACCTAGATCCATATCCAACATCCGCCCTTTGTCAACTTGTTCATGACTGGTTGGATTTTACAACAAAGTTTTCAACTCTCTTTACTCACTTCTGATGGCATGAGTGGTAGGTTAGAGTAACTATTCTTTGCCTCCATTATGAACCCTGGTAACAAGTGGACAGCTGCAGAGCTGTACAGGTCAGAACGAGTCATCCTGCCACTGCTGGGTATTGTATCCAGGTCACTGGAGTGTTAAGCAAGCACACTAGCCACTGTGCCACCACAAAAGATTAGTTCTGTCTTATCATCTTTTTAAAAAAAAATAGTTAACTGCATATCTTTTACAGAATGTTGCAGTCAACCCCAGCATTAATTGGCTGTTTGTGATTTATCAGGTAGTTTTACATTCAATAGTTTACCATTGGTTTCTGAACTGCCGACACCTCATACCATTGAAATCATTGCAAACCAATCTGCTTCCATATCGCCAGCAGCTGATTTCTAACCCTGGACCCAGTATGTCTGGGAATTTTGAACCTGAACACTAACCCCTTTACCACAGACACCATTAATTCAAATTAATCAGAGTTGAGGGTGTCGTTCTGTTTCTTGGCTGTGTAAAGTGTTTCATTTAGTGACCACATCAGCAGTTTTGAGGGTGTCATTCTATTTCTTGGCCATGTAAAGTGTTTCATTTAGTGACCACATCAGCAGAGTTGAGTGTGTGCATTAATCCCTGCAACCACACTGACCTTCTTTATATATGCTCATTGCTAATCACATTGTTATTGTTTCACTAATTTAAAAAGCACTATATATAAAGAAATTCATTATATTGAAATTTTCTTGATCTCTGTTTTTTAAATGTGTTTTTTACATTGCTCACTTAGCGCAACTGAATTAGAATACATCATTATGAACACTAATCTTTCCTTTGGTGTTGGATGATCCAGTTTTTCTCTTTACACAGTGTGGCCTAATAATGCAGGCTCTTTCTGATGTTTGTAATCAATTGTTTTTGTGTCCAATTGTCTTTGTGTCTTAGCCTCTTTCAAAACATTTAGATTACTTATTTTGGCTGTCTGGGTATTTTCAGAACTCTTTTGTAATATCATTTGCCTGTGGCTTCAGGGGATGTTTTTTTTAAATATGTAATATTCACATTAACATTAAGAACAGACAAGAAGGGTTTATTTTGTGCTGTTTTGTTTTTGAGGCTGTTATTTGAAGTGGTTACGAGCACAGTTTGTAATCCTGCATACCACATTCGAAACACAGCTGCGGGCGATTTGGCAGCAGACTGTCTTGCTTTGGTATTTGTATGAAATGGTATGGGTGCAGGTTGTTCAGAAAGCAATGACAAACTACTGAACATAAACTTGCCAAGAGATCACACACAGCTAACAATTACTGGGGTTGACTGCGACGCCCTGTAAAGGATAAGCAAGTAACGTTTTTATTTGACATAGAATAACATTCAAATGTTATCATGAGCACAAGTTAAGTGTGTTTGTCACAACCAGCTGCTCACATTCTTTGCAGGTCATACTTTGGGCGGTGGAGCTGAATTATCGACAGCCTGTGACTACAGAGTGATGTCACCCTCTGCTAAAGTTGGCTTTGTCCAAATCAAGATGGGGCTGACAACAGGCTGGGGTGCAGCAACAAGATTAGTTCACATGCTAGGAAGACAGAAAGCAATTAGCTTATTAAGTTCAGGTAAAGTTATGGCTGCAGAGGAGGCTCAGAATGAAGGATTGGTTGACTATGTTTTGCCTTACTCATTAACTCCAGATGATGAGCTGGGTGAATGTAAAAAATGGCTCATATCTCATTATTGCAAACACGATGCAGATTTAATTCAGGCAACCAAAAATTTGGTAATATATGCCGATCTAAACAGAGACATCAAAGTTTCCCTACGGCATGAGCGTGATGTATTTGCTAAGTACTGGGGAGGGAAAGCTCAGAGAGCTGCTCTCAGTGCGAATATAAAGCATAAATAATTTCATATTTACACAGTGGCAACTGCTAAACACTCCAGCGTTTGTGATTTTATTTGTATGTTCATTATGTTTACTCAGTACTGTACTGTCAGTGTTGTTTGTCTGTGCAGTGAATGTTCAGTAAATTGAACCTGTTGTTTACTTGTGTCTGTTGAATATGTTTGTGCTTATATAGGTAGCGGGTTCAATCCCTACACCGGCCAGTTGGACTAACATGTTGATGTCTCTGCCGTGACTTGGGGACATAAATTACAAGTACCTCAGAAGTCAGAGTGGGCTTGCCTGGTAAGGGACACTGGTAGAAGGGAAAGATAATCCACATGCAAAAATCAGTCCATTGAACTAGAGATAACAGCATGTGCTTGTACTACACTTGAGTTTAAAGTGAGCAAACACAAAAAAATTAATAATTAGATGTGTGTATACATGAATAAGTAAGTATGATTATTTCCAGTTTTTTTTTTTTTTTTCAGCATAAGATATGTTACACCATTATAATTATCAAGTGATGAAACTTCCTGAGAATTCTTTTCCATTTGGTGTCTTGTGTCACTTTCTTTAATTCCATTCGTGTCTGCATTGCTACTTATGTGCATGCATGGCTTGAAAATGTTTTTCTTTGTCTACATGTTTCGCTTTGTATGAATGAAATAATGTATTAAAGGAGAAAGATAAGAAGTGTTAGGACTGCACACACTCTTGGCCATGAAATATGAGGTGTGTAGGTCAGTTGCCTTCTTCCTGGCCTTTCCATCTGAGACAATTCCCAGACAAATCCTTAAATTGACTGGTAGCCATTTTGATGAAACTGGATCAACCAATGAGCTATACTGACAGGAAAAAAGTAATCATATCTGCTGAGGATTAAACCTAGACCATTGACCTGGAAGGCAAGCGTACTAAGCCTTTGTTACGATTTTTATAACTTCGATTAGTAGATTATTTAACTCTACCTTTAGCAGGTTATTTAACTCTACCTTTAGTAAGTTATTTAACTCTACCTTTATTAGGTTATTTAACTCTACCTTTAATAGGTTATTTAACTCTACCTTTAGTTGGTTATTTAAGTCTACCTTTAGTAGGTTATATAACTCTACCTTTAGTAGGTTATTTAACTCTATCTTTAGAAGGTTATTTAACTCTACCCTTGCAGAGATAGAGAGCCTTGTATGTCCTAGCTACCAACAAACTACATTGGCAGTAGTATAGTGGCATGCTGGGTCTCCCAAGTCACCCAGGCCATTGAGATGAGAGTCACAAAATCTGCTGCCTTGCAAGTGGACTGGAAATTGTCAAAGACAGTGTAAGGCAAACCAGTCAGAGATGTCTATGGGAATTAAATTCACTGGGCCAAAATCTGACAGAGCATGGCAAACTAATTTGCTTTTTGATTACTATAATGCCTTTAACCCTCCAATTTACATAGCAAGCTTAATTCTGACTAACTAATTCAGGAATAAGAAATATTTGATAGATATCCTGCTCGTCAGGGAATTTTAATCTGTGCACCTCAGCACCTTGGGGTGCTCCACTGACTGACAGTCAGTGCACTTTGATCATCATGTTCTGCGGGTAACCACGGGCAGTGGTGGTTCGCTACCTCACACAATCAGCAGTCTTGGTAATGCCAGGTGGCCAGATCATCCAGGTATTTATCTTTTTGCATTCTTCTTGCTCTTTTCCCCATTAATTTAATCAGTGTTGCGTCATTTTCAAGTTTATTTCTTCTCATCACGTTTCTTGAAGAACTGTCTCATTTGCCTTCTCATGTTATTCTTTGCATTTTCCCCAGACACCATATTTCCACTGCTTTAGATGTTTCTCAGCCTGTCTGCTTATTGTTAAAGTTTCAGATGCATACGTACTTCACAATTCATTTGGAAGATGTTTATTGGTGAGTATATTTTCCATCTAGCAAAAAGCTACCTTTCCTGTTGTGATTAATGTTCTAATAAGGCATCTTCCATCAAATATTATAACTGTATCGATTCACCTGTTTAGGCAGTTTCCCATGCTGGATGTTATGTTCGTATACTGTGGTATTTGTTTCTTCTTGGAGATTACCATCTCTGTTTTCATACAATGTAATTCTAACTAGTTGTTCACTTTGTACAATAACCGCATTCACTAATGCTGCAGATCCTGATAATTGTCTGCAATCAGTAGTGTATCTTCTGCATCTTATATTGCTGATGATTGTTGTGTCCTCCGATAGCGATTCCTTTCATGTCTCCGTAATTTCTCTTAATACTTCATTCTCTATAAGAGGAAAAGTCTGGAGACAATACATTTCCGTCACTCACTTCTTTTGACTGGTTGTTATTTATCGACTTACTTCATTATCAATCTTTGTTTACTTCTATGGAATGTTCGATAATGTTCTCGGCAGATACACGACAATTGATGTACCTTTGCTTTTTACATAATCATATTGTTCTCCTCCAGCCACCGGAACACCGCAGTGACTTCCGTCACCTCCATTCTCATACCGGACATTGTGGTATAATATAGTATACTATGGTCGCCTGCACTAAACACATTAAATTTTGCTATGAACCCCCAGACACTTCTTTTGCCTTTTAGCACAGAGCTATCCGTGTAGATCAGTGGTTCTCAACCGGTGGGGAATTCTCCCCCCCCCCCGGGGGGAATTTTAGGGTTTCCGGAAGGGGGGGGGGGGGGGGAATTAAGATTATTTCTAGATTGCGTTAATACAAGAACCGATTACTTGATATTGTTTTTCCCTTCATACTTTACGGTTCTGTATGTCTCACTCTTCTGAAATTCATTTTATAACATAAGCAGATCCGCAAATCACGTTTTATGTAGATGTTTAGACTTGATTTAGTATGTGCTATTAAATTTAGCTTCAATTATTACGTATACTGTATAGGGGCAGGGGGAATTTTTTAGGGATGAAATACGAAAGGAGGGGGGGGGGGGGGAATGACGTTCTAAAAATATGATAAAGGGGGGCACGGGCCAAAAATGGTTGAGAACCACTGTTGTAGATGATTACATCACATGGGGAAGAATTGCCATGTGTCAATTGTTGCACATCCAATTCAATATAAAATAACACAAAGTAATGCAGCTTTACAGAACAGAATTACGAAACTTAAAAGTCGACAGGGTCTACTTCATTGCACCGGGTTTTATCCCATATGGCTCGGTCTCTTTCCGCAGCGTGGAAAGCGTCTCACAAAGCACGAACTCCGTAGCTCTGGCGATGACCCACAGGAGTCTCCGAAAAATTTAACTCGTGAACCGAAGGGCGCGGCCCGGAATCGAACCCACAACCTTCGGAGCCCGAGTTAAACGGCTTGACCACTTCGCCACATACAGGATGTTGAGGCGACTAGCCTTCATCAGCAAAAAACTACATACACAAAACACAACATACAGCCACCGAGAAGACCCTCCAGTGACTACTTTAAGGCATAAGGACGGGATGAGTTTCCCCCCAAAAAAAAGTGAAAAAAAATTAGAGCAATGAAGAGAAAATGAAAATATGAAACCAAAAAAAATTTTGCTACTTATGTCTGAGTCCCAGGCTGTACTATGGCCACGAATGTCCCCTTGATCCTTTTTTATAGTAGCCATGGAAGTCTGTGGGTCATGAGCACCGGGGTAGGGGATGATACCGGGGTGTTGGGTGGTTACGGCTCAGTGAAAATCCCAGGTAAATGAGTGGAGGTGGTACATGCAAAATAAAAAAAAAGGGGGGGGGGGGTAGGAAGGTAATGCGGGAAACTGGAAGCAATGGAGATGTGATAGCGTAAAAACTAAGGAGTCGCTGTGGATGTCCGTACAATGTGTGAATGTGGTGGCCATATTAAAGAGCAATGATGGGTGTGCCTAAGTATGATGGTGATAGTGATACTAACAAAACTCATTAATATTCATTTTATGTGTGCACGAAACGAGTCCTAAAGTCTGTGTGGACTGATATGTGTGAGCGCACATACATACATCTACACAGATCAGCAACCCTTCATACAATCGTATACATACACATGTGAATGGTATATATGAGAAAGGAGAGAGGGAGGGTGTTGGTATAGTACCTGCGATATGCCACATGGGGTATGTGAAATAGGAAGCTTACAAATACGAGGCTTCACTCATACTGTTCCCTATGGAGTTGGGTCAGTAAGGTTGATTGTTATACCACGTATTATAGGATCAAATCGTCCAATGCATTGTATTATTGGGTTGTAAAAGATCATACAACCCATTCAGTGCTCTCTGCTGGCCAATTCCTACACACTCAATCCTGTATGATTATGACCCTGCACAGTTTTGACATTTCTTCTGGCATTCTGACCTGTCCCTCTCGTCTCCCAATTTTTCAAGTACACAATACTTCTCTGCCTGAGCTATCCATGAGTTTTCCTCTTATCAGCCTTATCGGTATCCAGGGCCTCATGCAGAAGAGGTTCTTTGTCCAAGACCACTCTGATATGATTTAGTCTGCTGAACCTTTAGTCGATCCGCAATTGTTGGCAAAGCCAGTAAGTATCTCATTGGCTAGTTCCTTGTGCATTCCAGAATAACCCGTAAAGCTTCATTGTGTATGCGCTCTAGCTTGCTCTGATTCAATGAATCATCTCGTCTAGCCCATGCTGCTAATATTGCAAATATTGATACTCCCGTTCATTATAGACTGCGCCTTTAGGGACCAGTAGTCTGTAGACTTCCAAGACTTTCTCAAACGGAGCAGTCCTGAATGAAACTTGAAGCATTCCTAATTCTCCTTTCTTAAAATGCAGAACTCTAACACTGGGGGGGGGGGGGGGGGGGGGGAGAGAGAATCCGTTGGATTCCTGGAGTGTGGACTTGCTTTAAGCCCTGCGAGCCACAGCTATGTAGTCGGGTTAGAATGTCCACCTCAGATATCTGCGAGAGATGCAGCTTTCCTTCTGGTGACAAATGAGACATCCTTTGCCACACAGAAGTCTCCGGGGCATTCGGTGCAAGACATTTGGAACCTGTTCATGTGAACCTGTTCGTCATTCAGTAAGATATTAATATAATTAGAAGGATTACGGTAAAGCTGTGGAAATGTAAACAATATAAAATAACACAAAGTAATGCAGCTTTTGCCGGCTTCGTGGCTTAGAGGTTATGACTTTTCTCTGTAATCTCGTATACTGTCGTCGGTAACGTGATGGCGGTGAGAATCAGCAGTGGTTCGAATCGCATCGGTAACTTACGGGGTATGTGAGTCGGCCGCTCAGAAAGAAATGGCAAACTACTGAGCGTAATCTTGACAAGAGATCAACATAGAGCTGAAAGATGCTGGTGTTAACAGCGATGTCCTGTAAAGGATATGCAAAAAAAAAAAATGCAGCTTTACATAACAGAATTACGAAACAATACAAGGATGTTGCTGCGACTAGCCTTCATCAGCAAACAAATACATACACAAAACACAACATAGTCACGGAGAAGACCCTCCGGTGACTGCATTAAACCATAAGGACGGGGTGAGAAGAATTAAAGGATGAAAAATGAGAGAATTGAAGAGAAAATGAACATTTGAAAAGGAAAAACAATGTTGTTACTTATCTCAGAATCTCAAGCTGTAATACCTAACACAATGTCACCTTTGTCCTCTTTTTATACACAGCACTGGGAGTCTGGGGTCAT
This sequence comes from Cepaea nemoralis, assembly GCA_014155875.1. Lineage (NCBI taxonomy): Eukaryota > Metazoa > Mollusca > Gastropoda > Stylommatophora > Helicidae > Cepaea > Cepaea nemoralis. Next base: position 139,018 of record JACEFZ010007486.1, read on the forward strand.
TCAGTAAGAAACATGTTTATTGGACATATGAACCTGTTAGTCATTCAGTAGGAAACGTATTTATTTGACATGTTAACCTATTCGTCTTTTAAGTAAAACGTGCGTCATTAGCTGGACTTTTAAACCTATTCGTCATTTAGCTGATCAGCCATGTACCGTGACACACAAATGATCCACTTAGCTAAAACATATCATGAACAACAATCAGCTATCAGAGTATCTGCACACTGGTGTGAAGGGCAGAGTGGGGTAAGACAGGATTGCATTCTCTCCACAAAAAGTTCATCTATGCAGAAAATATGAGAAACATCAAAATTGACGAGACATGTGGCAATCTTTTTTTTTTTTAATATTGCATATCCCTTACAGGACGTTGCATTTTTCAGCTACTGTTGATGTACTAGGCAAGATTACGCTCAGTAGTTAGGTCATTGCTTTCTGAACGACCGGCTCACATACCCCCCGTAAGATTCCAATGAATAAATCACTGAAAAACGAGAAGTAGGTTGAGAACTTTACCAAAGCACAACTACAAAAAACAATGAACGTTGCGGCCAAAGCCTTCGTCAGCACAGAACAAACAAACAAAAATCGATTAAACTAATACACGATCAACACTACATGAATGTCTAAATATCAACTCATCTGTGTCCGAGCTTGAGACGGCTATCCATGGCTGGAATGAAACGGATGTTGTGTTAAAGGGGTCAACTGCCTAAAGGTCAGTACAGCCAGAAACTCGGTGATTGGTTAATTCAACCGGTGAGGGAACCCGCGTTAGGGGGATCGGGGTGCGCCCAGGAGAGCGAATGGAAAAATATGGATGTGTAACTCTGAGGCGATGTAACGGATGCAGTACGCAATTCCGCCAAGTTCGAAACGCTGCTGTGGGCAATATAGGTGAAGGCCAGCAAGCGTGTTTGCTTTCAAAAGGTAGCACAAGTGACGGTAGTTCAGAACGCAATGAGAAACGACCCCATGCAAACCAACCAAGAAGGCACAGAAAGGAGAGATAATGCTGGTGGTGACTCCCACGTCCTGCGAAGGACTTACAACTGGCTATGAAGTTGACTATAAGATAGCGGAGATGGAGGGGGGGGGGGTGTGGATAAGGGGCGTAGGGGATTTAAATAAAACTGTGTTGGACATTGAGGCCGTGAGGGGAAAGTGAACCCAATTGGAAGATAAGACGGTTTTCCAATGTCTTACGATCGCGTTCGTGAGATGTGCACGATTTTATCGCCGTAACACGTATGTCGGCAACCCCCACAGTGGTCGGAACTGTTGAAGTGTAGGGGTACCGGTTTCTTGGCACCACTGTCGATATCGGATAAATGTTGTCTAAATCTGTCCGCAAGACGAAGGCCCGTCTCTCCAAGATACCTCATGTCGCAACGTGTGCAGATGATCGCATAGATGACGTTGCGACTCGTACATGAGAAACCCTCCCGGATGTGGAAAGTAGTCTTAGGGAAAGTGAGACTTGTGGTTTGAAGGACATATGGACAAGTTTTTACAACGAGATCGAAGACATGCAGTTGTGCCAGGAAGAGATTGATGGGATTGTGATAGAGTGCTATGAACCAGCACATCCCTCAGGTTACGATCACGCCTGTATGCCACAAGGGGGCTTCTGAGAAGACGCTGCGTTACTCACGAGATTACAGAGAAAGACGTTAACCCCTACGCCAAGGAGACCAGCAATCTTTATTCATTCATAAATGTGGAAATGTAAACAATATAAAATAACACAAAGTAATGCAGCTTTTGCCGGCTTCGTGGCTTAGAGGTTATGACTTTTCTCCTGTAATCTCGTATACTTCGTCGGTAACGTGATGACGGTGAGAATCAGCAGTGGTTCGAATCGCATCGGTAACTTACGGGGTATGTGAGTCGGCCCGCTCAGAAAGAAATGGCAAACTACTGAGCGTAATCTTGACAAGAGATCAACATAGAGCTGAAAGATGCTGGTGTTAACAGCGATGTCCTGTAAAGGATATGCAAAAAAAAAAAATGCAGCTTTACATAACAGAATTACGAAACAATACAAGGATGTTGCTGCGACTAGCCTTCATCAGCAAACAAATACATACACAAAACACAACATAGTCACGGAGAAGACCCTCCGGTGACTGCATTAAACCATAAGGACGGGGTGAGAAGAATTAAAGGATGAAAAATGAGAGAATTGAAGAGAAAATGAACATTTGAAAAGGAAAAACAATGTTGTTACTTATCTCAGAATCTCAAGCTGTAATACTAACACAAATGTCACCTTTGTCCTCTTTTTATACACAGCACTGGGAGTCTGGGGTCATTCAGTAAGAAACATGTTTATTGGACATATGAACCTGTTAGTCATTCAGTAGGAAACGTATTTATTTGACATGTTAACCTATTCGTCTTTTAAGTAAAACGTGCGTCATTAGCTGGACTTTTAAACCTATTCGTCATTTAGCTGATCAGCCATGTACCGTGACACACAAATGATCCACTTAGCTAAAACATATCATGAACAACAATCAGCTATCAGAGTATCTGCACACTGGTGTGAAGGGCAGAGTGGGGTAAGACAGGATTGCATTCTCTCCACAAAAAGTTCATCTATGCAGAAAATATGAGAAACATCAAAATTGACGAGACATGTGGCAATCTTTTTTTTTTTTTAATATTGCATATCCCTTACAGGACGTTGCATTTTTCAGCTACTGTTGATGTACTAGGCAAGATTACGCTCAGTAGTTAGGTCATTGCTTTCTGAACGACCGGCTCACATACCCCCCGTAAGATTCCAATGAATAAATCACTGAAAAACGAGAAGTAGGTTGAGAACTTTACCAAAGCACAACTACAAAAAACAATGAACGTTGCGGCCAAAGCCTTCGTCAGCACAGAACAAACAAACAAAAATCGATTAAACTAATACACGATCAACACTACATGAATGTCTAAATATCAACTCATCTGTGTCCGAGCTTGAGACGGCTATCCATGGCTGGAATGAAACGGATGTTGTGTTAAAGGGGTCAACTGCCTAAAGGTCAGTACAGCCAGAAACTCGGTGATTGGTTAATTCAACCGGTGAGGGAACCCGCGTTAGGGGGATCGGGGTGCGCCCAGGAGAGCGAATGGAAAAATATGGATGTGTAACTCTGAGGCGATGTAACGGATGCAGTACGCAATTCCGCCAAGTTCGAAACGCTGCTGTGGGCAATATAGGTGAAGGCCAGCAAGCGTGTTTGCTTTCAAAAGGTAGCACAAGTGACGGTAGTTCAGAACGCAATGAGAAACGACCCCATGCAAACCAACCAAGAAGGCACAGAAAGGAGAGATAATGCTGGTGGTGACTCCCACGTCCTGCGAAGGACTTACAACTGGCTATGAAGTTGACTATAAGATAGCGGAGATGGAGGGGGGGGGGGTGTGGATAAGGGGCGTAGGGGATTTAAATAAACTGTGTTGGACATTGAGGCCGTGAGGGGAAAGTGAACCCAATTGGAAGATAAGACGGTTTTCCAATGTCTTACGATCGCGTTCGTGAGATGTGCACGATTTATCGCCGTAACACGTATGTCGGCAACCCCACAGTGGTCGGAACTGTTGAAGTGTAGGGTACCGGTTTCTTGGCACCACTGTCGATATCGGATAAATGTTGTCTAAATCTGTCCGCAAGACGAAGGCCCGTCTCTCCAAGATACCTCATGTCGCAAACGTGTGCAGATGATCGCATAGATGACGTTGCGACTCGTACATGAGAAACTCCTCCCGGATGTGGAAAGTAGTCTTAGGGAAAGTGAGACTTGTGGTTTGAAGGACATATGGACAAGTTTTACAACGAGATCGAAGACATGCAGTTGTGCCAGGAAGAGATTGATGGGATTGTGATAGAGTGCTATGAACCAGCACATCCCTCAGGTTACGATCACGCCTGTATGCCACAAGGTGGGCTTCTGGGGAAACGCTGCGTTACCCCACGAATTACAGAGAAAGACTTTAAACCCCCTTTACCCCAAAGGAGACCAGAAATTTTTTATTCATTCATAAATGCTGGAAATCAAATTCCTTAACTGGGATGTGCAGATGACCTCAGTCCTCTTAAATAGTGCAATGTAATCCTGTTTGTCAATAGAAACAATACAGATCAGAATCTGTTTATGAACTTTAACAAACAAATTTAATGCACACATTCAAAACTACGGCGTAAAATAAAAAATAAACAATCAGCAATGAAAAAATTTGGGAAAATTGACCTAAAAAAAATTTCCTAGCTCCATAATCAACAACGTTCACAAGTTAGACTTATATAACAGTGCTGGTACATTAAATAGCAGAGCCCACTTATTTGCTGGAGTTTTCAGTTGTTTATTTCATCAATATATCGTAGATTATCAAGAAGCTTTATCAAACAAACAGTGTAGTTCGCTTCAAAAACTCCGATGGAACTGTCCATATCTAACCCCGCTTTACAGCTTGAAACGCCTATTTACCTTCAACGGGGGTGCTCAACCCTGCCTAGTCTTTTCACACCAAACCCATTAACCCCCTAACAGAGATGGTGCTCTGTTACATTTAGGTGGACATGGCACTGCAGAGGTTAAACTAAGCAGTGTTAGAGGCTATAGCTCAATATCAACAAACATATTAAAGCAAAAATATTGACAGCTTGCCTCTTTTCTGGGGCACTTATATAGAGATGTGAGTCGTGGACTATTTTCCGATCACTAAAGAAGAAAATCTGGGCTTGAAGATTCAGTACCAAGCAAACAGTAAGTTTGGACTAAACATTGTGCACAATCAAATGAACAAGTATTATCGTGTAAATTTACATTCACCGAGCTTTAATATTGCCGAAGATATTACGAAACAAAACAAATAACTCGATAGCGATATATCGTCCTTCTGTGCAAACGTAAGGTCATATTTGACGATATATTTTCCTTCGACACTGAATCATTTAAGAACTAAAATGTTTCAGAAATATTCCTACAATATCCTGGTTCAAGACGAGGCCACACACCGATATCCTACCAGATCTGAATATAGACGGAAACTGGCACATGAACAGTATTGTGTCTCGGAAACTGAAATACTTCATATTAAACGTCACATTTGGCGTATACGGGTAAGTTAATAAGTAAGTCACAAATGGCTGTAGAAAAATAACTAAATATGATAACAATTTGAAACCAGTTTATTTTTATACATACATTGTCCCTTTATTTCTCAATATAATTTCCCATCATTGATGCACTTATCCCATCGTTTTATCAGTCCTTCCAAACCGGCTGCATAGAACTGCGTGCTCTGTTTTCTAAACCACGTTTTAACTTTACATTCAACTTCGGTGTCATTCGCGAAATGTTTCCCGCCAAGGTGGGTTTCCAGTGTTTATGCTGACAAATATTTGTCCCGTAAAGCGGTGCATAGCTGTGTAGAAAACGTTACGAGGGCGATTCTATAAGTAAGTCACACAGTTCTGTGGGATGATAGGTAAATGAAAACAAAGCACGCTGCTCTATGCAGCTGGTTTGGGAGGAGTGATAAAACGATGGGACAAGTGCATCAATGTTGGTGGAAATTGTACTAAGTGATTCAATGAGCATGACTCAGAAGGTAGAATCTGGATCTGTACGTAGACAGTGGACTGAGTCGCTGCGGAAGTGTCACTTGTCGTCTCTGGGGGGACAGTAGAATCAACAAGCACACTTCAAACTTCCCTTTTTTCAGTTTTTGGGTCTATTGCCGGACCTTTGTCTACACACCCCCTTTCCCGTCTTGTATTCACTATCTCTCTCTATTATCTCAAGACCATACCCCTCTTCACATTCCTTCAGAACATACCCACACAACACTGTCCTCCAATAATTACTAAACTTATTTAATGAATAAAATGTGTCATGTGTGTATTGTGTAGGTGCAAAGACATCTGTAGTGTATTCTATCGTGTAAGTGAGACAAGGTTGATAGGCTAGGATCCACATCACAGTTCTCATCACGCAACGGCCATGTTATATCACAACAGCACAGAACTGGAATGCGCTCACCCAGTGAAGTGTCTCTCTGAATGATGTTGATTTCTTCACAATATCTCCTTGAAAAACTTTTGAACGAAACAGTATGTTCACCACTGCGTGTTTTTTGTAGGTAGTGTCTTCCAGTTTTATATATCCAATAAAATGAAAGTTATTATAGTCCAGGTAATGTCTACACATCTGATACACTTGAACGTACTATCGTCTATGTCTGAATGAACAACCAAAACACTGTCTATAGATATATCACCGGCACACTGCTTTCCGTTAGTTTACTAAATGTTATGTTACGCCGATAAAATGTTCTGGCGTTACAGCCTTTCCATTTATATGATAGTTCATGTGAACAATTATGACATTCTGTTCTTTGTTGTTTGAAATATATATATTCTGCTGTCAGTCTCTCTTATCATGACTGCATTCTAAGTTTCCTTGATTTCAAGAACTGTGTGACCTTCGTTATGATACAAGACTCAACTCTTGATGATAAGTATCACTGCACCAGAATATGGTAATTTCCTTCTACTCAGGAGTGTAGCTATTGCATTTTCCAGTGGAACCTGTCGAAGAGACAATACCAGGTGATATCAACCTAACTCAGACTCATTAGAGGTGACAGTAGGCTTACGGCCATTATCAGTTAGTAACCTCTATATATTCAGAGAACTGACCTCTGACATAAGACATAGGAGTTCTTCACCTAACTTAGGACTAGGTAAAAGAAGGAAAAGTCATAGGAAAGCTCAGAAATCCCAGTAAACACCTCTACTAGAATCACTTATCATAGACCTATCCTTATCTCCCCCCTTCCTGCCTATCTTCTATTGTCATAGTACTTATTCTATCGAGTGCACTGACACCTTACTCGACCCACTAAGTTACTTCTCAGCTAAATGCTGCCGACACTCGATACTACGGTCACACACGCAAATTCACTATGCTCGAGTTCTACTCTACATCACTACTACCTTATAATCACTATCCTCAGCTTGAATTGGGAATACATATGCACATCCAGTACAAATGCCCGCTGTTTTCAACCAACGCGGAACATTGTAAATCCCTTTTCGTACTAGCTCAAGAATAGATCACCACTTCCTCTCGCTGAAGACTTCGTAGCACATTCCATTAAACTTGTATATTCAGACCATTTATACTTTGGCTATGTAGGACTATACTGGTATATTCCACCCAGTAGCCCCCTGTTCTCTTCTCCTGTCTTTTGATCTTAATACAACAACATGCCGACAATCTTCTTTGATAAACGATCTTTTCGGGACATCAATGATTATCCACTCGTTTCTCGGGATCACGGACATACGTTCCCGTACTTCAAAAGACCTCCGATCTTGTTTATCTTGACTCCGTCTTCCATTTCAAAGGTTTGTGATATTTCTTGATCGTGGTTTATTGGCCCCCCGTCTCACAACAAACAAGTGGTAGCTGTTTTGATCGCCGATCTTAGTTCTTTTGATCTTAGGTTCAACAACCTTCAATCACCTCGTGACAGAAGCAATCTCTGTCCTCTGATCTTATCGTAGGGTCGACAGCCTTCCAGTATTATGTGACAGGAAGTCTGGTGTCCGTAAAGTCATCTTCATCTTCGTCCCGGGACATGCGAGAGTCGAGGGTAATGAACGAGCTGATAAACTGGCCGGGCTCTGCACCCCCTGTAGATGGCCAGCCCATGGATCGTGCCGATGTTATTAACGCCCTTAAAGATATGACGAGAACAGAGGACTTTGACATCAGTGAATCCACATCGCTGTCCAGGATGAAAGACTTGGGAGTAAGAATCGGCACGGCCAGACGCGAGAGGTACATCGGAAAAACGAGTTGCCTCGTCAACCAACACAGAACTGGTACCATTAGCCACCGGACGCTGATGCATATGCTGGCATATGCTGTATATGAAGGATCTGATTGATTGATTGATTGATTTAGGAATCGACATCACAGCATTCGGGGCATTCCCATAAGCGCTCCGTCCCCATTCTCAGCAGCCAGCGAAGAGTTCCAACACCAATAGTACCAGTAGCAATCTGATTATATGTCCGTCTCGCCTTTCCTCTGAGCCTTGAGCGTCGGCCAAATCCCCTCGTCACTCCTCGCTGTCTCATTCTTGCCAGACCATGGTAATCTATTTGCTCCTCCGAGGTGTACACGTGCTCCCACAAGGCCGCAACCACGTCTCCCTTGTCATGTATCAATACTCCACCAAGTTCTGCAGAGCCAGCCAATCTGTCCGCCTGTTCATTTCTAATGAGGATCTGAGCACCTATGGACCTTTCCGGAGTGCAATGAAGATACCCCAACTGATAACTGGTGGAAATTATGTTGAGAAATAAAGGCATAGTTATTTTATCAGATATATACATTATTATACAACCTAGTTATAATACTTTAACTCCTTCATGCCATATGATTATAATTTTAAACTATAACGCTTATGAAAAAAAAATATGTGTACATAACAACTGCCTGATATTGACATACGCCGGATGTTATTTGGAAAGGGTCTGATTTCCTGCCTTTATTAGTTAGTTAGTCTTTCCTCTTGAGCCTAAGGCGGCGCATAGGGCAGAAGTCATGGCTCTCCATGTCCGGCGGTTTGCTGCTACCTGTTGTAGATCTTGGATGTTCACTTGGCCATTGAATGAGCCTTCTCTGATGATGGTTCTACGCAGGGTCTCTCTTGGTCTTCCCCGTTTTCTTTTTCCTACTGGTGACCATAAGAGGGCTTGGTTGGGGAGTCTTGTCTTGTCCATTCTGAGTACATGGCCGATGTAGTTCCAACGGCGTTTTCTGCCTTTATATGTCACTATATTATAAGTATCTTCCATGCATAGTCTGGTCATGTTGATTAACTTCCTTGGTATTCCAAATTCCTGCATAGCATTCCATAGACTATTCCTATGGACACTATGATAAGCTTTTTTTTTAAATCCACAAAATTTAATGGAGATCTCTTTTATATTCCCCATTTTTCTCGGCTATTTGTCGTAAGATGACCTATAACTTTGAATCAACGACTGGCAAGAGAAGGTCAACCAGAGAGACGAATGGAGACGGATTGTATCTGCAGCAAAGAACCTTAATGGCTCGGAACGCTGAAGAAGAAGAAGAAGAAGAAGAAGAAGAAGAAGAAGAAGATTTGTCGAAAGATAAATATCTGATCTATTGTTGATCTGTTGTGTCTTAAACCCGCCTGGTAGTCACCTAATACGTCTTCTGAATATGGTTTTAGTCTATTTAGTAATACCGCAGATAGTATCTTATAGCTTGTGGACTGTAGTGATATTCCTCTATAATTTTCGCATTGGAACTTGTCTCCTTTCTTAAAGATATGTGTCAATAATGCTTCTTTCCAGTCATGGGGTAATTCTTCTGTCCTCCAGTTTTTTTTTATTATTAGTTCGTATAGCTTTGGATGTAATGCATGACCGCCTGCCTTTATAAATTCAGCAGCAATTCCATCAGCCCCAGTTGCCTTATTGTTTCCAAGTCGTGTTATTACATATAGGATTTCTTCAAAAACAGGTTCTTCAATTTGTGGTTCACACGTTAGAACCTCTTCCTGTGGGGAAGTGTTACTTGGAGGTTCACAATTTAGTAATTCAACAAAGTATTCTTTCTATGTGTTACACTTTTCCTCATTGGTATTTATCATATTCCCATTTTTGTCTTTTAAACCATATGTCTTGTGTTGGTGCCCTCGTTTCATTGACTTCAGTTCTTTAAAAACAAAACTTTCTGGATTCGTTTTTCTGGTGATTAGTTTCCATATGACAAAATGAATGGAGGAATTGAAATTTTGAACGATGATGAAGTTGTTTCTAGTGTGACTACCGTTGAAGAAGAAACTGATGACGATGAAGGATCAGTACTCAACCAAAAACCTACAACTAGCCACTCAGAAGCAGAAACAATGTTATCAAAGTGCACCGACTGGTTTGAAATGCAAGAGGAGGTAAATTCAACACAGATCCTCCTTCTGCGTAAAATACGGAACATCGCCGCGCAGAAAGCTCGAGTCTCAAAGACACAGAAGTGAAATCATATTACTGTACACATATATTAAGAGATTTCTGGTATCCGTCTATTCTGTTATCTGTCACTGCCCTGGTCAGGACGGTGGCGGTTAATCGACGTTTTACTGTTTTTTTTTTTTTTTATTTTGCGAATAAACGAAGTCTTTATTCGCAACCAAAGGCTAGTCACGTGACATACGTGACGTCATCGGGGAACGTGTTTCACTAAATTATACATTTGTGTTAAGCTTTCATCGTGCCGCGCAGAGACATGCGCTATATACAGCCGGGAAGAAGAAGGTAGAGGCGAGGAAGGCCTCTACGACTGCTGACGCTGTATCTACGAACAGCAGTCTGGCTCCTACACCAGCTGAAGCCGTCCCAGTTGATGAAGAAACCACAACTCAAGCCAGTAGCAACCGAGAAGTTCCAACCAGCTCCAAGACGATGCAGCCCAATCTTCCAGTGACCTCCACACAAGAGGAAACAACAGCAACATCTGAGGACTTCACCGGCTGAATACTGCTCAAACAGACAAGCGTGGGAGAAGCTAAACTGTCGGCGCTACCAACAGACAAGATAATCAGACTGTTGGAAAACGAGCTGGGAAGGCACATCATCAACCAGATCCGTCAATAAAAACCCAAAGACCACAGCACTGATACAGAAGATCGCACGAGACGAGAAAGCCGACATCAAGCTTCACCACGACATCTTATTGGAAGCCAGCCGAAACAACATGATGAAACGATGGGTCATTAAACCAGTCAAGACCCATCTCACCAACGACCAGATCAGGGAGTTGCTGACAAGAGAGAACCACAAACACAAACCACCAGCGCTGAGAGGATCATCGGTAAGAACAACATCCTCTACTGTCGTCGTCGTAACATCAGAGGACTGACTGATCCCTCAGTACATCAGATGGGACAAGAGAGACCAAGTTCCAGAGCACTACATACCGAGAGTGCTGCAGTGCTCTAAGTGTCAGAAGTTCTGGCACACCCGTGCCACTTGCAAGAGTGAGGTGCGGGTGTGTAGATACTGCTCTGGACCCATCCATACAGTCAGTGCCAGCACGCAAAGAACGACTCGGACTTCAGGAGGCCTAACAATAACAGAAAATGTGCCAACTGCCTCGGCAACCACGGGGCCAGTTACCTCGGCTGCCCCTGCCACCAAGACAGCAAAGAAGCCATGAAAATCGCCATCAAGTCTAACCTGCCATATAAGGAGGCCAGGAGGCAGTACGAGGCGACCAACCGACTCACCAAACATGACAAAGCGCAACTGGAAGGCCAACTGAAGGACCTGAGAACACAGCTCAAGAACATGGAGGAAGAAAAAGTCAAGACGCAAGAAACAGATAACAGCTGCTCAGCGCATCCTGGACGAAACGAAGCAAGTTCAGCAGAAGATTGAGCAGGATGTCGCTCGAATGGCTGCTATGAAGGCTGAGACAGAAGAAAGGCTATCAAGCATGGAAGTAGAATAGACACCCTACATAGCCAAGTCGAAACCCGAAGGCTGAAAGGGGGTATTCGTACCAGGATTGGATTGGATTGGATTGCTTGCATCATGGTCACAGTAGCATAGCGGTGAGTATCTCCGCTTGTTACCGTGGTTCGATTCCCCGCCGGCGAATTTTTTTTTCATTTTTTCAGAAATTTATTAAGTGAAAGCGACAAGATATCTATGTACAAAGACAGTTATTCAGCATTTTGACAAAATTAGCTAACTTACTGGTAACTGGTAGTAATTATTTATCCGGTAAACCTGGAGGACAGGCGCTGGAGTTGCTATTAACCTTCTCCACCACGCCTTACGGCATAAGTTGAAGGCAACAACAGCACCAACTTCTGGAGTAAATGCCGTGGTTGATTATGATGTCCTGTAAAAGACATCCAACTAACTGTTCCTTCTGAAACAAACATGAATAGTCGCCGGGTCTGTAGTGAAGTGGTTATGCATGCATTTCGTAATCCTGCATACCGCATTCGAAACCTAGCTGCGGCGATTTGGAAGCAGACCGCCTTGCGTTGGTTTTCATACAGAGGTATGAGTGCCGGTAGTTCAGAAAGAAATGGCAAACTACTGAACGTAAACATGCCCTGGAATTTAAAAAAAAAACACACGTTCTGTTGATTTGCCAAACCAAGCCATACATCACAGTGTCAGGATTAATTCACGGAAATATCAAATATATCATGAGAGGTTTATAGGATATCTGAATTTGTTGTTGTTGTTTGTTCATTCGCTTTGAATGCAAGCGTAGCTAATATACGTGCAACTACTAATAGCTGCCACTACTGGAGAGTGCACTGGACTGATATTTGCATGTGGATAATTTTTCATATTACCATTGTCCCTCACTATCAGGTAAACCCACTCAGACTTCAGGCAGGGGCAGACTTGGGCATTCCCCGCACATGGCTGCTTAATTGTATAAGCTTCTACATTGGTTTGTTAGATGTGTACTCACTCCATATTGTTTAAGGATTTCCCACAGCTTGTTTGTGTCTACTCTTGGTTGCGAATAGAGACTTCATTTATTCGCAACTTGGTTGCGAATAAACTCTCCCTACAATAATATAACTACGGAATAAAATTATATAAATATGGGGTTAAAAATACCATAACTATGGGGTACAGTTATATAACTATTGGAAAGAAGAAGTTAGAGTAATACATGGGATTTAGTGGATTAAAATGAGAATGTGTAGCAAAAGTAGTTTGGAAACTGTGTTAGATCATCCCGAGGTGATCGGCAGGTAGAGCTAGAGAAGGGCGAAGAAAAGCCAACAGTTAATACCAGCATGTTCTCGCCGCGTTGGTGACTTACTGGATAAGTGAGCCGGCCGCTCAGAAAGCAATGGCAAACTACTGAGCGTAATCTTGCCAAGAAATCAACGACAGCAGTAAAATGCGGGTGGTGACAGCGATGTCCTGTAAAGGATATGCGGGGGAAAAAATACCAGCATACATTACCACGGTTACCGTCACCTGGAAATAGGGTTGCCAGACGTCCGGCAAAGAGAGGACATGTCCTCCTTTTTAGCCTAATATCCTCCGCCCGGCAGGCAAAGCTAAAAACCTTTAAAATGTCCTGCTTTTTAAAAATATTTTATGTTATCATTTGCTTATGTCTTGTTGTTACAACTTACAATGTATCTACATTCTACCGTGTGTTTACATTCTTTATTAAAACCCATTGCTTAATAATATTTATTTAATTTTCCTATTAATACCCAATGTGAAACACCAATTATTTGTATAATTTTAATCTAACTGTTTTTCTATTCGGCAACACTAACAATGCTGTAGTTTCTATGGTCAAAATGTTAATGTTATTTCCGGTTCCGGTAGCAGAGACGCCACTTAAAATTGTTTTTTTTAATTTTTAATTTGTAATTTTTGCCGTCTATGTTTATTAAAATGGCTTCTACAAAGAGAAAGTGCAAAGTTTCGAACAGTATGAAAGGACGTTGAAGGACGCAACGAGAATGAGGCAAAGTGTACGATTTGCGGTAGTTACTTGTCCGTCCACCGGGCGCAGGAACGCAAATTCCTCCCCACGACGCTTGACGGCAGAAGTGGAAGATGATGATGATGACTTGTCCGTTGCCACCAAAGAAACTACTGACTTGGAGCGCCATGTTGACAGTGAAAGATATAGATATCTAATCAAGGTGTCCGCGTCATCTAGCACATTGACGTCTTTTTTTTTCCAGCCTAAGTACTCAAATGTGTTGCTGAAAGCACATGCGGCTGAAGCAACTTTGACATTTCATACAGTTTGTCATCATCAGTCTTACAACTCGATGACCTGCACAGCTGGTTTGATGCACACATTATTTGAAGATTCAGAAATTGCTAAAAATATTGCTTGTGCAAAAACAAAGACTGAAGCAATAATAAACCAGGTGATTTCTCCCCCCCCCCCCCCCCCCCCCCCACACACACACACACTATTGATGAATTGGATAAATCTTTAAGTGGTATTTCATGTTTCGGTCTTTCGACAGATGCTAGCAATCGCAGTTCGCAGAAAATATTTCCTATTGTTGTTCAGTACTTTGACTGGAAAGCAGGTGGAATACAAACTAAGATTCTCGAGTTAGACAACACACCAAATGAAACCTCAAAAACTATATCACAGTATATTCTGAGAACAGTCCAAAAACATGATTTGTACTCCAAATGTGTTGCTTTTAAGCTGTCATGTTTTTTACTGCCAATATAGTACCTTCCGGTGTATGGCAGAGAGGTCTTTGAGCCTGAGGAATTAAGGCCACCTGGCTAGTGCAGTCGCCGTGAACTGTGCCGGTTAGGATTTTCTTTTTGCCCCCGACAGAAAAAAATCTCACACCTTACCAAGGGATCGAACCCGGGTCTCCCGAAGGAGAGTCCGGCGTTCTAGCCACTCGGCCAGCCGCTCATCGTATGTTTCATTTGCTGGTGACAATGCCAGTGTCAATTTTGGAGGCATTAACAGAAGAGAAGGTAGAAATGTGTTCTCGCATTTGAAGGGAGCCTTGAGCAAGATATTATTAGGCGTTGGATGTTCTGCTCATGTTATGCACAACTGCATCCAACACGGCGCAGATTTAATGCAAATTGCCGTATAATCAATTGTCTTGAAGATATTCAATTACTTTTCTATATACACTGTCAGAACGGAACTTTAAAGCATTTTTGTGACTATGTCAACATTAACATCAGCAACTACTCTATCACTCTAAAACTAGATGGCCCAGTTTGTTTCCAGCTGTTTAGGGGCTGTTTGGGCTGTTTACTGCTTTGAAAGAATATTTTCTTTCTGTAAACGAACCACCTGCTATGGTAAAAAATTTATTGGCAGCTATTATAATTAAATTATACTGATTGTGGGTTTAATCTGGAACGATTTAAATGAAACATTCAATATGTCCTCCTTGTCCTCCTTTTTGCCTTATTATGTCCTTCTTTGTCCTCCTTTTTGTCTTATTATGTCCTCCTTTTGGTGCCCACGCATCTGGCAACCCTGCCTGGAAATGAATCCGCGACCTTTCGAGTCGATATGTTGCTCAAAACTTGATGACGTTTTATAATTTGCAAGCTTCCCGGCTTTGTGAGAATCTGGAGTAGCCCAGATATTGCGAAATTCTTGACACAAAGCTGATGTTGGACACCATTGTGTGACCTTCAAAAGAAGACAATATGACGTTTCATCAATGACAAAACAACGTCTCTTTGGCATCGCTTCAGGCAGGAAAAATATAGAAACTCTGGGAAAATATCGAAGCATTATAACAAAAATACATGGATTTGCCGATGCGTTACCTTTTTAGAGCAAAGAAACAGAAAATTTAGAAAGATCAGAATTGTTCCAAAAATGATAAAATGGCTAGGAATAATATTCTGAAGGTCAGCAGCGAAACTAAGTTCTGGCGTCGGGAATCTTGAACTCTTGGAGATGCCCTTTTTATCACCAGGTTTTAGAATTTTGATTATTTTATCTTCCCAAGGTTACGTCAAATTTGATATGAAGTCCCACATTGAAACATCGACAAACAAAAACACATGCTGTTGGCTTGGTCACAGTGAGAGATATAGCATAGAGATCTCGTATTGAAAATGAGGACACAATCAAATGGAAAGGAAACACGATGTTCAAGAAAAGGTTACATTCTACAGGCATGCAAGGACATAGGAGCTCAGACATATGCAGTCTAAACAATAATGCTGAGTGAGGGACAGTATAGTGACATGTTCATAACAGCGGTGGGGCTGCCTGGCATGACGATGATGAATGTGAATCGTACTGGAAGGCCCCGCTATACGTCGCTTCGGTTTACGTCGTTTCGCTATAACGTCGTAACTGACATAGGGGACTAACTTCCCTTTACGTCGCTACGTTTCGCCATAACGTCGTTTTGAGGCTGGCGATCGGGCTGTTGCAATCGGTAACGTCCATGGTTTACCTCCAACAACGGTAAGGACTATTCATGCAGGTGCTGGCAAAATCAAAGAGGGCGCTAAAAACGTAACCCCTTTGAGTGCTTCCAAGATCACTCGTGCCAGAAGTACTCTTTTGGAGAACATGGAAGCACTATCGGCCGTCTGGATTGAAGACCACAACCAACAGAATATGCCTGTGAGCAAGATGATTATCCAAGAGAAGGCAAAGTCTCTCTATGAAGATCTAGCTAAGAAAGCGGGTGAGAGCAGCACTAGTAGTGCAGTAGTGCTGATGATAGTTTTGGAGCGAATCGTGGTTGGTTGAGTGCTTTAAGAAGCGTTCACACCTGCACAACATTCAGACAACAGGTGAAGCGGCGAGTGCTGATACTACAGATGCAGAGCGTTTCCCTGTAGAGTTAAAGGCCATGATTGAGGAGGGTGGTTACTGTGCAGTAGACATTGGACACATGTTTTGTTCAAGCAGAGAAGAGCCAGGGAAAGATGCAGGAAGAGGTTACAGTTTCATCCTCAGATGAAAAGGCAGAATTTAATGCCTCTACGTCCCAATAACTCTACCATTCGCCCCACAACCCAACTCTATTTAGCAAATAAATATCAACGACCATCAAAGTAAACATTACATAATACACTGTATTTCATTTAATTCTATGGGAAATAGTGTTTCGCTATACGTCGTTCTCACTTAAAGTCGCATTTTCCAAGAACGTAACTCCAACGTTAACCGGGACCTTTCAGCATTGTGTTTTGGAGGCTGCTTTGGGCTTGGGTGCGCTGAATCTCTAGTTATACAGTTAGTTAGTTGCATAATCATTACAGGACGTCGTAGTCAACCCCAACATTTTTTGCTATTTGTTATTTCTTGGCAAGTTTGCGTTCAGTAGTTTGCCGTTGCTTTCTGAACCGCCGCCACTCGCACCATTGTATGAAATCCAACGCGAGGCGGTTTTCTGCCAAACCGCCCGCAGATATGTTTCCCCCAGTATGCGGGATTACGAATGACCCCCTAAAAGTCGCTTAAAAGTCGATAGGGTTGACTTCATTGCACCGGGTTTTTATTCCATATGGCTTTGTCTCTTTCCACAGCGCGGAAAGCGTCGCACAAAGCACGAACTCCGTAGCTCCAGCGACAACCCCTTAATTGCCTCCGAAACCCCTCACCACGAGCTGTACAATAGATATGTTGTTGTAAAGATAATGATCATATAACATAAAACCAAGGGGTTTGTTCTAAATCTGTATGTTAAAGATAATATTCATCGACAATAAACCTAAAGGATATGTTCTAACTCTACCTTTTAAAGATAACGAGCATAGAAAATACAGCCAAAGAATTTGTTCTATAATTTATTTTAAAAGCAAGATAATTACCCTCGCTTCTCGGCCTTTTGGCTAAGATCAAGTGTATTTGCTGGCCCCCCGACAGTAGTGCGCTTGGTCTGGTCGGAGGCCGGGATGATCATTCTCGGTCCCTTGGCTAAGATCAGACGCATTTGCTGCATCCTTCCAGTAGTGCGCCTGGTCTGGTCGGGGGCCGGGTGATCCAAAAAGAAAAAAAAACCTCACATAAGCATCACTTTAAATGTGGGCCCGGTGGACCACTGTGGGCAATAGCTCACAGTGGGACTAAGGGTCCACGCCAAAAACAGGGGAGGCGGGGAACCAGCTAGTCTGGGATGACCGCCAAACCCAATTTAAAAAAAAAAAAAAAAAAAAGATAATTACCCTCGAAAATAAAGCCAAAGGATTTTATTCTATACCTGTTTTTTTTTTAAAAAAGATTATTACTATCGAAAATGAAGCCACAGGATTTGTTCGTTCCTGCATATTTTGACAAATTTATGTGAGATTGTCAGATAATTTAACCAGCTTCCCAGCTGCTACAACAACAACAACAACAACAACAACAACAACAACAACTACTACTACTACTACTACTACTACTACTACTACTACTACTACTACTACTACTACTACTACTACTACTACTACTATTATTATTGCCACTGCTGCTGATGCTGTTGCTGCTACTCCTGTCGTTGTACTTTTTTTTTTTTTGCGTATCCTTTACAGGACTTAGCTGTCACCAGCAGCATCTTTCAGCTGTCTGTTGATTTCTTGGCAAGATTACGCTCAGTAGTTTGCCATTGCTTTCTGAGCGGCCGGCTCAGTGTCCCGCAAGTCACCAGCGGGAGACGAACCGCTCCCAGCTCGCTCCCGCTACGAGACTGCGTGACAAACGGGATTACGCAGAAAGTGTTATAACCCCTCAGCCAGAGAGACCGGCGTCGTTGCTACTTCTGATACTAAAAATTTCGCATGTCCTGTGCAATAAACTTGATTTTCTGGTGATTTTACTATTACTACTAGTATAGAATATTATTTGTACAATACAAACTGCTTTACTTTGCAGAATTTATTGCCAGCGCTTCTCTATCTGGTCTATAGTTGAAGCTGCGCTGTTGCACCGACTTTCCCATTAAGTGTGCGAATGTGTTTATCTAAACTTATTGAATGCATACAAACTGTATGCGCCTAGTAACAGACTAGTTTTCAATCCATATTATGGATTATTGCAAAGAAAATATTCTTGCAGGTCAAACAGAAATACGTGTAGCAACGTTTGTTTGAAATAACAAGCCGATCTCTGTGATAGGATCAATGACGGTATGAATCAATTTACTTTGGGCGTGACGTTTTCATGGGGATGAAATGTCATGCAACTAGCACTGGATCAAACAACATGTTAAAACTTGGGCAGTTTTAACTCATTCAGAACGTCAGACCTTGTAAAGATGCTTCATCTAATCTATGCCGTATGTAAGCAAACAAGCACATACATTGTCCTGAAACAGTTGCCAGTTATGGATCTATGATGTGATAGGGAAAACACATGTTGTATGCCTGAATGCACGGGGGAATAGGTGGCCAGTCTGTATCAACGTTATTATTATACACCAACACATTTGTGCGCACTGTAATTGTGTATACCGTTCAACTAACTACGGCCAGTACTTGTATAAAGTCTTGTTAGTTATTAAGTTTGCTCAAAACAGATGACACCAACAGCAAGACCCAGACAGAAGAGAAAGTAACAGAAGAGGAGAAAGAAACAGACAGTGAACACGAAAGCGATCAAGAAAGCACGGTAATCAGGAGAAGAGACTACACTCCAGCAAGATCGAGAGTCCAAGACACGAGATTTGAAAGAAGTGGTAGACCACGAAGATACAATAACTGGGCAAGCTACAGGAAAGATAGATGGAGTCATCAACGGCTCGACAACAGAGGAATCACTCCCTGTAAAAAAAAAAAAAAAAATACAATGAGAAAGAGGGAGAGAGAGAGAGAGAGAGAGAGAGAGAGAGAGAGAGAGAGAGAGAGAGAGAGAGAGCCCAACACCACCAGGCCCTACCAGTGGGAGAACCTGACCAGACTTGAGTACAGCAACAAAGATGGAATGCACACCAAGCCCAAGAAACGATTAGAAATCAGGAAGCGAAAAGACGCAGCTCTATGTCCGCAAGCATAAAGGAAAACACGTACGACAACACTGGTCAAGACGCCATAAGCAAGATCAGAAGAAGAAAACTAACTTCCTCCTGCGGGAGACAAGAAAGATGGTTTCAGCCACCATGGTGGAATGGAGAGGTCGAGAAGGCATGGCTGGGAAAGAGGCAGGCTGTCAAAGACTGGCAAAAAGCCAGAAAGGCTAACATGCCACAGGTTGAGTTGGCAAACCTGAAGACTGAGATCGATAGTACGATGACTTTATTCAAATGCTGCGCCAAACAGGCCAAGGCTGAGAAATGGGACGAGTTTTGCAGGAAGGTGTGCTCCGAGCGATCTCTTACGACATTCTGGCGCCTCCATAAGAGTATGAACGGTGCTGCACAACGCAGGGGTATTCCAGACTTTCAAGGCACAGACCTCACATGGAAAAAGTCGGATGCGGATAAAGGTAAGGCCCTTCTTGCACGCTACATAGAACAGACTGACCAGAAAGACGACCCCGCCAGACAGAGGACCACAACGACAGTCTCTCAGTTGTGCGAGGGGGTCGGGACAGACGAAGAATGGATAATCACAGCTGAGATAGTGCGTGCGATGCTCAAGAAATCACCTAACACCGCCCCAGGCCCAGATGGCATCCGATATGGTGACCTACTGGTGATATCAGAGGATGACATGGAAGAATAGTCCAGAGAATTCAACACCAGTATCCAGATGGGTCAGATCAAAGAAGAATGGCTACACAGCTACTTGCTGCCGCTGCCAAAACCGAACAAAGACCATTCCAAGATAAGCGGCTACAGAATCATTACGATGCAGAACACTGCTGGCAAGTTACTGGAGAAAATTGTAGCACACAGACTTGCTTGTGACTTGGAACAACTCAGCTGCTTCCCGCCCACACTTGGAGGATACAGACGCAACAAAGAGTCATGGCTGAATGCGGCGGTCTTTGCTCAAGATGTTTACGAAGGATTTCAGGTCAGAGAAGAGACATGTGCGGCCGCCATAGACTTAGAGGACGTATATAACAGAGTATCTTTCGAGCACTTGATGCAAACCCTCCTCAGACTGAAAGTGCACCCTCACCTTGTACGATGGATAGCTGCAGTTCTGCTCCAAAGGAAGGTGGTGCTAAGATGCGGGAGTTGGTCTTCTAAGCCGATAACGATATGTCCAGGATTGCCGCAGGGTTCACCACTGTCACCAGTACTATTCAACGTGTATACGGTGCCGATCACTGAACAACAGTTGGACGGGAGGGGTAGGACTCTGTCATTCGTTGACGACATCCTCGTGTATCGACAGGGTCGAGATAGACAGGCGGTTGTCAATGATATGCAGGGCGAACTAAATCGAATTTCCTCATGGTGTGCTGATGCCGATGCCCTTGTCAACCCTGCAAAGGCATCGGTTACATGGTTCTACCTAAACAACCATATTGTGAAAACAGACAAGCCGGCAGTAAAAATGGATGGGAGAATTTTGAGTAGAACCCAGTCAATGACATATCTTGGCGTGAGGCTTGATCGTAGCCTGTCCTTCAGAGATCATGTCGATTATGTCATAACGAAAGCTCCAAAAGGTTTGTCAGCAATGAGAGTCATGGCGACTGCCAATATCGAGCAAAGACTGCTAATACTTCTGTTGCAAGGACTTGTGCTTTCACGCATCGAGTATGCCCAGGCCATCCTCACTGTCAGCCCTACACAGATTGGAAGACTTGAAAAGGTACAAAACGAAGCCATGCGCATCATTTTGGGCTGCACGAGAGACACCAGCTGTGTAGCAGTGAGATACCTCCTTGACTTCCTGACAATGGAACACAGGATAAAGATCTGGAGAGCTCGTGCATACTTAAAAATAAGTGCAGATGAGCAGCACCCTCTGCATGACGCTATATTCAGAGAAAAGGGTGACAGGCTAAAGAGGGGCAAATCATGGATGGATCGGGGGGAAGATGTCGTCAGATAGGTCTGCAGTCTTACCAGTATCAACCCCGGCAAGGAATGGGTGCCGGTGCCTCCAGCTTTTAAGTGCACTTTCTCCTGCATTATCACACTCGACAGACGGTGCAGAGAGCAGAACCTGCCGCTGTCAATGCTGAGGTTAACGCGCTCATCTATGAATACTCAGATAGCACCGAAGTGCTCATCTATACAGATGGATCTGTTGTAAAGCAGCAGAGAAGTGCGTGTGCATTTACAGCCCGTTCAGCGGGCCGAACCGTTCAAGAATCCAGTGGTGCCCACTCTATGACCACAAGCAGCATGACGATGGAGGTGATGGCAGTTACACAGGCTTTCATATGGCTGGAATCACAGCATTATACCAACGTGTGTGTACTAAGTGATTCAATGAGCATGATTCAGAAGGTCGAAGCTGGATCTGTACGTAAATAGTGGACTGAGTCGCTGTGGAAGTCTGTTGTCCGTAAAGTCACCTTCATCTTCGTCCCGGGACATGCGGGAGTCGAGGGAAATGAACGAGCTGATAAACTGGCTGGCTCTGCACCCCCTGTAGATGGCCAGCCCATGGATCGTGCCGATGTTATTAACGTCCTCAAAGATATGGCGAGAACAGAGGACTTTGACGTCAGTGATTCCACATCGCTGTCCAGGATGAAAGACTTGGGAGTAAGAATCGGCACAGTCAGACGCGAGAGGTACATCGGGAAAACAAAGCGCCTCGTCAACCAACACAGAACTGGCACTATTAGCCACCGGACGCTGATGCATATGCTGGGGGGAGGATCTGAGCACCTATGGACATGTCCGGAGTGCAATGAAGATACCCCAACTGATAACTGAACTGAACTGAAAGGAAAACACCATAAGGGTTCCAATTATAACTAACTTTGAAGTCGAGAGTGTAATGGGGCCTGAAAACCTTTTTATACATACTGGAAGGAAGCAAGGAAGTCCGCTGCTTTGTATCCTTCAGACACAACACAACTACAACTACCATTTATGCGGTCTCTTTAGTTAAGTCTGCTTCTATCCTCCAGAACAGTGGATCTCACACAGTTTGTGTTCACTGATGCCCTCTTTAAGGTCTTATTATCCTGTGTACCGTACCCCGTGATAACCGCTGCTGTCTGGGAAGAAGGTGCTTTGCTATCTGCACTGTTTGTTTATCTAAACTTTGTCACACACTAACCTGAATTTTTAGCATCCGATAAAAACCATCAATTATATGCACAGACTACATAATATGAGGTCAGGTTTGGTCTTGAACATCCGATGTGCAGAAGCTGAGGTGGCGAGTTCAACCCCTACACCGGCCTTGGAATAAAGTGTTGATTTCTGATCCTTAATTGGGAACGTAAATTACAAATCCTCTGAAGTCGGAATGGGTTTGTTGGATGGCGAGGAACACTGGCAATAGGGAAAGCTAATCCACAAGCAAATATAATCCCAGTGCATTAGAAGTTGTAACACGTGTATGGACTACGCTTGAGTTCAACACAAGCGACCCAAAGAAAAAACAAAACAAATTTGAGGTTAAGTAAAATCAGTCCTAAAACTGCTGTGTAGTGGTAGAACATGTGACTTCTTCATGCCACATTTGTTCAAGGTTTATACACGTTTTTTTTTTTTTTTGGAAGATAACATAGTGGTTTATCTTTGTCCTCTACATGCATATGAGTGCGTTGTTATCTGCGCTTTTGATTTCAGGACACATGAATGTCCTGTTCTGCTTTATTGTAGAATTGTTTACAGGCTGCGGCGAACACTCGGTCCCCTGAATGGCGTTTGCAACACTAATGCGTGCTGTCCGGTCTTACGGTCAGGCTGTGCAGTGGGGTCAACCCCTTTCATCGAGCTAATACTATAATTGTCGTTTTAATACGCTCCAGTAACTTAAGGATACTTGTACAATACCAATAAAATCAACATTATTCGCGATGTATACGCCTGAGAGCGTAATGTGGCCTCCAATAATAAATATATTCTAATAATCAGCAGTTTCTTCTAAGTAGCAAATATAATGTTTAAAGCCATCAAGGGGGGATATG
>JACEFZ010007487.1:0-32500 GCA_014155875.1 Cepaea nemoralis
ACTTACGTTAGGATTACCAGGAGTCGTAACTTAACCCGTCGGTGAGACATGTCTGGAAAGTCAGACATAATACTATTGTGGCCTGAGCTGGAGGAACTGACCACAAGGAATAGGTTGTTAGTGTGGATGCATAATGATGTAATGTGTATTGTGCAAGGGTGTGATGAATGTGTACACCTGGCCTGTTCTTGCTTACAGGAACCCTTTTGATGTTGCTGTGGGCGAGTGCCCTTTACTGTTACTGGTTGCTGTTCCTGTGGGCGAGTGCCCTTTGCGGTGTGCTGTATCCGGTGCTGTATCCTGTGGGCGGCTGCTTGTTTGCAGTGGCCTGGGTGCTGTTGACGCATTGCTGATTCCTGAGAACCTGTTTGCCGTTGGTCCGTTGCTGGGTGCTGGGAAACTGTGGCTGTGTGCTGTGACTTTCAATAGTGCTCAAAGCCAAGTGGCTAGTGGCTGCTGAACTTTACTTGGTCAAGTTCCGAGGCTCCAGGAGGCATCATACAGGAGCAGGTGAATGTGTCTTACCACCTTGGTCTACACACTGACACTCGATACTACACTGACATACCGATGTGGGATGATGAGAATGTCAAGCAGACTACTCTCACCCAATTGACTGTTCATTACTGTATGTCTGTCTGTAGGTTTGCTCATCTGTGTGTTCGAGTCGGAATCTCCAATAAAGATTCTAGATTCGCCTTTTATAAGGTTGTTCTCTTATAGTCAGTTAGGTGTCTTCATGTAGCAACAGTCTTCATATGGGTAGTGTCATCCGTGAACCGTCCTGGGGACGATCTAGTAAAAGGGAAGACAGAAGGTAATCACGAACCCCAATTAAAATATATCGGCAACCACCGAGAACCAGGCCGGTGTTGTCACAGTTGTCCTTCAGTTATGCTATTGTTGTCCTTCAGTTATGCTATTGTTGTCATCCAGTTATGCACAGACACCAGTTGATAAGTTTTAAAAGGACTTTAAAGGCCAGAGGTCCGATTTCATTGCACCGGGTTTTATCCCATATGGCTTGGTCTCTTTCCACAGGTCGACCTGCCGAAAGCGTCGCACAAAGCACGAACTCCGTAGCACCAACGACGACCCCCAGGAACCGAACGACGTAATCGGGAATCGAATTCACAACCTCCGGAGCGTGGAGCAGGCGGCTTCACCACTTCGCCACGGAGACTCCTTAGCAGTTAATGAATATTTGAAGTTAATGAGTCATTGTTCTAGTCGAGTCACGTAATCCTGAGCCACGCAATAGAGCTTATTTAACGCCCGAATTAAATATTCTAATATCGGTATACGTTTTTTTTTTTTTTTTTTTGCTTTGACTTCGTACTTTTCCTGGTGCTATGAAAGCTCCTCTTGACTTTTGTATTCTCATTTTATTATCTATATCTATTTCTCCGTCTTTTTACACTGCTACCAAACTATGTGTAGAATTACACGGACTGAAGTGAGAATGCACACTGGCACATCGTGGTACAGTATATGGAATCTTCAGCCACTTGTTTTACACCTGTCTTCCAAATTCAGGTAAACACCAGATCTTAAGGGCAATTTTAAATCATTATTATCATGTACCATGCTGGTAAGTCGTCCGGTTAGGGTTCCCATATCACACGATCACCAGAGTCCTGAATCAGATCTATGTTTTTGCCCCGAGGATTTCATGTGACCAAGACAGCCATGTATTCATCTCTCTACCACCCCTTGCTCTTTTCCAATCAATTTTGCCAGTAAGTTTGCTAGTTTATTTCGTCTCATTACGTGCCCAAAATATTATTGGCAGCTATGTCTAATTGTCCCAGTTAATTATGCCATATTATTTCATATGCCTTAGAATTGCCGTATTCGTTTTTTGTTTCATTTTCTTGGTCCGTTCATGACATTCTTTGCATTTTGCTCAGCAACCACATTTTCATTGATGTTTCTCGGCATGTCTGCTAATTCTCAGCAACCACATTTTTACTGATGAAACATCTGCTAATTCTCGTTGTTTCACATGCAAAACAGTAGAGGTTCTATATAACACGTTAAACACTCTTATTCTGATTGCATTTGATAACTTTTTATTGGTTATTATGTTTTTCATCTTGCAAAAGGCTTCCCAATCTTAAAGAGATCTTAAATCTTAAAGAAAATCTTAAATCTTAAAGATATCTAGAGAGTGTTTAGTTGGTCGTGCGTCGAAGTACACTTGTTTCTGCAGCAAGACGCTGTCGTCATTTGGAGGCGACAGGTTCGATCCCGGTCGGTAACTATAGCCTTAAAAATTTGTTGTCTAGTGCGTCTTCTAATCTCTATTATACTACGTGTGTCTATTTATATAATCATCTTAGTGGCCTCAACGGTTCTCCCCATTTATTCCCAATCTTAAAGGGTGGAGTAGTTTAACTCTTACGTTGTTCGCCATACGCTAGAGCAGACCTGGAACGCTTCTCAGTCTGGCCTGTTGAGGAAAATGAAACATTGTGAGTACGTAAAACAGCCTTGGAAAGATAAATATGACGGGAGGTATGCGTGGGAAGATGAGAAAAGAAACAACAATGTAATATATTCATTGTGAGACAGTTAATTAGCACAAGACAGGACAGGACATCTGGTTTATGATATAGAAAGCTTGGAAAGACTGTTAAGCGAGGGAAAGTTCCATTCAAGATACACCACTGGATAATTATTATCACAATGAAGACTGGCAAACTTTCCCAGCAACGAAACTAATTGTATGTAATCGATGATCTAAACATACATCTCTCCTTTGCGTGCACTGCAGTGGTATCGATTATATAATTGTCATGACATTTGAATCACAGTAATCGTTGTCTAACACTCTTTGGTATGTCTACATGCCTCTAATAACAGATAAAGCACTACCACCATTATTTATGGTCAAAGTTAGTTGCATATCATTTACAGGACGTCGCAGTCAACACTTGACATTTATTATTTGTGATTTCTTAGCAAGTTTACGTTCAGTAATTTGCCATTGCTTTCTGAACGACCGGAACTCATATCAATTTATAACAACCAACGCAATGTGGTTTGCTGCCAAAATGTCGCAGCTGTGTTTCGAACGCCGTAGGAGGGATTACGAACTGCATCCGAAACCCCTTCGCAACAGTAGGTAAGACAATAAAAACGTATCTTTAGATTAGATAAAAATTAATAACATTGTCTGTCAAATAGATAATACAATAATAAAACTGTCTAGTAAATAAAACACTAATAAAATTGACTATTTAGTAGACAAACGAATAACAACATTGGCTATCTGGTAGACAAAACGATAACAATACTGCCTATCTCGTTGACAAAACGATAACATCATTGCCTAAGTAGTAGCTTAAACAATAATGACATAGACTACCGAGTAACATTGTCAATCTAGTAGATCATCAACATTTATAATGTTATCTATCTAAGAGATAAATTAATAATAAATAGATATCAACTGTGTCTATCTGGTAACTAAACAGTACCAGGATTGTATATCCTACAGGTAAATCAACAACAGTTTAGTCTACCTAGTAGCTAAGCAGTAACAAAATTATATTAGTTAAAATATAATGGCAGGGTGTTATTACTTTAACTGGCTCACGAATTGATTACCTTGACATTGAGTGACATAGAAATAAACGTCAGTCGGAGTCCGATGGAAAACATGACTTAAGTAAGTTTAATCTTCAATTAATATACAATACATATATCACAATGAGGCGGCTCCGTGGCTAAAGGGTTGCGAACGCGGTTCGTGAGCCGGGTACCAGGCGTTCGAAGCTCAGCTGCGACAGATTTGTGCAGCAGACCGTGTCGCGTTGTGTTATAACGTGCTGATATGGGAGCCGGTCGTTCAGAAAGCAATAGCAAACTGTTGTTTGTCCATCAAGAATGATGATGACCATTCATTTCATCCAGTGGGGTTGAAGGTGTGGAGCCGTGGGTTCTAAGATGGCTGATAAGGCCTATTTTGGCTCGAAATGTTCTTTGACAATGTGGGCAAAGAATGCTTGACGTCTCTGGAGGAGGATTTCCTGCAGTGGTTTTTCTGTCCTGCCTTTTCTTCACAGCTCTTGCAGTCCTGGTTGCCTCACATATGACTGCACCTTTGTGCAATGATGCACGCCACGAATTTCGGTCTCTGGCTGCAGCCTCCCAGGTGTCATGATGAATTCCAAAAGCATTCAGTGAAATTTTCAGAGTGTCTTTAAAACGTTTCCTCTGGCCACCTTGGGAGCGTTTACCACAACGCAGTTCGCTGTAGAAAATTATAATAATAATAATAATAATAAGTCTTTATTTTCAAAGGGTTAAGAATTGGGCACGCAGGCCCGTCTGACATTCTGCCCTTCTTCTCTATTTCCTCTCATACATTCTTTCATTCAACATCACTTATGAAGCAACTTTTGACAACAAAAGAACATTAAAACGCATGAAAAATAATCAATAACAAATGACTCACTGAGGCAGTGTTTAACATGGGCATTATAAATACCTAAGGAGGGTGTAACGTGCCATACATAAGGGAATGTTTTTTGGCTAGTTGTCGTTTGAGATAAGTTACCATTATTGTCTTTTTTGTGTTATTTGTTATGGGGGCATGTAGTCTGTACTAAGGTAGTGTTCAAACAGGTTGCGAATGTATGAATCATGATTGGTGGTGTCTTTGATTTCTTGTGGAAGATTGTTCCACAACTGAGCGGCAGAGTATGCTAAGCTTGTTTTATATAAGTCTATCCTAGGTTTAGGGACATGAAGTATATTTAGTCGTTCGCTATGTCTAGCGTTATATTTAAACAATGGCCAAAGGTAGCTTGGAGCATTTTGAAATAGGATTTTGTGAATTAGTTTGGTCTTATTAAAAAGCAGGCGCTTGTGGAGTGGCAGTAACCGGAGACGTTTATATAGGTTAGAATTGTCGGTAAGCTTTTCACCATTAATTAAACGCACTGCCCTTTTCTGGAGTGAATATAGGCGTTTTGTTATTGATTTGGAGCATCCATCCCAGACTGTGGAGCAGTAATCAATATGTGTTTGTATATGAGAAGTATAGAATATCTTTCTTGTGTTTTCGTCAAGGAAATTTTTAATTTTGGCAAGTTGGTATACTTTTTTGGCTATTTGTTTAACTAGAGCATGAACATGTGAGTTAAAAGTTAGATTTTGATCTATGATAACACCCAGTGGCTTGTGCTCGGTGACACTTTCTACAGGCGTGCTGCCAATGTGCAGCTGAAGAGTTCTCTGCGAGTTTAGAGTGTGAAGTCTTTGCCTGGTTCCTATTAACATAGACTTTGTTTTAGTAATGTTAATTTGCATGCGGTTTGCATGACTCCAGTTAACTACACTATTTATTTCCTGTTGCAAGGATAATTCTAGCACATTACGATCAACAGCGTTCGTATATACTGTGCAGTCATCAGCAAATAGATCGCAGGACGACGACAGATTTAATGGAAGATCATTTATATAAATGGCAAATAATAGAGGGCCAAGAATAGACCCCTGAGGTACTCCAATATTAATGGTAATGGCTTGAGATAAAACCTTATTGTGTGATACTACTTGCTTTCTGTCTAATAAGAATGATTTTATTAATGTCACTATATTAAAACTTACTTTCATTGTTTCTAGTTTTTTAATTAGAATAGTATGATCTATCATATCGAATGCTTTCCTAAAGTCTATAAACACCGCTCCACATAGAGTATTGTTGTTAATATTTTGATGCCAGTTTTCTATCATGTTTGTTAGTGCCGTATGGCAAGAATATTTTGGCCGAAATCCTGACTGACTGTCAACTATCAGTTTATGGCGAACTAAGTGATCTAGTGTTGTTTTGTGGATGTGCTTTTCTAGCGGTTTGGATAATGAGGATAATATGAAAATTATTCTATAATTACTCATGAGACGATCGTCTAGAGGACCAGCTTTTAAATGAGGATACACTTTAGCGATTTTAAAGGCTGATGGGAAGTGACCTCTGGTTAGATATTGATTATATATAAAAGTTAGTGACTCGCAGATCGCCGGTGCAGCATGGCGAAGGATCCGACTACTAATTCCATCTAGTCCTGATGAGTTATTGTTTTTTAGATTACGGAGATGAGTAAATACTTCAGTTGTCGTCATTAGCGGTATGTTGGAGGAAATGTGTCCATAGCATTTGTTCTCACAGAATGATGATAATAAAGATATGTCATGAGGCGCATCTGGTATTGCAGCCTTCAGTTGGTTTATGTCGGACTGAAAGTATCTACTGAATTGATCACATGTAACCTGATTTGATGGTAATGATTGTGATGATTTGTGTTTGTTTGTCAAGGTATTAATTGCTTTCCATATATCTTTAGTGTTGGTTTTATCTATTACTATGTTCTTAAAATAGTTTTTCTTTTCCTTCCGAATAACATATTGAACTTTGTTTCTCAGACTACGGTACATAGTTAGATCTCTATTTTTGTGAGCCCTGTCGCGATCTCTCATAAGTTCAACTACCTCCTGTGTGATCCACGGGGGCTTTGTGTGATGTTTAACACGAACTTCCTTAAATGGAACATGTTTATCAAATATACTTAGAAAGGTCTTTAGCCAGTGGTCCAGAGCATCGTCTGGGTCAGGAAGCTGGTAAACATAATCTAGAGATGAGTTGACCAAATCTTGTAAGAAGACGTCTCGATTGAAATTTTTGTAATTTCTATATTTTATGCTTATATGTTTGTGTTTGGGAGTTTTGGTGCCCCTTTTCGACCACGTGCAACATACTGGATAGTGATCGCTCATTGCATTGATAGGTACACTACATTCTGTGATGTTATCAGCACACGTAGTATAAATATGATCTATAAGTGTTGCAGATGATTTAGTGATTCTATTGGCTTGTTTGACTAACTGTTGGAAATTATATGACTCTATTATGTTTTCCCATGTTTTGTTTGATTTGTTAGCGTCTATGTTGAAGTCACCTAGCAATATTATTTCCCTAGCATTACTAAAGACTACATCCATCATAGTGGTGAATTTTTCATACCAGATATTTCCTGCACTGGGGTTTCGATAAAGATAGCCAACTACTAGCGGTATGCAATTTTGAAGTTTAACCTCTATCCATACACACTCAATCTCACAGGTTTCAAAGTCTAGCCTGCGGTGGGCGTTAAGCGAGTTGGAAATATAAACTGCAATACCCGTCTCTTGTTTCTGATAGGGATCTCTTCTAATGGTTTTAAAACCTCTGATAGCGATGTCATCATCTGAGATGTTGCCATTTAATCGACTTTCGCTAACGCCAAACATGTGAAAATTTTGATTAAGTATAAGTGATAGTTCGGGCAGCTTCCCTAATAGATGGCATATGTTTACATGCCCGATTCTGAGCCCATTATTCCTGAGCCAGTGTTCGTACTTATTAGACATTTCAACAATGCGTAATCACAAGTTTAAAAGCAAAACACACACACACAAAGTGAATACAACTTACGTCCCTTATTACAAAACACACTCTAAAGTACAGAGAAACAGTAATATCTCTGTAAATATATAAAAATACGTACACAGATCCGTAAGGAAGAGCAGTGAAGACCCCCTCACTCACCGTGAAAACACAATTAGAGTTATTATAAAAGCTATACAGCTAAGTACTATCAATTAATATAAAGTCAAAACCAGTCAATGTTTGTAATAACTTATAACCTAATACGTTACTAGATCAAGTTATGACCAAATATGCAGATAAACGTTTAAGGAGAGGCTCTTTCTTGTACCGAGATCCGGTGTAGCTTTGTGCTAAGTTGCTAGTAAATACCAGGTTGTGTTGGTTGTTGGTATAGCGACATTATAAGTGCTTGACGAAGTGTAGCTGGGCTATACCGTGTGAGGTGCAACCATTCTGGATTACAATTAAATGGGTACTGATGATGTCTCATGGGTATGTAATGACTACCAACTAGAGCCTCTGGTTGGTGGCTAACAGGAGGTTGTGCTGGCACGTCGTTGTTGCTGAGAGTCGGATCCTTTCTGGGGAGAATAGGAATCATATCTTCGTAATTATTACCCTCCTGTGTGAAAGACGACGTATTTAACGGACTTGGTGTTGTGGTAGTGTCCCGTCTGGCTTGGATTTCAGATGCAGTGGTTATGAGTGGTCTGCACACTTCTGTCCTATTGGTACTTGATGTAACGGGAGTATGTCGTCTGGCTTGAGTTTCAGGAGTAGCTAAAAGTGTCCGGCGCGATCCCGTATTGGATGTATGGTATGTCCGTTCTGGATATTTTAAATTCTTGGCGAGAAAACTGGTGCCCAATGTAGATAAATGTATTTGATCCTTGTAAAGACTCTTTTTTGGTGCACCAGCCTGTGAAGTGAATGATGCTGTATTGTTGATGAATTGTATCTTGTTTTGAGTACAGAACTTCTGCAACATGTTGTTATTTATGTCAGCTAGACGGCGCTGGTGTCCATAACTCGGTGATATGATGGAGGAGGAGAAGAAAATGGATGAGTTAGGAAAAGTGTGACGTAATCCTTTCAAGAGTGCCAGCAGTTGAGACCCTGTGATTTGTTGGTTGTTCATGGTGTCGGTGATGCCAATATGTACGCTTGCCCTTCTGACGCTATGATTTACAGCCAACCTGCTAATCTTGTCTGTTAGCCGGTCTACACCAGCCCCAGGCAGTGGGATTATTGAAACAATGTCTTTGTCTGATGTGGCCATCCTGTCACTGTATAAACCTTTCATTAAGGAATCGCCTAGTATAATATGTGTACAGTCAGGTCGTGCTGTCTGTACATGTTGGTTGTCAGCACGTCTCGACCATTGTTTCATCCATTTCCGATTATCAAATTCGTTTAGGGAGCCTGTGATCTGGCATGCGAGTCAAGTGACCAGCCCAGCGAATCTGATTCTTCATCAGTAGAGTGTGGATACTGGGCATGGATGCTCTTTCTAGGACTTCAGTGTCTGGAATCTTGTCTTGCCATTTAATCTTCAGGAGCTTCCTTAGGCAGACTGTGTGGAAGTGGTTTAATTTCCTAGCGTGTCGCTGATAAACAGTCCAGGTTTCACAAGCATATAGCAGTGTGGATAATACAACTGCTTTGTAGACTTTTAGCTTTGTTTGCAGGCTTATTCCAGTTCTGTCCCATACATTCTTGTACAGTCTGCGAAAGGCTGCACTGGCCTTGGAGATTCTTGCATTCACTTCGTCATCGATTGTGGCAGCTTGTGACACGATGCTGCCAAGATAGGTGAATTTGTCCACAACACTTAGTCTATGATCATTCACTTTGATATTCGGCACAGTGTGATTATTCCCTGGAGCTGCCTCTGAGTTGGCGTATAGAGCGCAATCATCAGCAAATAGGAGCTCTCTGACGGTGCCGCTGTTAATTTTGGTTTTAGCTTTCAGCCTTTTGAGATTGAATAACTTTCCATCCATACGGTAGTTGATGTCTATTCCAATGTCGTCGTTCTCGAAGGCATTCATCAACATGGCTGAAAACATGAGGCTGAACAGTGTTGGTGCCAGGACACATCCTTGCTTCACTCCATTGGTGACAGGAAAGGGTTCAGACAGTTCACCATTTTCCTGTACTCTTGCCTGCATGCCGTCATGAAATAGCCGCACTATTTGGACAAACTTTCGTGGACAGCCATATTTTGCCATAATCTTCCACAGTCCTTCTCTGCTGACTGTATCAAAAGCCTTGGTAAGGTCAATGAAAGTGGAGAACAAGTGGAGTCCAGCGTCGGACTGCCGATGCTGCTAATCTAACTTTGTATTAATTTTGTAAAGACAATGCCATTAGTTTCATTAATAACACCCCGTACTTTACTTCGTCGTCCGGGGCTCCTAAGAAAAAGCTATACAGGGATCAAATACATTGTTTCAAGCTAGGAAGTAGTATACTAGCGAAGAACATAAATGATCCCGAACGTGCACAACAACCAGCACCAGTTACAGGAGTAAACCGAACTTCACCCCCGACGACAGCCACCTCTAAGTGTTCAGAGAACGCTCCTTCTCTTCCTTCACCACCATTGACTATACCCCAGGAATATAATGAAGTGGATAGCAGCCCATGCTCCAATCCCAGTGCTTACTATGATGTTGTGTTTCCTCCCTTGCTCATAAAGCAGCCTCCCCCTATTATGTCAAAGGGAACACCGTTAAACAATGTTGCTGTGCCCCCGGTATATGCTTCTAATGTTGACACTTCCAGTAACTCTCACAGCAGTGGTCCCTCGTTGGATGGTAATCTTCACTCCTATCAGTGGAACCGCCAACTTCAACAGCTAATGCAATACAATCCTGCAACCCTGCATCAAGCTTTCATGATGACACTCCAGCACAGACATTTTCCTACCCCATCTAATAGTCTTAACTACTACTAAATAAAGTTTCAAAAACTCTGAAATTTTCTACCGCAAGCGACATCATCCTTTCATCGTGCAATGGTCGCCAATCACGATCAGTGGCTCCACAAAAATTGTCCTACGTATAGACCATCTCAACATCTATCATTTGCTCAATAAATTACCTGAGCTTTCGGTAATACTGTGCAAACAATTCCATGTGTTTGGAATCACAGAAAGTCGTCTCAACGACAAAATAACTGACTCTGAAATCACTCTTAAGGGGTTTAAAGTAATTCGAAGAGACGCAAATCAAAAATTAGAGACAGGTATTGCTGTATACATTTACAATTCTCTCAACTGCTCCCGTAGAAGTGATCTCGAGTCAGTAGAGATAGAATGTGTTTGGTTAGAGGTGAAGCCAGCTAGTCAGCAAACGTTTCTCATTGGATACCTATATCGGAATCCATGTGCTGGGTACAGTAGGTATAACTGTTTCACTACAATGATGGATAGAGTGTTTACAGAAGGTAGAGGAGTCATGATATTAGGTGACTTTAACATAGATATTACTAAATCCAACCAGACATGGGACGATATCATCCTATCTTACGATTTCAAACAACTAATAAATCGTCCAACAAGGGTTACAGGCACCTCCTCAATTATAATTGATCATATATATGTTACTTGTCAAGTTAATATTATCTAATGTTCTGTTCCTGTTAGTGCAGTTAGTGACCATTACCCAATATGTTGTACGTGGTCGAAAACTGGGTTTAAATCTCCTAAAAATAAACATGTAATCATCAAAATTAGAAATCTAAAAGCTCTCAACCAAAGTTTATTTTTAGACGACTTAAAAAATGCAGCCCTTGAACATGTTTACCAACTTCCTGATCCGGATGATGCACTAGCTTACTGGACAAAGACAGTCTACTGTGTGTTTGATAAACATGTGCCAGTTAAAGAAGTTCGAGTGAAGAATCAACATAAATCTCCATGGGTGACTCGTGAAGTTCTCAAAATCATGAGAGAACGAGACACAGCGCACAAAAATAAAGATTTTATCAATTACCGCAGACTAAGAAATAAAGTTAAATATGAAATTCGTAGGATAAAGAAAGATCATTTCAAAAACTTTAATTGTGGATAAATCAAATAACACAAATATATGGAAGGCTATTAACTCCCTAAACAACAAGAAACACTCTTCAGGGTCAGCAATACCGAGTACTATAACATACGAGGATTTCAGTTGCTTCTTTCAATCAGAAATAGAGAATTTACAGTCCTCAATACCAGACTCATCTTGCAATTTAAGCTCCCTGTCATCATTCTGTGAAGAGAAATGCTCTAGAAATATTCCCCCTGAGATTCCCTTGATGTCTGTTGCAGAAGTGTATAAATATATCTCAAAGCTCAAAGCAACAAATTCAGAAGGCCTAGATGGTATCAGTAATAAAATTCTTCGCTGTGCTGCACCAATTATTAGTGAGTCCTTGACGTTCATATATAATCAGTGCCTGTCCAAAAACTACTTTCCATCTGCCTTTAAAATTGCTAAAGTTTATCCTCTACTTAAAAATGGCTCAACTGATAATAGTGTTTTATGTAATTATAGACCTATTTCCTTACTATAGTCGCTATCAAAGCCATTAGAAAACACATACATAAAATAACATTACACCATTTAATTAACAACGATCTAATAATTAACAGTCAATCTGGGTTTCGACCTAAATATTTTTGCAATAGTGCCCTAACAAAAATGACCGATAACTGGCATCTTTGTATCAACAATGGCAACATTTGTGGAGCAGTATTTGTAGACTTTAAAAAAGGCCTTTGATATGGTAGATCATGATATTTTAATTAGAAAATTGAAACAAATGAAAACTAGCACAGGTATGGTGAACCTAATTACGTCATTTTTATCCGACAGACAACAAGTAGTGTCCTTCAATAACTGTCTATCAAAACCCACACAACTTAATATTGGTGTGCCTCAGGGCTCAATACTAGAACCGCTGCTTTTTGCAGTTTATATTAACGATCTTCCTTTATATCTCAATACCTCATGTGACCTATTTGCAGACGACTGCACTATATACACTAGTCAAGATACCTTAGTGGATGTGTGAGTGGATGTGCGATGTGTGGGTTGGTGGGGGATTGTGTGTGTGGGTGGGGAATATGTTGTGGATGGAGATGTGGCTGGGGGATTGGTGGTTTGAGGTGTGGATGGGGAGAGGATGTGTGGGGTAGGATGTGGATGGGCGTGGGATGTGTGGGTTGGTGGGGGAATGATTGTGGGTGGGAGTGTGTTTTGGTTGGGGGATCAGGTGAGGGCAGTGTGTGTGGGTGGGGGATGTGCGGGAGGGGGATGGGTCGGTTGGTGGGGTATGTATGTGTCCCTTGTGTACGTGTGTGTCGGTAGGTGGGGGTGTTTATGTGTCCCTTGGTGCGCGTGTGTGTGGGTAGGTGGGGGTGTGGTGGGGTGATGTATGGATAGGTGGGAGATGGGCCTCATAACATGGTAATTAGCCTTGTTTATGTTTACAACATTCATTTCACAATGTTTATTTTTCTTCCTATGTAAATGTATAATGCTCTTGATGAACGAAAGACGAGTGATTGGAAGGGCCGAATGTAAGACGGGCCTGCGCGCCCAATTTGTGACCCTAATAAAGTTGATTTGATTTGATTTAGTGACTTAGAGAGCTCTTTGCAAAACGAACTTGATAACCTTAGTAGATGGAGCAATGAAAACCGCATGATTATTAACATCGACAAAACCAAATCCATGCTAATAACGACCAGACAAAAATTACAGACCCTAGCCATAAATGGGGCACCGCTTGATCTCCACGTGCACTTGTTACCTATAGTTAATGTAAATGAATACAAAACATTAGGTCTTTTAATTGACAGACATCTAAACTGGAGCTCTCATGTTCACGCCCTCACCAAGTGAATAGCACAAAAAGTTTACCAACTTACTAACATTCAGCACTTCTTGGATGAAAGCACACGAAAAATATTCTATACATGCTATATCCAATCACCTCTCGACTATTGTTCCACAGTCTGGGATGGGTGCCCTAAATCTAATATGAAACTACTGTGTTCGTTTCAAAACCGCGCTATACGTCTAGTTTCTGGCATAAAGCACGTTGAAAGTAAGAACTTATATAGCATTGGCACCTTTCCGTCTTGACAGACGATAGTTTGGTACTTTGTCCTTCAAAAAGGCTTAATAACTACGATCCATGGCGGTGGCGAGTGTGGCTGGTAAGGCCAATTCTTGCTGCAAATGTTTGCCCACAGTAGGTGCATGTGAAAACATGGTCATTTCCACCATTTTGCACCATCTTACGTCTCTCACGCTCTATGTGTGCTTTATCTGCAATCATTTTCTCCTTTGTCTTTATTCCATTTCTGATAGTTGCCCTCCAAACAACACGTTCAGCGGCGACGTGCTCCCAATGTGCATTATCAATGCCTGTATCAATCATGTCCCGTTTACACACATCTTTGTATCGTAGTAGAGGCCGACCCTGAGATCTCCTACCCGTCTGTAATTCACCAAAAAAGATGTCCTTTGGTATTCTACCATCATCCATCCTCCTAACGTGTCCTACCCATCTAAGTCTACGAAGACTGAGCATGGAATACACCGTCACACAACCTGATCTTTCCAATACTTCAGTATTTGTGATTTTGTCTTGCCACTTAATACCAAGTATTCTTCGCAGACACCGCATATGAAAGCTGTTTAAACGTTTCTCTTGGTGTGAGTAAGTTGTACAGGTTTCACTGCCGTAAAGAAGAGTACTAAGGACACAGGCTTGGTAGACGAGGACTTTTGTTTTGGCAGTAAGCTTCCTGTTCTCCCAGACTCTTTTTGCTAACATGTTCATTGTTGTTGCTGCCTTGCCAATCCTGATGTTGATTTCCTGATCGAGGGATAATTTGCTATTTACCTCTGATCCTAGATATGTAAAATGGTCTACTATCTCCAGTTCGGCGTCGTCAATAAAGATTGATGGTACACCATGTGCACCTTGTGACATAATCTGTGTCTTCTTTTTGTTAATTGTTAAACCAAATTCAGAACAAGCATTGGAGAATGCAGATAGTAGATGTTGTAATTCTTCCTCAGAGTGGGTCGTAATCGCAGCATCATCCGCAAAAAGCAACTCTCTGATTAGTACCCTGCTAATTTTGGTCTTGGCCTTCAATCTCTGAGCATTATAGAGGCCACCATCTGAGCGTGAGTGAATGTATATACCGTCATCCTGATCACGAAAGGAGTATTTCAGAAGAAGTGAAAAGTATATCCCAAAGAGAGTGGGGGGATAGTACACAACCTTGCTTAACTCCACTCTTGATTTCAAGCTCTTCTGAAGTTGAGCCATTAAACTTGATTATACCCTTCATGCCTGTGTGGAACGATTCCACAATGGACAGAAGAGTTGGTGGGCAGCCAATCTTCTTTAGTGCTTTGAACAGACCCTTACGACTGACCAAATCGAATGCTTTTGTGAGGTCGATGAACGCAATAAACAGTGGCTGATTTTGTTCCCGGCATTTTTCTTGCATCTGTCGCAATGAGAATATCATATCAATGGTAGACCGGTTCTGACGGAAGCCGCACTGTGATTCGGGGTAGACTTGATCTCCCAGGACTTGAAGTCTGTGCAAGACAATTCTGGCAAATACTTTCCCAACAATACACAGAAGTGAGATACCCCTATAGTTGTTACAGTCGCTCCGATCTCCCTTGTTCTTGTACAGCGTTATGATGTTTGAATCTTTGAAATCCTGTGGGACTTGTCCTTCTCGCCAGCATAGCTCTATTGGCTGGTGGATCTGTAGAGCGAGTGTGTCTTGCCCACTCCTGATTACCTCTATTGGAATCCCACCCTTACCTGGAGCCTTGCCAGATGCAAGCTCATTTATAGCACACTTAACTTCTGTTATAGTGGGAAGTGTGTCCAGGTGGTCAAGAGTTGGCAGGGCATCTATGGCGTTAAGGGCATCATCCGCTAGCTTGGTCTCACTTGAGTAAAGCTCTAAATAGTGCTCGACCCATCTATCCATCTGCTGTTTCTTATCAGTGATGATTTCTCCAGACAAGGTTTTCAGCGGTGCACTTCTTTTGATCATTGGACCACAGGCTTTCTTTATCCCTTCATACATGCTTCTGATGTTTCCCTTATCACTTGCGATTTGAATGGACTCACATAACTTGATCCAATAGTCATTCGCACACTGCCTGGCAGCCTTTTGTACATCCTTCCTCGCTTGCTTCAGCACACTCAGAGTGTTACGCGTTGGTCTTTCCTTGTTTCTTAAGAGAGCTATCTTCTTTTTATCAATCAAGGGCTGCAGTATCTGGCTGTTTGCCACAAACCAGTCCTGCCTCTTATGATCCACAGTGCCGTAAACCCCTACCGCTGTTTTATAAATAGTTTCCTTAAGTTTACTCCATTTATCATTTACTATACAACTTTCTGATGTATCATTAAAAGCGTCTTCAAGTTGCTGTTGAAATTCAAAACAATTTCCAGGATCGTGAGTGTTAGTAATATTAATCCTGGGGCTAGACTTGTGTTTAGCTGTGTAGATTCTCTTCGGTCTCAGTCTAACCCTTGCAACAACTAAAGAATGATCTGTATCACAGTCAGCACTGTGGTAACTTCGAGTTAATGATGTATGGTTCAGATGTTGTCTCCGTGTGATAATGAAGTCCAGCTGATGCCAATGGCTGGATCTTGGATGTTTCCATGTGACCTTATGCATCTCTTTTGTTTTAAAAAAGGAGTTTGTAATACAGAGGTCATTTCTAGTGCAATGCTCCAGCAGCCTTTGCCCATTATCATTCATGCGACCGATGTTGTATTTTCCAAGGCACACTGGCCATGAACTCGAGTCCTTGCCCACACGAGCATTGAAATCACCGAGCATATAAATGTAGTCGGATTTTGGAACTGCCTTGATTGCAGAGTCTAGCTGCTCATAGAACGTATCCTTCACATCATCAGAGGAAGCGAGTGTCGGTGCATATGCAGTGAGAATGGTGGCAAATTCACAAGAGGTTGCCAAGCGCAGTGATAATAATCTTTCATTACCTCCAGCTGGGATATCAATCATTCTCAGTAGCGAGTTCTTCACTGCAAAGCCCCACACCATGTTGCCTTTTTTCTGCCTGCCCTCTTCCCTTCTAAAAAAAGGTGTAATTGTTTTCCCTGAATGACCCTTCCTCAGCGAGGCGAGTCTCCTGCAGGCCAGCAATATCAATGTTAAGACGATTGAGTTCAGCATCAATCACAGCCGTTTTTCTCACATCGTCAATATTTGTCAAGTCAGTGGAAAATCCTGGACACATGGTTCTCACATTCCAGGTTGCAAGCCGTAGCTAGGGTTTTTATTCTTTTTATTAGTACCTGGTGCATTGGTTTTACATCCTGCGATTCAGATTTTGTCCTAGCCCCAAGCACCCATTGAAGCAGGCAGGCTGTGGCGGATCAGCACCCAATTGGCTGGGGGCTGCCCAGCTTGAGGCGGGCGGTAGCTGATAAGTGACACCTGTAGGTGTCTCCCACCGTCAGACGCAACGCATGGCGCCCCATGTCTACGCCAACTGAAAGGATTTATAACCCGTAACAGTTGCCTCTCGCTTTGATTCCGAGACCGATTAAGACCAGGGATGGAGTTATTGCCTCTCCATAGCACAAAGCCTGGGCTAAAATAAAGAAACCATGTGTTGCCCATGCAGCATGATCCCTCTCTAGGCCTGCCTAGTTCACTCCAGAGGAAAGTTAACACCTATACATCTGGAACAAGACAAGCTGCAGAAGCTGATAACTTATATAGTTATCTACGAATTCTACCACTTCGAACGCGATTCATTTTTAACAAAGCCAAATTAGTGAATAAAATTGTATCTGAAAATACCCAGAGTATCTTCTACCGTTAATTCAATCTAATGCAATGAACAGCCAGAGCTTAAATTTATTACAGGTTCCTAAGCCTAGATTGGACTTATACAAAACATCTCTCGCGTATTCTGGTGCTCACTTGTGGAATAGCCTTCCACCAGATCTGAAAACACCAATGAGTCCCTACACATTCAACCAAAAACTCTTTCAATACTTACTTCATACGGACTATATGCCTCCATAAGTCTCCTACTGGTATCATTTTTCCACTATCATTTTATACTGTGTGAGTGAGAGAGTGGGTGAGAGAGTGAATGAGAAAGAATGTGAGTGAAAGAGTGAGTATGAGACAGAGAAAGTGAGAGAGTGTGTATGTGCGTGTGCCTGTGAGGGTGAAAGAGTAAGTGAATGTCTGTGTACACGTATGTGTGAGAGATTGAGTGAGAGAATGAGTTAGTGTGAGAGAGAGGTTGTGTTGTGTGTATACCTGTCTGTGTGAGAGAGTGAGTGAGTGAGTGTGAGTTAGAGAGCCGCCGGGTGAGTGAGTGAGTAAGGGAGAGTGAGTTAGTGATTGAGAGGGAGAATGTGTGTATGTGCGTGTGAGAGTGAGTGTGAGAGCGAGTGAGTGTGCAAGAGAGAGACAGTGGATGAGTGAAAGAGTGCATGAGAAGTTAATGAGTGAGAGAGAGAGAGAGTGGGTGAGTGGCTATATAGGTGGCTACTCGACCACTTGCCTTCATCCACTGGCTTATTATGAAAGATTCCATGAGGACGGGGCTTGTTGCCCGTAGACCCTTCTGGGAGGTCCGCATAAAGATACGGCTTCTGGACATGATCTGCTACTGGGACACTTCTCTGTGAGGTCCGCGCGATAACTTATTAGCCTGGTGGGGGATGCCAATCAATCAGTGGTCAACGGTGTCCACTCAGGGAGAGAAGGATAACCCTCCTGCATCAAACTGTAGTTCATGGTGCTAGAAGCGGATGCCCTCCTGAAGAGTCCATGTCGCCACACTAGCTTCGCTCCTGGGTAAGGAGTCCTTGAGGCATAACGTAACCCTGAATTGGGCCAAGGTGCTAGGTGGAGACATCCCATGGAACTCTTCACGAGCGAGCCCCCTAACAACGTGATCGGGGTGTCGTTCTCTCTTTTTATTGACATCAATGACTTCAGCAATCTTCCTGAATGCACCAGAGTTCACTATGTGTCTTGTCTGTCTGTACGGTTGACTGAACACTTGTGGGTTTGTCCGGAGGACTCTCTCTCTCTCTCTCTCTCTCTCTCTCTCTCTCTCTCTCTCTCTCTCTCTCTCTCTCTCTCTCTCTCTCTCTCTCATACAAACTGAGAGCCTTAAAAGAAACTTGTACAGGGCTGAAAGACAGCATCAAAACGTCTACAGCACACGGTGTTTCTTCTTGGAGAGACTAGTGAGTTTGTCCAGAGGACTGTCTCTCTATCTCTGTACAACATGTATGTATGTATGTATGTATGTATGTATGTATGTATGTATGTATGTATGTATGTATGTATGTAGTGTGTGTGTGTGTGTGTGTGTGTGTGTGTGTGTGTGTGTGTGTGTGTGTGTATGTATGTATGTATGTACGTATGTATGTATGTATGTATGTATGTACGTACGTATGTATGTACGTACGTACGTATGTATGTATGTATGTATGTATGTATGTATGCATGCATGCATGCATGTATGCATGCATGTATGTATGTATGCATGTATGCATGCATGTATGTATGTATGTATGTATGTATGTATGTATGTATGTATGTATGTATGTATGTATGTATGTATGTATGTATGTATGTATGTATGTA
Source organism: Cepaea nemoralis (assembly GCA_014155875.1). NCBI lineage: Eukaryota > Metazoa > Mollusca > Gastropoda > Stylommatophora > Helicidae > Cepaea > Cepaea nemoralis. The sequence goes on from JACEFZ010007487.1 coordinate 19,134, forward strand.
TGTATGTATGTATGTATGTATGTATGTATGTATGTATGTATGTATGTATATCTGTTACCTACAGACCAATTTCTTAACTTAGAACAATATCTGTTCTCTCTACACACAAAAAATCACTAATCAACAATGACCGTACTATCATTGATTCTCTCCCCTCACAATTTTCTATCTTTTTCCAGCCTAACTCCTAACACATCACAATATCTGGAATATCATCTTAAGCAAGCACTGTAAACTACAGGTCAACTCATTTTATCTATTACTAATGTGGCGATTATTCTAATGTCATCTCAATGTACCAGCCGTCATCTATCTACTAATTAACCTGTGGCTCGGCACACCAATTGTTTCCCTTGGATTTGTACCAAACATCACTACAACTTCTTAATCATTACCGTTAACCACGGTATTTCTAGCACCAATAAAAACTTGTCTATTTACTATAGAGTAAATCTACCTGCTGTACCATTAACTAACTTATCTATCTACGAAAACTCAAGAAGTTGAAACATAAAATCAACCAGCAATTCCATCACAGAGAGAAAAAAATATATATGCCTCACTCGAACCTACATCTATATTAATTATCTCAATGCTTAACTACTCCTCAAGACCATTTATGAAAAGTATCCATAGAAGCCTTTTCCATTTCCACCGTTTCATATACTTCATCAAGTATCTCTTTCCTTTTTACATCATGAAACTTATATCTTGCTATCTGCAGTATTTTCTAATCATTTACTTCTTACGTTTCCACTTCTTCAATAACTCCAAGTTTCTTTGAATAAGTGCTATCTCCACATCAATATCTTCTTCTTCGTACAACTTATTAGTTTCTTCCATACTACTATTTGATTCTGACTTTTCATCCATTTCCTCTTCTTCACCTGTATGTCTCTCGCTAGCAGCCGCTAATCTCTTCCGTTCAATATCCCATCTAATTTGTCTATCATTATTTCTTAAGGACCTTTCTAGTAGAGGCATATCTTCACCGCTTGTTGAATAATCTCTAATTCTTCTCTGTCTGTTTACTTCTCTTTCTCTTTGTTTATCCATTCTTCTTTTCGTTGCTTGTCTAGTATTCTTAAATGGAGCACCTGTTTCCTCTTCCATAGACTTTATACTATCATAATGACTCTCATTCACGTTTTCTTCTTCTACCATTTTCGGTATTGTCTGTTCTTGAGTATCATCGTAAACTGGAGTTGTTATTAACTGATTTTGTGCTGGATCTTTTCTAAAACCTGGGGTTATTGTAGCTCCTCTGACTACCTGTTCATCTAAGTATCCAGTGTCTGCATAATAATTATTATTATAATTATTATTTCTCCTCTCATCCTCATCTCTTCTTAAGTCTTCCACGTGTGCCCTTGCCACATGTCCCGTGACCTGGTTCTTGATACTATACGATACTTTTCCTAGCTTTTCCAAAACGTAATAACCTGGAACCCAACGAGCATCAAACTTAGAGTTCCTTCTATGCTTCTTATAATAAACTCTATCACCTACTTTAAACTCCTGTAATTTTGTATTCACGTTTTTGTACTTTTTCTGTCTTTCTCTAGCTTTAATTATATTATTCTTTAGTCTTACGTGTGTTTTATGCATTTCCTGTATGATAGTCTCTTGAAAGTCTTCCCCCATATATTTCCGTCTTGGTTTTAACAGATTATCTATAGGTAGTACTGGTTCTCTCCCGTGTATTAAATAGAATGGTTAAAAACCCGTGCTCTCATTTTGATTTGTGCGTATAGCGCTAAGCGCTGGTCCCAGGAACAAATCCCAATCTTTTTCATGTTCATCGACGATCTTTGCTATAATATCGTATAATGTCCTATGTTGTCGTTCGTTCTTAGCATTTGAAGAAGGTCTATAGTATGAGGTCTTTATATGGTTTATATTCAAATCTTTTAATAACTTTTCGAATTTTTTATTTACAAATTCCCTACCATTATCCGTAAGTATACTTTGTGGGCAACTAAATCTTGGTACGAATTCTTGTAAAAAAAAATATTAACGACAGTATCTGCGCTCTTATCTGGGATTGCATAAACTTCCGGCCAAAGACTGTAGACGTCTACTATATGAATTAAATACACGTTTCCTGACAATGTTCTAGGGTGAGGACCCGATATATCTAAACTAATTTTTTGCACAGGAAACTGAGGAATATCTGTATCTTGTAAGGGACACTTAATTATTTTCATATTCCTTAATCTGCATCTTTCACACGTATCTATATATTTACAAGCAGATTTAAATAAGTTCGGCCAACAATAGTTACTCGTAAGTGCTTTCACCAATTTATCACGACCGAGATGACCATTCTCATCATGATATGCTTTTAAAACTTCATTTTCCAAATGTTTTGGAATATATTTCCTTAGCTGTTCGTTCCTTTCACTCATATAATATAACTGTTCGTCGTCTTGCAAAACTAAATAATTCTTCTTATATTTATTCTCCTCCGTTTCTTTTAATTTCTGTTTTATTTGTAAGACTTTTGGATCTAATTCTTGTTCTTCTTTCATATTAAATTGTGCTAAATGTGGGTCTTCTGCTCTAGGTTCAGACTCTTGATCCGATGGTAAACTCTCAAACTCTTCTCTATTTATTATGGCAGAATCTAATATATTTACTTGCCAGTTTCGGTCGTCGATCTCTGGTTCACCTTCATCTTCTGTATCTCCTCATGACTGTGGATACGGGATCCTAGACAATAAATCAGCACATGTGTTAATCCTACCTGGTACGTATTCAATTTTTGTATTGTATGCCTGTAGATTCAATGCCCACGTCTGTATTTTCCTGTTCTGCACTGGAGCTTCTAACAGAGATTTTAAAGGCATATGGTCAGTTCTAATAACAAAATTTGCGTTATGTAAATAGTAGTTAAGTTTCTGTAGAGCATAATGAATAGCATAAGCCTCTTTCTCAATAGTCGACCATTTCTTTTGAGACCTGCTAAGTTTATGAGACAAGAAATAAATTGGCCTTTCATTTTTAACTCCTGGTATTCCAGATTCTTTTCCTTCATATGGTTGAACCAAACACGCTCCTATAGCATTATCCGAAGCATCTGTATATAGTATTAACTGTTTATTCAAATCTGGATGCGTCAATAGTGGTACCACTGTTAAACTGTTTTTTAATAACTCGAACGCTTTTTGACACTCATTATCCCACTTAAATCTAGCGTATTTGCCCGTTAAATTAGTAATAGGTTCTGCTATTTTTGAAAACCCTGGGATAAAGCGCCTATATTACCCACAGGTTCCAATAAAAGCACGCACTTCTTTTACGTTAGTTGGAGGAGGTAACTCTTTAATAACCTTTATTTGTCTTGGTCTGGTTTAATTCCGTCTCTATTAATAATATACCCCAAATATTTTGTTTCCGTTTTTAAAAACTGGCATTTACTAAGCTTCAATTTAACATCATGTACTCTTAATCTGTCGAATACTAATCTGACATGTTTTAAGTGATCATCCACATCCCCTGCTGTATAGATTAGAATGTCGTCTATGTATGCCAATGCAAACTTTTGCATACCCTCTAATACCTCATTTATTAACAGCATGTAGTGAGATGGAGCCGTTCGAACCCCGAATGACATTCGTAAGAATTCGTAAGAACCCATATGAGTACAAAAAACACTCTTTTTTTGAGCGTCTTCCGACATCGGGATACACCAGAATCCTGATCTTGAAACTAGTGTCGTGAAGAATGTAGAGCCATTAAGCAACCCCAAAATATCATCAATCACCGGCAATGGGTACGCTACATTCTTAGTGATTTTTTTTCAACGCCCGATAGTCACAGCAGAACCGATTTGAACCATCAGGTTTGGTCACAATTACTATCGGAGATGACCATTCTGACTTCGATCTTGTTATTATCCCTGCTTTCAACATATCTTCTATTGCCTTTTCAACAACTTCCCTATTTCTTAATGGAGTTCTATATGGTTTTAAACTTATTGGTGGATGGTCTCCCGTATCTATTTCCATTGTAACTGTTTTTGTCCTTCCCAATTCTAAATCATTAATTGCAAATACATCCTGATTTTCTTTTATAAGTTGTTCTAATACTTTCTTATTTTCTGGTGGAGCTTTTAACTGTGCCAACAGTTCTTGTTCCCTTGTCATTTTGTCTAGTGAATGTATTTGGGCTGTATTTCTTCTGAATGGATGGATCAATTCATCCATTTGTACGTTCCCTCTTCTTCCGCGTCCGCGTCTGTTATTAACTCTTTCACTAGAAGTTTTTGAATAATTTGTTCCCGACATTTCTACTCTATCCGTTGCCAATATGTCACTAATGTTATGTTCTAGTTTGGCTATTATACATCCTCTGTATAATTTAATTTCTCTACCTGTATTGTTAATAATCATTACTGGAAAGGTTAAGTGTTTATCTAACGATATTATTCCATACGGGACCTCAAGACCAGGCTCATCAATTACTTCCTTTTGCAATTCAGTGATTCTAACTGTGTGTCCTGCCACATAATATGGGTTTCTCTTTACCTTGGCTTGTATCAAATTAACCGACTGTGGGTTTAACGTCTTGGACATTTTAATTCTAACTAGTTCCGATATATGCATGTCTTCTTCCATATCTACATACACGTCCTTGAATTTTAATTTGTGTAAATCAAAGAGAAGTCTTACTCCGTTTTTTATTAAAAAGTCTCTTCCTATAAGCATGTTTCTATTTAAATCTGTTACTACATGAAAAAGATGTCTTACGTTGATCCCCCCTAATTTAAAATTGATCATTGTCTGTCCAATTACTTGTAAATTCTGTCCTGTAACAGAGTGAAGATTATTATGACTCTTAAATATTCTACAATTTCTCATTATTTTATACAAAACACTTTCTTTAATTACACTAACCTGAGCTCCTGAATCAATTAATGTACGAACTCTATATTTTCCTATTTCTATTATACATGAGCTATGATCTGTTTTATTTTCTGTAAACTGTTTGATTTCATCTAGTTGAAAGTATTCTCTACTCGTCCTACTATGCCTGTTATTAACATATTCTTTAAACCTTGGGACCTTATTATTTTCCCTCCTACTACAGGTCCTATTCAATAGGTAGGGCGCCGGTATTCCTGCGTTCTTGTACCTGTAAAACTCCTGTGTCTATCTTCAACATTCCTATTCAACCTGCTATTGCCATTTCTACTTTGTGTATTCGACTGGACACGCCTGTTATCACAAAAACGAGAAACATGTCCGCGTTGACCACAAAACCAACAGACTATATTTGTGTTGTTCGTTTTACCTACTGTCTCACTTGTAGGATACCTCATATGTCTTCTTTCATCATAAGCACTTCTATTACTACCTTGTAACGTCTGTATACCTCCTCTCCTATTCCATCCGAACCTTGTTTGTCCTATCTCCATAGGCTCCTCAATCCTGTCTTCTCGACTAGTTCCTATTTCTCGTCCTGTTCTCAATCTAAATCTACTTCTCAAACTTTCTTCTTGTACCGCAATATCTACAGCTTGTGATAACCTCTCGGGGTTTTCTCTCATCAGCTTAAACTTCAATCCATCGGATTTTATGCCATCTACAAAAATCCCGACCAACATCCTCTCCACCTCCTCTCCTCGTACATTCTGTCCTAAGAATGCTTCTTCAGCCAGGTTAATCAACCTATCGCTGAACAATTGTACCGTCTCTCCAGTGTTTTGTTTAGACTGTCTCAACACCGAAAACGCATGTTGTGGATCCGTTATTTCCGCGTATTTATGGGCTAGGTCGTCTTTGAACTGCTCCCATGTCTCATCTACTCTAGCCTCTAATTTTCTTCGGATATGATCTGAAACCGGTTCTGTTGCTGCCTGATAAGCAAGTCTCATTTTCTCTTCAACTGATGCTGACACCAAATATGCATATTTCTCTATAGAAGTTACCCACTTTTAAAAATCTCTGGCCTGTCCACTAAACTTGACAATTTCAGGTGCCATTCCCTGTTGTTTTATGACTGTATTAAGTCTACCTACCGCTGTTCCTACCCCCGTTAAAACTTGTGCCAATGAATCTTGTTCCGTCATGCTGAAATATTTCTATATGTAGCAATAAAATCAATTTCACACTTGTAACCAGCTAAATTAACAATATGATCGTATTTACTTTACACAACAGAATTGTTCAACTAGTCAATTGTATGTAAAATAATATTTAAAGTTCACCAATTACACTAATTTGCTCCCGATCCAAGAAAGACGGATTCTTTTACGTTCGTTATCAGGTAGAATTCAAACGCTAGGAGTCTGTGTTATTTGAAATGCTCCTCCAACCGATCACGCACTTCAGGTAGTTAGGGAGTTTCTTCTTCCAACGTCTCAGTAACTTCAGCCCCTGGTTGAGCCCCTACCAGACTTCTGGCTTCTTTTCACCCTACAACAGGGCACATCAAAGCGACGTCTTGAGAATTAGAGTACTTCAGTAAAGCGATAATTTGGATCCCCTCTTCAGTAGGTCGGCAGCCCAGTCTGCCCCTCCCACTTCTGAGAGTTTCCTGACGATATCGCTGCTGTTGATAACTTTTTCATTTCTTCAATTGAGTGATTGACTTTGACTTGTTTCTTCAAACTCTCAAAAGGTCACGATTTAACGGTTTTCAGTTCGCTCCAGACAATCTTGATGCGAGGTAGATAACTGCTACTTAATTCGACTTGTCTTGAAGTTTCTTTTTCTTGAGCCTCTTATTTCAAAGGATCCAGAAAAAACGTGCTGGTTTTTCTCGCTCTTTTGCTCAACAAGATAATAACAATCGCACAGCAACCCATCCTGGCAAACTGGTTTTCATATCTCAGCTGATAATGACTGCCTGTACAGCGAGGCTTCTTGACAAGAGGTCCTTATAGCGAGGATTCTGAAAAATGTTTACAGACAACCACCCCTAGCCGGGCTTTTGGCTGCTGTAATTCTCACAGACGACGTAGATGGCCATTTATCAACTTCGCTTTTTCGTTCAACATAAGTATAGAACCGTGCCGTAATTCTGTCTCTGGGTATTTGATGCAAGCAGAACGAGATCTTCAAAACTTTGATTTTAGTTCGATGTTCGACCTGGACAACATATTGTGATTCCGCGACACTCCAAGTTCGTATCCTGTGTCATGGGCACCAATTCAGTCCTTTGTAACAGCGCACAGATAAATAGGACTAACGAGTTCTATGTTTGAGTATAAATAGAGATTTATTTCATCTTGATGACAACTTCTACAACCTTCATACAACATGGCGTCTTCTCTCTTCCAGGCCCAGATGTTGACTGGTTCCTAACAACAAACTACGTCACGACTTGAGCACTTCTTCCCATTCCATCCTGATGCTCAAGCGTGCTGTAGTTTTGCCCACCCAATATACACATACTGCTACACTAGCGATAGCGGCTTTCAGGCCTTTCATCAATCTGGATCGAAATCCTTCAGTATTATGTGACATAGGCCCCCTCTTAAGAGAGTTGACCGCATCAACTCTTACTCACTGGAGGTTCGATCCAGATGATCCACAACAATCCACTCATCAAACGCATGTTCAGTTTCTGGGAGATTGCTCAGCACATCAATTGTTGATAGTCTGCCTGTATCCTCAAAGGTATTGCCTCCCCAGCAATTAGGCGATCTCACTGATAGCCTATTTCCTCATAATGCTATGCATTAGTGTTGTCGTATCGCTCCTGTACGTTCAGTCGGCCAACTTCCGACTTGCGTAAGCGATGGCTCACAATACAGACGCATCGTTCCATCCTGACTGTGGCATTGTCTCCATATCCGCCTGGTTTCCTCAAGTTTTGCATCCTGGGATTTGCGGTATCGTCCTCGTTGGACAGAATCGTCTTCCCCTAAGCTCCTGGATTTTTGCTTCCAAGACCATCTCGGTCGATGTTGGATCCGGTCAGCCAATCCTTGGTTGGAGTCTCGGGTATTTCGAGCCGTTCCCGACGTTACCCACCCCTTCTAAACTGGGTTACTAGCGAATGGTTCACTATTGGCCTCTTCCTGACGTGTGATTTTCCTCCTCTCTTCGGCTGGAAAATCTGACCTACCTCGTACGTTCCCATAGGCCTTCCTATGTAGTACTTGGGATCTCTGGTCCCCGTCTGGACCTGTAACCTTTTTCCCAATGGCTGCCATTACTATAAGGTGAGGGGATTTGATATCGGATCTCTCCTCATACTTCTGCAGGAGATGCCTAGGAAGACTGTTCAGTTCTCCCCCGATCCGAATTTCATAGGTGTTCCGGGACACAACCTTTACCACAGGATAAGGTCCATGCCATCCTGCTTGCATCATGTTGGTCTCTGCTGGTCCCCACACTACTACTTTCTCTCCCACCTTAAGAGCTCCTTTACTCTTCGTCCGATTTTTGGGTGGTGCCTTCTGGCACTCTGGACAAGACTTAACCAACCGGCGTACATCACCAGTCATTCCTGGCCAGCAATAATGGCGGGAAATCTGCTGCAACGTCTCTCTGACACCCATATGTCGAGTTCCGGATATCTGACTACCGGATATGGTATGCCCGCTCTGAAGAATGTGAGGACGGTGGGCTTCTGGGACCACCAACTGCTCATGCAGTTTGTCTCCCCTTCCAGCTCTCCGATAGAGTAGTCGATTCCTCAGAAAGTACTGCCCCCGTTCTGATGGGTCAGCACTTTTTTGCAGCTTCTTGTAACAAGGACGCAACGTTGTATCCTTCCTCTGGGCAGTATGCAATTCCCCAGGCACTGGGTTGTGGCATAGCGTGTCTGCCCTCTTTTCCTTCCCTTGAGATCCAGTGGCTGATGTTCCCCGGTGAGCGGGTTGTTTGGGCATCCCCAAGAACACGTATTTCGTACCAAGGATCACGGGAAATAGGGAATCCGATAACACAGCTATTGGAATGATGCCTGTGACGTACCTGGATTTAATCTCCACCTTGGCGATTGGCAGCGTCATGGCAACAGCACTCCTCATTGCAGGCTGTATCTCAATAGTCTCCCCTCTGAGTTGGTCTGGGCGTACCAAGCTGGCATCAATCACAGCTTCCCCGTCCAAACCAGAATCATAGAGACAGGTAACCTGCTGGCCGTTGACTTCAATCCGTTCGACCACAGGTGGTCTCTCTTGGTCCAGAGTTCCTTCAACAACCTCGACCTTTTTAGTGGCAACCACCTTTGGAGCCACGCGGCTGGCTGCGAAGTGAGAGCTTTTCGATTTCGATTTGCAGTCTTTTGTGTTGTGAGAGGGTGACTTGCAGATCGAACACCACTTCTCAGACCACTGTCGTTTCGGTTGAGCGTTGGGTGGGCTCTGTCTCCCATCCTTTGTCATCTCTGGACTCTTCTCTGAGTGTTCTGCATAAGGTTCAACTTTCTTTGTTTCTGAGCCTTTGAATTTCTTTCGGTCATGTTTCTCCTGACCTTTGGTGGTTGGTGTACAGGTTTCTTCCGTCTCCCCATGGACTTCAACGAATCTTTCCGCCAGCTTATTCACCTCATCAAGCCGTTCCGCCCCTTGTTCTCCCAAGAATGTCTTCAGAGGTTCTGACATTTGCTGTCGCATCTGGTCGACAATCATGAGCTCTTCCAGACTCTCATAGTCATGCTTGAACCCTGCCAAATCCATCCATTTTTGGAGGTAGGATTTCAGGCGCAAACTGTAGGCGGTGAATAGCTCTCCTGGCTCTCGTTTCGCTGCTCGAAACTTCTTCCTATATGTACTTGATGTGATCTCGTAATGTTTCAGCAAAGCGGCTTTCAATTCGTCGTAATTGTTCTCGTGTCCTGGCGGCAGGCGAGAATAGACCTCGTAACCAGTTCCAAGCAATCCCTGGGATAGCTTAAGATTCCATTTGTCTCGGTCCAGACCCATAGCAACAGACATGGCCTCGAAGCGTTGAAGGTACTGGTCAATCTTCTCTTTGCCCTGATCATAGACCGCTAGAGGAAACTTCATAGCATGGTAACTATGCCCACCCGCTGAAGTTGAGCCTGGGACTGAGGAACCTCCAACTGCACCCTCAGTTTCCCCATTAGATTGTCTCTTCAACTCCAGTTCCCTCATCCTGTACTCGTGCTCCCTTTTCTGAGCCTCCTGCTCTGCTTCCCGTTTCCTGGCAGCTTGCTCAGCTTCAAGTTCCATCCTTCTAGTGGCTTGCTCCGCTTCTATCCTCTTAGTTTCTAACTCCATCTTCCTCAATTCCAGTTCGGCCTTCCGATCGTCTCTTTCTGCTTGACGATACTCTCTCTCCACTTCCTGTATGTAATCCGTTAAAGCTGAACCAGACAAACCCATTCCTTCCCCCTTTTCCCTTAGTTCTACAGTGGTTAATTTAGGGGTGGCCATATTTCAAAGAGGTAAGTCAGCAGGTTGAGTCTAAAAACCCCAAGCAATATAGATAATTAATATCTAAAATTAATCTATATATAAGACACCACACCGTACACCACAACACAATCTCTCAACGACAAGAGTAGACTAGGACCAAGACCTATGTAGACTTGTAAAGTGTGAACAGGAAAGTTATGTGCCTTAACACCTATCCACATTCACTATAACTTGATCTTTAACTGTCCGGCCCTACCTCTATCACGGTAATGTCACCCACAATAATGTAATATCACCAACATTAAGGTAATGTCACCTTCCCGTGTGACGTGCCCATGTAAATGTTGCTATCCTTAATGTGATATCACCATCCCGCGCGAGCCCCCATAAATGTAGCCAGTCGTCCCTAGGGGGAAAGTGGAGTCAACAGGCACACTGTTTAAAATCCTTTTCCTTATTGTGGGCCTCTGCCGGACCTTTGTCTACATACCCCCTGTAAATCTTAGGTACCCTATCCCTCTCTTTCCTCTTCTTCTTCTTACCACTAAACAATACCCTTCATATTGTTTCAGAACATACCCACACAAGACTGTATTTTAACAAATGATAAAATAAAACATTTAATACAGAAATTGTCACGTGTGTGTGTGTGTGCACTGTTTGCGTGTGGAAATATGTAGTATTTTCTATGGTGTATGCGAGAATAGATTAGTGAGCTCAGGATCGTTCTTCATCATGTTAGGCCATGCCACATCACACCACAGTAAGTTCAGAACAGGTCTCACCGAATGAAGCCTCAATCCGGACAATGGTTGACTTCTTGGAGTTAATCATATATATAGTCTGGGTGACTGTTCTCCACTACTGAATATGGTATACCAAAGTCCACAAGTTCAGAACCCCCGATGTATTTAATGTGTCTATAACGATCCTGGAACCTAGGAATCTCGGCACTTCTCTCACACGACTCCCCAAGAAACAAACTGATGATGTCTGTTCGAGTAAGTTCCTCCTGTATGTTTGTACAAGTTTACTGAACAGGTTTCCTCACCATTATGCCTTCTCTATATAATAATGTTATTGTCTTGAGAAGTAATCACCATTATACCTTCTCTATATAATAATGTTATTGTTCTGAGAATTCATCACTGTTAATATGAATCCTCCTTTTCAGTACCTCAGTCACTGCCAACCAGCCCTTTTTATGTTAAACACTCTGGGCTTTGATGAGGCCATGATTGGTGGAACGGTGTCCCATTGCCGACACCATTTAACATAACTTCACTCAGTGTGACTGCTATTTTTCCTCCTCTCCCAGCTGTCCTTAATTTCTCCGGTACAGTAAAATATCACTCAGTGTGACTGGCTTTGTCTACACCTCGTAGTAATACTTCCTTTCTTTTATACCGTTGAACCTGTAGAGAATAGAACATTCGGTGAGAGAAAAACCCTATTCCAATCCACTATATGTGATTATAGGCCAAAGGCCACTCAGACATGTGTCCTAGTTAATCTAGAACTACCCTCTGACATCAAGGCAGAGTCGTTCGTCACATTTGGGTGATAAGGGAAAGGAAAGACCAAACGGAAAAACACAGGAGCCCCAGTAGGCCTCACTACCGGAATATCCCATCATTTTCATTTCCCCTATTCCCCCAGCCATCCCATTACACTGGTCTTACCCTGCCGAGTGAAATGATATATAACTCTACCTCATTTAAGCTAGGCATCAGCCAGCTGCGGCCGACGCTCCCAGATTACGTTCTCCTAACACACTATCACTAAGTTCCAGTCATAACTCTATTTATAAATAAACTACCTTATGCTAGTGTTCCGAGTTTGAATTCACAATTCACAACATGAAAAACAATGTCCCTTGTTTCCAGACAACATGGGGACACGGTGAATCCATTCTCCATTCGAATTAAAACACACAAACACTCCCGTTATCTGTAATTCGTAAACAGACTGTACACAGATTCCGTCAACTCCCCCCAACCAAAATGTTGCACGAGTGACGTCACTCACGTGTCCGGACTTCAATCAAGAAAGCACCGCCTCCCCCTTCTCCATTCTCCTGAGATCCGGGCAAGTCAACATGCCGACAATTTTCTTTGATTTCGGTACTTCTCCCGGTGGTGTCTGAAATCGGGAACATATTTCCCCACATCTAATAGTTGTGGCGCCTAGCGATAGCGGCTTTCAGGCCTTTCATCAATCTGGATCGAAATCTTTCAGTATTATGTGACAGTATGTATGTATGTATGTATGTATGTATGTATGTATGTATGTATGTATGTATGTATGTATGTATGTATGTATGTATGTATGTATGTATGTATGTATGTATGTATGTATGTATGTATGTATGTATGTATGTATGTATGTATGTATGTATGTATGTATGTATGTATGTATGTATGTATGTATGTATGTATGTATGTATGTATGTATGTATGTATGTATGTATGTATGTATGTATGTATGTATGTATGTATGTATGTAGTATGTATGTATGTATGTATGTATGTATGTATGTATGTATGTATGTATGTATGTATGTATGTATGTATGTATGTATGTATGTATGTATGTATGTATGTATGTATGTATGTATGTATGTATGTATGTATGTATGTATGTATGTATGTATGTATGTATGTATGTATGTATGTATGTATGTATGTATGTATGTATGTATGTATGTATGTATGTATGTATGTATGTATGTATGTATGTATGTATGTATGTATGTATGTATGTATGTATGTATGTATGTATGTATGTATGTATGTATGTATGTATGTATGTATGTATGTATGTATGTATGTATGTATGTATGTATGTATGTATGTATGTATGTATGTATGTATGTATGTATGTATGTATGTATGTATGTATGTATGTATGTATGTATGTATGTATGTATGTATGTATGTATGTATGTATGTATGTATGTATGTATGTATGTATGTATGTATGTATGTATGTATGTATGTATGTATGTATGTATGTATGTATGTATGTA